>SSNR01000117.1:467723-553303 GCA_006937965.1 Callopanchax toddi
TAAAGTTAAAAAAAAAAAAAAAAAAAAAAAAAAAGATATTTATTTGATGATCAGCTGGGTTTAAACACCAAAAACCAAACAGAGAAATATTTTTTTAACTCACCATGGGTTTCATTTCTTTCCCGTCTCCATCGTTCGGCTTGTACTGGCCCGCTTTTTTACTGTTTTCAACATATTCCTAAAAAAAAATTGAAGACATTAATCTTAGTTTTTAAAGCAATATTATCTGTAAATACTTCACATTTCATTTAATTCTAATATTTATATACACATCTTCACTAAAACTCTCATCATGATACACTGGGAGATTATTTCTTTTCACTAAATACTTGAATCATCCTGGCAGTCACTCCAGGAGACTTTAAAAAACATCTCACCATCAAGGCCTTGTCCATGTAGTACTCGTGCCCAGGGCTGCCATCATTGTACTTGGTGTCCACAGCGAAGCAGAGGAAGAGAACATCCACTACGTTCTCAAACACAGACAGGAAGCAATGGGCCACGAGGAACGCAAACAGACAGACGATGATGAGAGGCAGCACCCACACGGTGTAGTCCCTCTGATAGTTCAGAGCCAGGATGCCCGCGAAGGCTGTACAAGAGACTATAAGAATCTGAAAATGAAAACACAAATCTGATTAGCTTCTTGAGCTAAACATGAAAACAGGAACATAAATATAAATTTGGCCACTTGGTGGCAGCACATGCTGCATCCTTTCCTAAACCGTTCCAATATACTGTTATTTTGAGATTGTTTCATAATGCACATTTAGAACTATTGTAAGAAGAGTTTGGCTGATGTTTTTACTTTGAATGTTCTGAATGATCACGCCAAATTGAAAGTGCCAATACCTTTCCCAGGAAGAGGACAAAGTCGCCCACTGTGTTGATGGCTGCCACTCGGAGCGCGTTCTCCACCAGGATCACGAAGGCATCGGCGGCTGAGGTGCAGAAGTTGGTGCTGTTGATGGCCGTCGCAGTGTAGGCGTTCTGAAATAATTGAACATTTGTAATATACAAGCTCATTTTCTTTAAAACTTCCTACCCTTTATTTTATATCACTACCATTACTCACTTGATTTAAATACGCTAAACACTTCTCAAGACACCACAAGCAGCAGACGCAGGCTTTCAGCATGCAGCGAGCGCAGGCGTTTTCCTGAAACACAAAGAAAATGAGAAAAGTTACACATCTAACATAGCTCTATGTAGATCCAATTTAAAGATTTAGGTTGAATAATTTAAGGCTCACTTTTCCTTGGAGCTGGCTGTGGATGTATGTCAGGATGAGACGAGGGATCTTAACCAGCGTGATGATGAAGGAGCCCTTTGCTATAGTGCCCAGGTGGTAGCGGAAGGTACGAACCATAGCAGAGATGATAGGAGTTAGCGGCATCTGGGACTTGTTTCTTAAGTCAGAGAACGATGGCATCATTAAAATCAGACTAAATGAACATAAAGCTGAAACTAATGTTCTGTTTATATTGCTGTACCTTGTGAAATAATAAGTGACCACAGCTCCAGCGATGGTCATCTGCTGGAAAGCCAGAATGAACTCACTGATCCAGATAAGACCGACAGCATGATACCACACCATGTACTGAAGAGGGCCCTGCATGTGGTACTCAACCACGCCGGTGGAGTTTGATACCGGCGTCCCTGTGAGGAAACACAAGCGTGTGTCAGAGCAGCATTTGACAAAATGTGTTATGTGGCAACTGTGGCTTCCATTAGTTTAACTGTGCAAAAAAACATTTCATTCTTGACACCCTCAAAGTCTTGGACTTGGTGAGCTCTGGGGTCTCACTTATAGCTTGCTTACGCACAGAAAGGGGTCTAAAAGTGGTAAATGTACCCCCTTTGATAAATCGTCACCTTAATACAGTGAAGGGGTTCATGTAAACCTGTGTTGTTTGGGGCGTCTGCCACCAGCCTCTGGTGTTGTCCCCATGACAAACTGGTCTCTGGAAAGACGTCAAACTAAGAGATTATAAAACCTTTATGAAAAAGCAGGTTTATGTTTATTCATTTAGCAGATGCTTTTATTCAAAGCGACACACACAATTAACAATTAACCTATCAAGCATGTTGTGATCTGTGGGGGAAACCAGTGTGCCCGGAGAAAACCCACAAAAGCATGGGGAGAACAAGAAAGTCCACAGCCGGGATTCAAACCTGTGACCTTCTAGCTGCGAGGCAACAGTGCTACCAACTGCACTAGTAAGTAAGTAAGTAAGTAAGTAAAGTTTATTTATATAGCACCTTTCACAGAAAAAAATCACAAAGTGCTTCACAAAAAACAGAATCAAACATGATAAAAACAAATAAAATCAATAAAACAAACAAAATATCATTACAAATCAAAATAGTTAAACAACAACAAGAGAACATAAAAGAGTTATTTAAAAGCAGTTTTAAATAATTGGGTCTTCAACTGCTTTTTAAAGGAGTCCAGACTGTCTATATAGCGTAAAACTAAAGGAAGTCCATTCCAAAGTCGAGGTGCAACAGATTTGTTTGTTTAAGAAGCAAAGAGGTTGGGAGAATATCAACTGGGCTTGAAGTTTGTTTCATGTTTTTAAGAATGAGACAGATGTCCTGAAAGTGAACAGGTGTGAAGAAGGACCAGGTATGGAAAGGAGGAGGGTGGATGGGAGAATAAGGAGCAGATGGGGGTGAGAAACCTGAAACCTTCTCAAAGAATGAAAGGAAGTTGTTACAATCAGACCTTGAGAACACAGGGATTTGGGGCATTTTAGGTGAAACTATCTGATTGATCGTGTCAAACAGAACTTTGGAGTTTTTATTTGAGGAAATCAGTTGAGAGAAGTAAACAGCTCTGGAGTTTTTAACCATTTCATTTAAAGATGTTATCAATTCCTTAAGGTACAGTCGGTGAATTTCCATCTTTGTTGATTTCCAAAGCCTCTCAGCTTTACGGCATGTCCTTCTGAGATTATAAATATGTTCGTTCATCCAGGGACTGTTCCTTCTATGAGATACCACTGTTTGTTTAACTGGAGCTACTTTATCTAAGATAGTAGAACACTGCTGATTAAATGACTGGATGAAGGAGTTTGCATCTTCACCATGAACTAAGTTTCTATCAAACATTACAGAAAAACCATCAGCTGCTGACTGATTAATGATGCGTCTTTCTGAACTCAGTTTGTGAGGGACAGGATCAACGTTAGACTGAATCTTAAAGAAAACACAGCTGTGGTCACTCACATGAACCTCCTCAACATGTAACTGGTTGATGCACTAGACTTCACTACCATGCAGGCCAATGACAGCAAGCAGGTTTCCTCCCCAGACAATAAAAAAAACTTCTTCCAGCAAAATGCTTTTTTCTTTTAAGTTATCACTTTTTACTTACAAACATGCTTGAAGAATGTCTGCTTTACTTTTTTTATGTCACAACAAGCAAAAAGGCACATCACTATAAACGTCATCTGATTCTGAAACTATTAAAAATCCAACTGTGTCAGAAGATGACGTTTCTACACTGTTAGCAGACCTTGAAACAGAAAACATTATCAACAGAGATGGCTTCTGACGTGGTTGAAACGCAATGATCAACTATTTTGACTTTGGAAGTTTTAATGGTCCACATGCGCCAAAGATGAGAAGACAAGAGAAAAAGGGGAGTGGAAATATCATCGATGATACAATTGACCTATTTAAAACACATAATGGTCCTGAAAATTGTCTTACATTTGTTAGGTCTTTGACCTGGTCTCATATCCCGCCGGTCTTAATCTTGACTCGTTCTCAAGTTAGATGATCCAGACTACAAAACTATTTAAAGTTTTTCTAAACTTTTCCACTCTAACATGCTTGTAGCAGTCTCTCTCAAGTTCTGAATACATAAATAAAAATGATGCAATTAAATTCTCAAGATTAATGATCATTTGGAGACCTCTAACACACAACGCAAACCAGAAACTGTGGTGTGTCGGTTTCTCTCATGCTGGCATGTTGTTTCAATTACAATATTAAACTCTGCAGCTGAAAAGAGAAGTGGGAGGTGAAGAGAGAAGTGGTTCTATGACTGCATTCATCACATCACGAGACTGCCACAACATTCCAAATGTGGGAGTTCAGTCACGCCAACAAAAGCCAGACAAAATGTCACAAACTTGAATTGTTTGGGAATTCGGATTTTAGAGCAAATGCATTCTGTGTTGTGGAAAAACAAACATTTAGCAGTTCTCAGTGTGTGCTCGTCCTAACCTGAGGTCCCGAGGAAGAGAAGCACAGCTATCCAGTAAGCCCAGAAGAGCATGAGGCAGAGGAAGGTCCAGAAAGGCTGCAGCACCAGGAAGGGAAGGTGGATGAACACTTTACCCGCCACGTGGAACAGGGAGATAGTGAGAGCCACGCGCTTTCTCATGAAAAACATCACCAGCAGGAGCACTACCTGCAAATGTTAACACAACATCCATTTACAGTCTCAAACATAATTTATCTGTTATTTACTCAATTACATATCTCTTCTTAAAATAAATATTACATGCAGTCATACCGTGAAAATGGTCGCGCCAATCGAATACACGAGCAAGGCCTTGACATTGTCTGAAGCCACATCTTTCCCAAACACTGATGTGGTGTTACTATTGAGAGCAGTCCTGTGGTCGGCGTAGAGCCACCAGAGGACTCCGGTCCCACCTGTAAGAAACAAATTTATACACGCAGCGTTAGCAGGACAATAAAAATATCATAAACTGAAGGAAAAACCAAATAAACATGTAAAGAAGTTACCTACAGATCCGATGATTACAAGAACTGTGAGAATCCATACCAGAATTGTGGAGATGTAACGAATAACAACCATCATGATCAAGGACAGAACTGGAATAAGGAGGAAGACAAGGTGCATATTTAAGTGTCAAACACTACATGCATATAAAAATGTCCATTTAATTTACTTTAATGTTTTTATTTTAGTGTCTAATAACAAAATACTAAGAATAGAGCTGTTGTTTAACATGTAATGTTTACAGTTAGGGTGAACATGACATAAGGCTGTCCTGTCATGAATCACAGAAGTCCAACCAGAGATAAGAGGAGGCTGAACTGATCTGGGATTAGTTCTGTCAGTCCTGCTGTGTCCTACCAATGGGAGAACTCGTCTCAGACTAGTCTTTAAATTGCTGCCTGTGGGCTAAACTTCAGTGAATACAGCGTCTGTAACCACTCAGACGTTTCCTCTTTTCTTTTTCTATTTTTTATCCAACTGACAAAAATAGCTTCCCTTCCAACGGTTTCTTTCCTGCTGAATCCTCATGAGTAATTAGCAGAGCGGCGTTGCAGCAGAAAACAAAAACAGATCATACCAGTGGCTTTTCTTTTGATAAAATGCTTTTCTTAACTGATACACCCACTGGTGGCTCATTGTGAGTGTGATGTAACAAAGTGTAATACCTAAAGCCAGAACACAGAGACCCATGATGATTTCCTTGCTGGTCACCACTCCAGCGACGACTCGCCTCAGTGCCGTGTTGTCACTGACAAATGTGATGAAGGCCTGAGCAAACTCAACATAGCAGCCAAGGTCTACGGGAATACAGCGGTGGAAGAGTGGGAACGGCTTACTGGAAAACAAGAACAACACCGGTTGGAAGGTTTTCAGCTATGAATAATCAGTTGAAGGTCAAAGGTCAGATGTTCTCCTTCAGGGTTTTCTGGCAGTGAGCAAATTCCTGGTTCCGTCTATCACAGCAAGTCTTCCAGGTCCTAAAGAAGCAAAGCAGCCCCAGACCATCACACTACCACCGCCATGTTGGACTGTTGGCTCTTTGGCTTACATTTAGTTTGTTTTACATCAGATTCACACACCTTCCTAAAAGGTTCATTTTTGCTTCTATAGCAAACAACAAGATGTTCACCAAAATGCTGAACATTATGCAAAATAACAATAACTTTTAAAGCAGAAAAGATAAAAACGTATGATAAAATTATAAAAGGTGGTGCAGGAGTCATTCTTAACCAAAAAATAAAAGCCATGAGAGAAAAAAAAGTGTTTTAAAAAGATATTTAAAATAAAATTAAAAAATCATAGTGAATTCAAGATTTAATGATGAAGACAATTTTTAACATAGTACCGTATTTGCTCGCATATAAGACGAGGTTTTTTTCATTTAAAATAATTTTGAAAAGGGGGGGGTCGTCTTACTATCGCGCCCCAGCAGGGGGCGCATGCTTTATGTTCAAACGGCAGAAGCGGCGCTGCCAGCAGGAAGCAGCTAGACCGCGAGCAGTCCCAGACGTCCGCTCCACCTCAAAGTTACAGGTCCACTAAGGATTAAAACACCTGATGTTAAAGTTCAGCTCCAGCCAGATCAACTTCTGGCGTTTCAGACTAGTTAGGGTTTTTGGTCCGGTCCGGTTCGGTTCTGTTTAGTACGTACAGGCCCGTCGCAACAGGACAGGCAAACCAGGCAATTGCCTAGGGCCCCGAGCTGGTTAGGGGCCCCCAGACAATGACTGTTTAAGAAATTAACGCAGTAATAAACTGTGTGAACTCAGCGCGCTGTCCCTTTAACACCGCCCCCCACCCCCACCTCGTCCCCGCTCAGCAGCTGCAGGCATGCGTCACGCTTCCCCAGACCTCCTCCTTCAGCTGACTTCTAGCCAAGACGCGAGAAAGGCGGGGCATGAACGTTCGCTCCCTGGCCATCCTATGTTTTGAAAATCCGCGGCAGCCGGCAACATTTAAAAACGGCGATTCAGCGAATAGCATGAAGCGATCAAGAACTTATAGTCTGGAAGCCAGAAAAAAAAGTGTAAGGAGAGGAGGAAGAAAAGAAATAACATGACAGTGGTAAGTGATCATGGATGCATTATAATAGCCTACATGTTACAACAGAGAAGTAAACAAGATGAACCTGGATGACAGAATATTCATGTTTCCCTAACACTCCTTCACATTCCAGTGGCCCATCATCTGTGCTCTGTGCAAACGGTGATAACTTTACAAATGAAAGGCAGCAAATTGTCAGTGATTGATTTCAAACCGAGCAGCCATTTGGCTTAACTTTGGGGTCTAAAAATCCTGGGAGTTCTGCTGGGTCAGACACCACAGTTTCAACTTTTTAAAGAGAGCTTCAGATTTTACTAAAATTTTAAAAATAAATTTAGTTGTGTTAAATGCTAGTTTCATTATTGATTTCAATTTCATAATTGCAAATGTTGCCAGCTGCCATGGCTAACTGCACTTTCAAGTTTAGGAATGAAATGAGCTTTTACTGTTTTGTATTGGAATAATACATCTTGTAATCCTAAGGAAACTGGTATTTTAAAACAACAATATTTATTTTAAAAATGTTTGTGAAATCTGAAGCTCTCTTTAAAAAGTAGAACTCCCAGGATTTTTAGACCCCCTCAGCTAAAGTTAAGCCAAATGGCTGCTTGGTTTGAAATCAACAACTCAATCACTGACAATTTGCTGCCTTTCATTTGTAAAAGTTATCACCATCTGCACAGAGCACATATGATGGGCCATTGGAATGTGAAGGAGTGTTAAGGAAACATGAATATTCTGTCATCCAGATTCATCTTGTTTGCTTCTCTGTTGTAACTTTTGTGAAGACTTCAAATCAGCACACAAGTATGATGTGTGTATGTAACAGTTTTTAAATTACATTTTGTTGTGTTAAAATTGCAGTTTCTATGTGAAGTCTTATTCCAATACAAAAAAGTAAAATACATTTTTGAAAGTGGGTCAAATGTGACCCACTTTCAAGTTTAGGAATGTAAAAAGTAGCTTTTAGTGTTTTGTACTGGAAGAAGAGTTCATGTAATCCCCATAAAACTGGTACTCTGGTAAAAGAAACTGGTAAAAGTTTTGCAATCATAAACAGTGTGTTCATGCTGTAGCTCTCTTAGGGGCGTGGTGGGGGGTGGAGTCAAGGTACATTTTGACGGGGGGAGTGAGGGGGCACAGTCCATCTTGCCTAGGGCCCCCAAATACCTTGAAACGGCCCTGAGTACGTACGGAGCCGACACCTTCTGTCGGATCTTGCCGATTGGGGATTACTGGACCCGCTGCGGCTGCAGTGTTTTTAGCGTGAGCTCTGTACAGGTGAGCGCGGCGCTTGATTCACACACGCATTCTTCCTCAAGCCTGAAAAAACACCTGAGAATCCAGAACTGCCTGTGTCCACACATGGGACCGGTTTCTGAAGCTGCGCGCGCACACACACACAGTCTCGGTGAGAGAGAGATGAAGGGAGGGAGGAGGGAGGGCCCACTCAGCCAGACTGAGGAAGAGAGAGCTTCTTTTTTCTCCTTTTTTCCCCCAATTGACTGAAATCTGTTGTCACATAGAACTTTAATTCCTGTCTGATTAATATGCAAATATTAAAGCAGTCTATAATTAAGGTATCATATAAATTATTTTCTCAAAATTTAATTAAAAATAGTTTCTTTATAAAGTGAATTTATTATTTTTTCTGAAAATCAGTCTTGAAAAATGGGGGTCGTCTTATAATCAGGGTCGTCCTATATTCGGGCAAATACGGTACTTTTCCCACACAGGGACAGGTTGGTTTGGATAGCTTTATTCCCTTAATAAATGAAATCGTTTGAACGCTGCAGTCTCTATTTACTCAGACATTTTTTCTCTGTTAGTAAAATTTGTTTGCTGATTTAAAACATTTAAGCGTAACCAAAAATCCGTAAGGGGCAAACACTTTTTCACAGCACTGTATACGTAAATAGAATGTTCAAAACCAGGTAAGTGTTTATTAAACACACAAGAGTGTATTTCTGTTGAATCTTATTTAGGAATCATCTGCTAAAAGCATGACTCATGAGAGTAATTCCAAAACAATCTTAAATCCTCAGCCGTATACTCAGGAATTATTTACTGATCAATAAGAGGAATGTCTGAATAAGGTGACTTCCAGTCTCCTTTCTGAAAGTTCTGAAGTCTGTTTGTGTCACCAAGATGATCCCTAGCTGGCATAGTTACAGAGGTGATGTCATAAAATACTGAAGGAGAAAAAAGAACAAAACCACAGAAATGGTTACCTTGGTAGAACAGGGAGTTTTGGACATTTGGTGAATCGATCTGAACTGCTTGGATATCTTGTAGGAGTAATTTCATAGGAGCAAAGATTAGAGCCTAACAAACAGAGAAATGATTACATGTTCAGATTCACTCAAATCATTCTGCAAAAAAAAAGAAGAAGCAATTAACCACAAATATATCCAATTGATGCAAAGCACACTAGCACACTAATGCACCACAACATTAAAACCATAAATGGGTAATTTAAGTACCGTTTATTATTTAGCTTAACCCACTTTTGTCCTTGTCGTTTGGAAGAAAATCACCCCTCAACACACTGTGATGTTTTAATTATAGGCTCTTAATGGCAGATCTCAAGCTACAGGAAACCACAATGCATCCTGATTGGTTTAGAGCTGTTTTATACAGTAATTAACCCAGGTGGTCTTATTGTTGTGGTTGATTAGCATGCAAGTATAGCAACACCAGAAACTACAACACTAGACCAAATGTAACACACAATACTTCCACGCTTGTGCATTTTTTCCTCACCATTGTTAAGAGCAAAATCCTTCACATCACTATAGGTCTTCAGTTCAGTGGCTGGACACTGAGAGACACACAGGGCGATGGACTTGATCTTCCTGTTGATTAAGTCGAGGTTGCAGGGGTCTAGAAAGAAAACGTATCTAAAAAAACAAAATTTTAATTTTAGGTTTGACTGTTCATTGCTGCCACTACCGTGCAATGCAGAATAGGAATCACATTTCTTTAACTTGAAGTCTAACTATATTTTGTTTTTGCAAGGTCACTTGGGGCTGAATCATCCGAGTATCAAATTAAACATGTTGACATTTGCTACCACACTGGACAGACTCTTCTTTGTTGCTAACGCTTGTTATTCAAAGCCTCCATGGGCAACAAGCCCATCAAAAAAAGCCTTCCCCATTGTTTCAGTTAAACTGGGCCTTCTTGCTTGCTGCTGATGGGAAGATTAAACCCTGAATAATCTGAGACGTCAAACAAAAACAACTGTAGAAAACATTCTATATATGAATGATATGAAATAATGTTTTAATAAGTTATTTTATTTATCCAATTAAAGCTTGAATGGCTGAGAAAAAGACTAAAGTCACTTGTAACAGATCATACTGACTTTTTGGTCGTCATGTCCGCGCCGCTGAGAGGTATTCCTTCAATCTTGGTGTTGTTTCGGCCACAGGTGTTGCCATAACTGTCATATCCATAGATTAGCCGGGAAGCACCTCCTGTGGCGATGGCGAAACCACATACACACCCCTGCAGAACACACAGAATACAGTAAATGTTAACAACAGAGATCATTCACTATACTTTGTTTAACGTTTACCGTTCTGCTAATTCTGCTACTGTTGGGTTTAAATGGTAGATCACATCGTCCCTCCTTCACGTCTGAACTCCTGTTTTGGCACAAAAGGCACAGCTAATAATAAGTTCCACTTATTTTTTTTAATCAGACAGGAGCTTCTTCTTTGTTCATTTAGAGACGTTTTCTTCAACTCATAATTCTGGGGTACCTCAAGGCTCTATTTTAGGCCCCATTACAAAAGCCCCTGCATGCTACATAAAACACAGCAGCTCATTATTCACAAGAAAAACCAATGTGATCATATCACCTGTTTTGGCCTTCCTACACTGTCCATATGAACGCAAATCTATTTTTGAGATTTTCTTCCCATTTGTCACAACTTCCTTTTGCTGAGGTTTAACCCGCTTATTTAACAACATTGCAAACATGGTTTCTAAGTATTGCAATTTTACATTTGATTTGCTTTCAGTGACCTAATGTTTATGCAAATATAAAGCTAATGGGGTTTAGATCTGAATGCAGGTCATGATTTTGACTTCAACAAGTTCAACCAAACATAGAAGCATGATGGTGGCTGGTTTTAAACACCCACTGTATATTTTAAGTCTAAAATTGCAACTGAAACACCTGTTTCTTGATTCTTCAACTTTAGTAGGAACATTGGAGAGGGATTTAACACCTCTCATTAGCCACTGCAGTTATTCTGAGTGTGAGCACTTTTGATACATTTTGTGTGACTAAAATAGCTCGGGTACAACTGCAGTACCAGGTCATTTTTGGAGAAGTTTGAATGCTGCCATCTAAACTTTGATTTCCTCCTTTTTTAGGCACGCATTGTTCTGTTAAAAACCCAAACAAATGAACTATATAAAAGTATAAAGGTGCAGTTTTATGGTCAAGATTTTAACTTACAAATAAGATAAGTGTCTGCAATGATCTCCACCTCCATCAAGCTCACACTGTTGTTTTAAATAAAATGGTATTAATTAGTTAAAGGTGTCAATGCATGAACATTGAAGCACCTGTCCCTTACTGCTATATGTTAATTAATCTTCTGTTTCTATCAATATTCACATTTCCTCTTCCAGTTAGGGGAAACACATGATTAAGAATAGTTTAATTTGATCAACACTGCAACTTATGGTGAAAATATTTGCAACAAACTGCAACCTAAGGTTTATAAAATTCTTTCAAAACAACTTACAGATTTTGCTCAGTGTTTGAGACTTGTGCTCTACTCTGTGCTATTGTGTAACTGATTCATTACAAGTGCAGTCAGACTGAGATGCGCAGGAGTGTGATTACTGCTGAAACATTTTATAGAACGATTAGGTTACAAACAATCCTGGAAGCAAAATGATTAGATTTGAGGCTTTACTTAACCATGTGTCTGCTACTGCTCTGTGACTACATGTTTCACAGGGATATAACCTAATTAGCTTGCAGCAACTTTGTACAAAACAACTGACGTGTTTCTAGTTAAAACAGTGTCCCCTAGGGACACAATCAGTCCTTACAATGACACCAGCAGATGCAGTGTCCTCAATCCTCCTGCAGAAAGAGGCACAGGGAAATCAAACTGTCCCAATCTGTGCACTGAGAAACATTTTTTAAAGTATATTTCAGCATAATTCTGCTACTAGTCTACCAACATTTACATGTTCTATGTTTCAGCATAAAGAACTTGGAACACCTGAGCTGTGAGGAGGAAGTCTCCTGCATTGAAACAGATTCAGTATCTGAGAAAAGTTTCTACAATAATTTGAATTATTAAAGGATAGAAGTTGAACCCAGGCAGACCAAACACAGAGCTTCAGGTAATTCTCCCACTCAGCTCTGCAAACCTGTAGGGACTTGATTACATTAAAGTAAAACACACAACTGATGAGTGTGTCACAAACTGCTTGAGGTCGCATTCCTAAAAGAAATCGTGCAAGATCTGGTGACAGATAACTGCCATTGGTTTTCTTCTGTCACAGCATTTTGAGAAGATGTCACACAAAACAGCCCAAGTTAATATTCAGTTTGCATGATATTTGCCTTCTAGTTAATGTAACCAACATGTTATAAAGGATTTTTAATCCAAACGTGACCATAACATGTTGTTTGCCAAGTTTAAATCGCTCACATCAGGCTTTAATCATATAAAATACTTACCATGCCAACACAGAACAGTGTGAATATGATCAGCCATAGGATGTCCGTACAGCTGCGCTCCTCCAGCGGCTTCCACTCACGGTTACTCTGCCGAGACATGAGGAACGAGAGCTGTTAGCCTGTTCTGGCTCAACTACTAGCTTCTCTGCTGCTAAAGTCTGCAGACAAACAAGCAACTGAGTTCAAAACAAAGAGCTGCTGCTGCTGCTGCCAAGACGTGACGTGACGTTGCCCACGATAATGTTTAACGCTTTGAAAGAAGCCATTTTCGTCCTCAGAAACTTTAACTTACCTCTGAACTCCCACAACATCCCATTGTAACAAACTTCTACACAAACAAAACTTTAGGTGTCTTCTTAGCTTCAACTTTTTCGCCTTCGTTTCTTTTTACTTTCTCTTTATCCACTCGTTGTCTTTGTATAAGAATAATAATGTTTATGTCGCTTTTGTGTCATTTGAAACCGCCCTTGTCCACAGGTTAAGGTAAACGCGGAAGAAGACGAACTATATCCAAACAAGCCCCGCCCCCACAACAGAACTAGAGAAAACAAGCGCCGCGTTTTCACCAGGGAGGGAGGGAGGAACATATCTGGAACTTCCACGGAGCACCGGAAGCTGAGAGCTGCCAGGTATGATCACTCATTCACCTACCCTGTAAAGACTATATTTGTCGTTTCAATTCTACTATAAGTAAAGAATGTTCTTTTTGTCAATGTGATGGTGAAAGTCTTGAACATGTATTTGTGGATTGTTCAAAGGTAGCTATGTTTTGGTCGGATTTACAAAGTTTTATTTCTAGAAAAATTGACAAAAATGTGATATTATCAAAACTTCAAATATTACTTATTCTTAAGAACTCTAATTTCACCTCTGAAGAAAAGTTTTTGACTAACTTACTTTTAATTTTAGCAAAATACTATATTCATAAAATGAAATGGAGTGGAAAACTCCCTTCATTTTACACTTTTAAAGAATCTGATCTAAAGGTGTATATTGCCTCTATTAAAAGTCTTAATTTAGCCAACCAAAAACTTGTTAAAACAATCAGTTTTTCAAAAGTTTTCTTTAACTGAATAAGCAGACCCCTTTTTCTGTATTTTCTGTATCCTTTTCTTTATTTTTTATCTTGTATGTTATTTGGTTTATTATTCATGTTTATTTGTTTTTTGTTATTATTTCTCTTGACAAGAAATTGGATATACAGGGAGTGCAGAATTATTAGGCAAATTAGTATTTTGACCACATCATCCTCTTTATGCATGTTGTCTTACTCCAAGCTGTATAGGCTCAAAGCCTACTACCAATTAAGCATATCAGGTGAAGTGCATCTCTGTAATGAGAAGGGGTGTGGTCTAATGACATCAACACCCTATATCAGGTGTGCATAATTTTTAGGCAACTTAACAAAAAATATATACCCATTTCAATGATTTATTTTTACCAGTGAAACCAATGTAACATCTCCACAGTCAGAAATATACATTTCTGACATTCAAAAACAAAACAAAAACAAATCAGTGACCAGTATAGCCACCTTTCTTTGCAAGGACACTCAAAAGCCTGCCATCCATGGATTCTGTCAGTGTTTTGATCTGTTCACCATCAACATTGCGTGCAGCAGCAACCACAGCCTCCCAGACACTGTTCAGAGAGGTGTACTGGTTTCCCTCTTTGTAAATCTCACATTTGATGATGGACCACAGGTTCTCAATGGGGTTCAGATCAGGTGAACAAGGAGGCCGTGTCATTAGTTTTCCTTCTTTTATACCCTCTCGCCAGCCACGCTGTGGAGTACTTGGACGCGTGTGATGGAGCATTGTCCTGCATGAAAATCATGTTTTTCTTGAAGGATGCAGACTTCTTCCTGTACCACTGCTTGAAGAAGGTGTCTTCCAGAAACTGGCAGTAGGACTGGGAGTTGAGCTTGACTCCATCCTCAACCCGAAAAGACCCCACAAGCTCATCTTTGATGATACCAGCCCAAACGAGTACTCCACCTCCACCTTGCTGGCGTCTGAGTGGGACTGGAGCTCTCTGCCCTTTACCAATCCAGCCACGGGCCCATCCATCTGGCCCATCAAGACTCACTCTCATTTCATCAGTCCATAAAACCTTAGAAAACTCAGTCTTGAGATATTTCTTGGCCCAGTCCTGACGTTTCAGCTTGTGTGTCTTGTTCAGTGGTGGTCGTCTTTCAGCCTTTCTTACCTTGGCCATGTCTCTGAGTATTGCACACCTTGTGCTTTTGGGCACTCCAGTGATGTTGCAGCTCTGAAAAATGGCCAAACTGGTGGCAAGTGGCATCTTGGCAGCTGCACGCTTGACTCTTCTCAGTTTATGGGCAGTTATTTTGCGCCTTGGTTTTTCCACACGCTTCTTGCGACCCTGTTGACTATTTTGAATGAAATGCCTGATTGTTCGATGATCACGCTTCAGAAGCTTTGCAATTTTAAGTGTACTGCATCCCTCTGCAAGATATCTCACTATTTTTGACTTTTCTGAGCCTGTCAAGTCCTTCTTTTGACCCATTTTGCCAAAGGAAAGGAAGTTGCCTAATAATTATGCACACCTGATATAGGGTGTTGATGTCATTAGACCACACCCCTTCTCATTACAGAGATGCACATCACCTGATATGCTTCATTGGTAGTAGGCTTTTGAGCCTATACAGCTTGGAGTAAGACAACATGCATAAAGAGGATGATGTGGTCAAAATACTCATTTGCCTAATAATTCTGCACTCACTGTATATTATCAACCATATGTCAATTGTATGGCAACTTTCTGATTATTGGCAGGATTCTAATCTCATAGAAGTTAATGGTTGTAATATAAGTAACTGTTCAATTAAAAAAATATCACTCATTGATTGATTATTTTATTCAGTCATAACATCTCATAAAACAAAAACACAGAGTGGGGGGGGGGGAAAGAGCTAACAACAACAACTTAAAAAGATGAACCAAGATTATCACAGACAATTCCCACTTCTTCTTATAGATAAATAATAATACATTTACATAATGTTATTAACTGAAAGGGTATAGGCTGAAGTATAACTTATTAAAGCCTACCCATCACAATCACAACCTGTTTACCACTGTCTTGAAAGCTACAGTTTGTGACAATACAGCTGAGACATTTTTCATCATTAACAAAACAGAAAAAGAAATGATAGAAATATAGACATTATCCTGATAAATTTTCCTGTGCACGGTAATTTCCGAAGGAAATACATTTAAACCTCTTTTTGAATGTTTTTAGTGAGCTGGAGTTTTTTTAAACCATCAGCAAGACTGTTCCATAACCTCACACCTCTCACTGAGACACATCGATGTTTTTTATTAGTTGTAATTTTCTTTGTTTTGAATATTCCAGTTCCTCTTAGACTATATCCACCTTCTCTGTGCTCGAACATCCTTTGGATACAAGGTGGGAGATTAGCATGATGTGCTTGTTATACCACAGCCAGAGTGTGCAGATCAACAATATCGAAGAATTTAAAAATTTGTATAAATGTGCTAAATAGTTAACATGATTAATAATTCGAACTGCCTTTTTTTGAAGTAAAAATATAGGATAAGTATTTGCTCTATAATTGTTTCCCCATATTTCTGCACTGTAGTTCAGATATGGAAGAATAAATGAATTATAAAGTACAAGAAGTGATTTTGTATCTAGAACAAATCTCAGTCTACTCAGCAATCCAACATTTTTGGATATTTTCGACTTTAAATCCTTTATATGTGGCTTCCAGCTTAGTTTTTCATCCACAGTAATTCCTAAGAATTTATAGGTTTGTACTTGTTCAATTTCTTTACCCTCAATTTTAATTTTAATTTGATTGTTAATTTTTCTATTCCCAAATATAATATATTTTGTTTTTGTCAAATTCATAGAAAGTTTATTAGAATCAAACCAACCTTTTAAAACAGCCAGTTCTTTCTCCACTGTGCCCACAAGCTTATTTAGGTCATCACCAGAGCAATAGAGGCTGGTGTCATCAGCAGATAGCAAACAATTCACTTCATCCAGAACATCACACACACATCATTAATATACATAATAAATAGTTTAGGTCCCAATATGGAGCCTTGTGGGACTCCATGACTTATAAACTCCTTTTTTGATTCCACATTGTTTATGAGCACATACTGATCTCTATTGCTGAGATAACTTTCTACCCATGCATAGGTTGTGCCACGAATATGAAGCTTATGAAGGAGGAGTGTGTGGTCTATGACATCAAAGGCCTTACTTAAATCAATAAAGACACCCAGAGTATATTTATTTTCTTCTATTGCAGTGGTGATATCTTCTGTTAAGGCCATGACCGCCATTCACTTTTTACAGAATCATACTTAATTTAATCTATCCTTTTAGAATGTAAGAAGTATAAAGAAAAAATAAATGCATATTCTATCACTGACCTATTATGCCTCAAGTCAAGTACAAGTATCTCTGTGTTTTGTTAAAGAAGCTATCTGGATAATTGTTCTGTGTATTAAAGTTTTCTAAATGTTTTAAATGATATTTCAGGTCTAAACTATGATCTATGGGTTGAGTTCCACAACATGTTAGTCTTCTGAAGACTTTGATGCATAACGTACACACCCCTTGTAATGTGCAACATTGTTCAAAAATGACCCACATTTATTTAGTATGGCATTTAATGCATTTCTTATCAATTATCTTTCATGATTGAATATTCAAAAAAATATATATTGTTTCCCATTATCACAAATCATTATTACCATTTTCATGTCAAAGAAATAAAATAAAATGTTGCATTATCTCATAAAGTTGGAGTTTGGCGCCTCCTGCTGGATAAACGGACAAACTGTTGAATGTGAATACCTGTAGTATGAAGACTGGAAACCTCTCCAATAAAACTCCCAACCTTTTTTTAATTTTACAGACGTAAAACGGAGTTAAAAAAGGCTAAAATGGATAAAATTGAGTTTGATAATAAAAAAGTTACATGTAAATCTTGATGATTTCCTGGGTTTAGTGTTTGAAATTAGATTCAAGTCAAAGTATGAATTCAACAATCTTTGGTTTGGGGTTAAAATATCCAGCTAAACTAAAACAAAAAGAAACAAACAAACAACACTGAACGTGTGACTGGTTCTGTTTATATTTAATGTATATCCTATCTGTGTTCTTTTATTTAAACAATATATAACATTAGTATATTATTTGTTTCATTGACTTTACTAAGTCAGATTAATCACCATCTGATCAAAGAAAACAGCATTAAAAAGTCTTTAATATAATACCACGATTCATTCACAGAACATACACATCATGCTGCCTTATCGTTTGCCCTTCTTTTGATCTTTGGATTTTCTTTATCGGGCGTTTGTCGCCCTCTTGTGGTAATTTTGAAACACTGCACAATTAAAAAAATGCAAAAGTTCACATCAAGAGTGTAGAAGATTAACAAGAAATAAGATGATAGAAACTCTGGGAGCAAACCAGGTTCTCACTTTAGATGAACAGTTAAAAGTTGTAACCACAAACTCAAAAGACACTGGACCTACATACTTCAAATAAATTATTAAAATAGAAAAAAAAATCTGCTTCTCAATCTGGATATGATTTACTAAAATCAATGAAACTAAACTATTTTAATAATCCCAGAGGGAAGTTAGATATTGCACCATTCACACAAAGAAACATCTGAGTTTTTCCCTCCTCCATCCTCCAAAACCTCTGACATATAAATCTGTTCAACAGGCTCAGCACTGACTGCAAAGTGAATGGGCAGCTTTGGTTGTTCTGTATGAAGTTTGTGCATTCATCTGGTGCATGGGCATTTTCTGGGCACATGTTTCCTCCCATAGTCCATATATATTCCCATTAGATTAACTGGCAGAACAACTGGAAAAAGATTGCCCATGCAGGGGGAGTTTAAGTATCTCTGGATCTCGTTCATGAGTGAGGGGAAAGAAGGAGCAGGAGATCGACAGGCAGATTGGGGCAGCATCTAGACTCGGTCTGTTGTGGTGAAGAGGGAGCTGAGCCAGAAAACAAATCATCACCTATGATTATGGGTGTTTGGTAATGACTAAAAGAAAGAGATCTTGAATACAAGCTGCCAAAATGAGTTTCCTCCTCAGTGTGTGGGCTCAGCCTTAGCGACAGGGTGAGGAGGTTGGAGGGACTCAGTGTTGAACCGCCGCTCCTCTACATCAGGAGTCAGGCATCTGGTCAGGATGCCTTCCAAGCAGTGTTAATTTTGGCATGAAATTTTAATTTAGTTTTAGTCTTAGTCTTTTGACTAAAATTCTTTTTCATTTTAGTCTAGTTTTAGTCGTCCAATTTGTTTTAATTTTAGTCTAATTTTAGTCGACTAAAATTCGGAACTATTTTAGTCGACTAAAATAGTTCCGAATTTTAGTTGACTAAATATAAAATAGGCATATTTCACTAATATTAATATATTTTCCTCTGGTGCGTTTATTTTACATTTCTTTAAATGAATTGGGGTAACACTTTACTTTTATTAACATTAGTGCATTATTAAGTATTATATAAACAAATGGGCTCTTTATCAACGTTCCCAATATTGTTAATGACCCCAATTATAAGACACAGCCCTTTCCAAGACTAATCTAAAGAAAAAAAACTAAATTCACTTTTAAAATAAACTATTTTGTTGAAAATTTGATTAAGTAGCTTAAATATTATCTTATTTAGAGACCTTTAATATTTTTTTATTAATTCAATCACAAAGATCTGTAATTCATATTCTACTGTGTGTTGAGTTCTGTCAGGAAAGACACTAGTGGTCCTGAGCAAATAAATACCATAATAATGCAAACTGTCAGAACTTTGCTCATGACGTGTCAGATCAAAAGTCTGCAGGCTTTAACTCACAGAGTCTGATCAGCTGTTCTCACGCTGCGGTCCGTCTCCTCCCACAGAACGTGATCGCCACAACGCTCCGTCTTCTGTCATTTCACTCCATAACTCCATATTTCCTGTCTCCCTGACAGCTGTTTGATCCTCTGCTGCATTCATCACTATTATCTTAAAATTAGCGTCATAACTCTGCCTCCGTTCTGTTCATTTGACCCACTTTTAATAAAGTTTGTTCCTGTCGGAGTCTGCTCTGCTGTTTACAAATTCCGGCGCGTCCCGACAAGGCGGACTCTGATTGGTTCCTTTCTCATCTACTTCCGCCTGCTCCGATTGCTGATTGGTTCTTTGGTATGTTCGTCAAATTCTTCCCGTTTTCTGATTGGATTTCGTCACTGTCAATTCTCGTCTCGTCTTTCGTTCCTGACGAAAATGTCCGCCGATTTAGTCTTCGTTATCGTCTTTTTCCGTTTTATATTTTTGAATTTCATTTAGTTTTCGTTCGGCAAAATATATTCGTGACGAAATAAATAACGAAAATATTTCGTCTACGAAATTAACACTGCTTCCAAGGGAGGTGTTTCAAGCATGTCCTGTTGGGATGAGGCCCCTGGGGTTGACCCAGGACACACTGAACGATTATATTTAAGTTGGAACACATTGGGGTCCCACAAGAGGAGCTGGATGGAGAGAGGATGGACAGTTTGAGGTACAAGGAGATTAGCTGGCATGTGTGTGTGAATGGTTTTCTGTCTTAAAAACAACAAAATAAACCATTCATACAAAATAAGTAACTACATTGAGCTCCTCTTTGTAGAATTGCTAACTTAAAGGGATATTTTGGTCACTTTAAAGTGGCATTCTATGTGTTAGTGAGACCCATACCCACTGGTGACATCACTCAAAACAAGTGGAGTCTCTAGAAACAGGAAGTAGTACTCTGATTGGCACAATACTCAGTGCTAATAAGATCAAGAGAGACACTGCTGGCAAGCGATAACAAATCAGCTAATTATCCTTAGTTTTTAAAACATTTCTTGCTCTGAAAACTCATACTGGTGCATTAAAATGCTATATTACCTGTTTGAAAACCTCTATCATTTTGCATGAGACCGTTTGTTTAGTTTTTGCTGTTTATGCTGCTGCAGCGGCACATAGAGTAGCATAGTAATCTGGACATTGTTTAGTTAAAACAAACTAAACAAAGGACCAAGAGCATGTTTGTGTGGGACAGCGTGGGACATGTTAAATACTAAAATGTAGCCAACACTCAATAGACTGCATAATAAACAGAGACTTTAATACTCCCAGGTACTGAAAGATGCACATTTCAAGACTGTCAATATTGATCTGAATATTGTGTTTGTTATTTTTCTAATCCAACTGTTAAATTTGGATAAAATTGCCTAAAATGGATTATGAATTACTTAAAACACATTTTTTTAAATGAACTTGCATGTTTTCTAGCTGCTCAGATTGTAAATGAGCAAAAGTTGTGTATAAAAAGTAAACGGTTATTGCAGATCCCAAATCCAGAGCTCATTCTGAACTGCTCTGAACATGAAGTATGATCGAGCCTTAAGGCAGATGTTCTGTGACGTTACCTTCTAATCAAAGTGCAATCAAACATGGATGAAAACATCTACCCAGAGACTCCTGTCTCACTGATGAAACAGCTCCTGGCCTCTCGTCTCCTGATTCTCACTTTCAAGTATTCCCTTCTGACGCTGCTTTGGCAACAGTGTCCAAGGACAACACGTTTCCCTGGATCGCCACCAGAGGAGTCAGTGCCAGCGGAGCATGTGCTCAGCAGAGTTCTGGGCGAGGAGTCTGCATTGTGTCACCGTCTTGGCCCGCTCAGGGTCTGGTCAAATCATTCGTCATGCAGAGCGCAACATGAGGATAAATAATCTGTCTCTCCTCAGACTCATTCAAGACTAAATGTTGGCAAATCTGCAGATCCGGAGGATGTGGTGACTCTCAGTTAGCTAGGCGTTTACGTCAAACAGCCATAACATTATGACCACCCATATCATTTGAACTAGGTGTGCGTTTTTCATCAGAATTAGTCAGTGTGTGAATGGAGAAGTCCTGCATGTGCACATTACACTCCAAAGACGTGTGAGAATGTGCTCAGGTGTAGATGTTTCTAGATATTTTGGGGCCTGTGTTTGAGCCAGAATAGAGGTAGAAATTAAACCCAGCTGTTGTTCTTACCAGGCTTCTGCCCAGATGGTCAGTTTGATCAAAAACACACCACTCTATCTGTAGGAGACCGAACAAAGGGCATGTTTCCCTTCCTGCAGTAACATAATTTTTCTAGACAAAATGCTGAGATGATACAATTAATAATAATCTATATTGATAAATTTAGGAAATTTGGTTCTGGACTGTAACTTTTTTAGTCTGAGTTTCTGTGTAAACCTGTAGAACTAAAACAAGGTCTTCATGATCAGATGTTGTTTCTGGTCTAATCCAAAAAAGGGTTTTAAATAAAGGCAACTGGACTTATTTGGTTCTTTTTCAATACCTTCTAGAAAATCTCTGTCAAACATTTTGAGATTTCCTTAAAGTTTAAGGTTTGCATACAAATATTTAGTTATTATACAGAAGTACTTCATGTCATGTATTTGCATTTCTTTCCCCTTTGTTTTGCCTAAAGCACACAGAAGGACACACTATAATCTCAAGACACATTTTGCAAAAATCTCTCATATTTAGCTCCTGAAGGTGAACTGGCTGTGTTTCTAAGCACTGAAAGGATTTTTATGATGCTCTCAGAAAGTATTCATTGGTCGTTCATCTACAGCTGATTAATTGGAGTCAACTTGATTCAAACTGGTCTTATAGTCAACACATAAATACTGTAGCTGTGACTCAGTCAACAGATATTGCTGTGGTGGTGGTTCAGTCACAACACATGTCCTTGAAGGCCCCTCTCCTGTAAGTTTTAGAGGTTTCTTTGCTTCAACACACCTGGTTTAGATGTTGAATCACCTCCTCAGTGTGCCTGAAGGCCATCAGAAGTATTTTAATCACACACTAATTCAGATCAGGTGTGTTTATGCAGAGGAACACCAGGACAGTGGACCTCGATGCCTCTGCTCTAAATGTTAACAAACCACATCAGAACTTTGAACTTTGAACAAAATGTTATTTCTAGGCTTGACCATGACGACTATAACACCATCATTTATCAGCACTTAATCACTAATCACTCTGCTGAAGGGTTCTCCCTGTTAAGTTAGTCATTCCTTCCCTTATAATGGGACAAACTGGTATTTTATGAGGAGTCACATTTTTTACAACTGGTATAAATTTACTGAAATAGACTGTCCTGAATCTGGACCAGAAATGAGTTGGATTTGATGCATTGAGGCGAACTGGTGCTTTATAAATAAAATGAATTTAATTGCATTGACTGTCTATGAATGTCCTCACCACGACTCAAACAATGACTTTTTAAACATTCTTCATTATTTTGAGGTTATTAGGGTAATAATAAATGAATTTCCCCACATTGTACATTTTATTTTGATGTTGAGCCTTTTATTAAATTGTACTTTATTATCCTTTGTGTGTTGTATTTTTTTAAGGTCTGTGATTGTTCTTGACCAGTTGATTTTCCTATGCATTTTATTAACAGATTCCTTAAAATGAACAGATTTAGTCTCATCATCTTTAGTGAAACATTTGACTTTTTGCTTGTTTTTATAGAAATTGGCACAGAATCGCACTAATTTAGTGAAGATTGTGTCATTTTTCAATGTCGACAAAAGAAGTACTTTTTAAAAATGTTGTGTTCATATTAATATTTGTAAGTGTGTAAAGCCCATTGGACCCCAGTATGTTTGACCAATTAATATAGTACAAAAAAGAGAAATTTCACAATGGTGGAACAGCAGGAGTAAAGGAAATCCCCTCCCAAAATAAATAGAGATTATTAAAAGTAAAAGGGGAAATTTCAGTGAATTTTTCAGAACCGTCATAAAGATTAATGGCTCAGAAGATAAAACGTTTACATGACAAGCTAATCCTTTTACAATTACAAAGACTATTACAACAAAATTAAATTTCCTCCACCGTCCTCTACTGATCCTCTCACTAGAACCATCACATTTTTATTTAGCTTGTTGTGGTCTGTATTCTCCAGAGCATGAACTTCCTGTTCCCACAGTAACAGACTGGCTCTGACCCGTGTTCAGTCAGTGGCCTAATCCCCCTCTGCGTCTCCCACGATGAGCGCTTGTGGGCAGAGGAGCAAAGCAACTTCAAATGAACAGACGATTAAAGACAATTCCTCATTCAGGGCAGCGTTCTTTAGTTGCATCATATTCTCTGGGATGCAGGAATACAGCAGCTGTTTGAGTTCCCACCCAGGCCTCAAAGACAGTGATTAACCAACACGACTCCAGGCTTTAGAGAAGAGGCTCCTAACCACAGGGCATAGCGAGGGACAGGAAAGGAATCTCCATGTGGTTTGTTGATGTTAATTTTAGACCTTTGGATGAGAATCTGGCTTTTTGTTCTGTTTTTAGAGTAAATGACTCCAAGAAGTATTTTTACATATTCTCATAACTGCTGGCCAGGTCCATTAGAGAAAAAAAGGTGTTATTTAAGGAAGGTTTTAAAACGGGCTACGGAATCGAGCAGTCTTTGTGTATTCAAGGACTCAAAATGACTCAGTTCTGGGAGGGACACTAACATTTTCCTTCATAGGCAAACACTATGTGTCCTCAGTGCCCTTGAATTAGACCGGCGTATTTTTTCTAATAATAAACTGTATCAGTGAGGAATGTGGGGTCGTTTCCTTTGGGCCCACAGTGACAGGTTGAACAGTAGGGGGGGGGGGATTTTAAGAGGATTCTTGAATAGTTTTTTATTATGTGATGCTCTGGACATTTGAGAACTGTAACACTCATCCAGTGTCAAGAGATTCTGGTAAATCAATAAATGTTCCCATCGGTACCACAACTTGTGACTCAGAGGGCAGCGTCCATCTTGGTCAGACTGGTTTCATTATTTTTTTTCCCTCCTTGCCACAGTTCAATTATTTCTTGCAATGTAAATGGGATTTCTCCACATCCATCACATGGACTGGAACATAAATCAGTGCAGCTATGAGACATTTCCCGTCGGGCAGCAGTGCCTTTTGCTGATTGGAAATGTAGATTTTCTTCTTTAAAGGCATATTTGGACATCTTTAGATTAGAGTTTGAGCTTCATCTGTTGGACAGACAGATTCATGTCTGACTCTATGTTGTTACATCAGAAGGTGAATTGTTGACACTCTGACTGAATAAATCTCGCTATATGTGGTCCTGTTCAAAATGTTTTTTAAAGTTTATCAACCACATTTTGTTTAATGAACATTTACAGTAGTTCTTGCCTGTTGAGGGGGTTTCTGTAGCTTTCTTCAATGTAAACATGCTAAGACTTCCAGTCCTGGGAGGACTGGCAACTTTTCAATGTTTTTCTCTTGTGCATATTCGCTTTCACTGCAGAACTGAATTAAATCTTTTTGCAAACACCCTGAGAACTTTTTCCACATTAGTGAGCAGCAACAAATGCTTGTCTAAAAGGTCTCCTTTGCTTGGTATTATGTTAACACAAACCTTAATTCTCTACTCCCAATACTCAAGTGCTCACACATGCTGATGATTTGTTAACCAAAAGCATTTGAGTAGCAGCACCTGGCTGCTACTTTCCCGCTCCTGTTCAAGAAGTAAACGTAGGCTACATTTTCCCACACAGTATTTCTATGTTTTGGCTTAGTTTTAGTTAGATACAAATACAGTTGACCTTTTACACACAGGTGAATAATGTCTTGAGTGGGCTGCTACACAGTGTTTAAAATGACACATCAGCTGCTGCTCCACCCATAAAGCATCAGTTCACAACACAAGTCATCTCAAAGTGCTGAACAATGCAATAAATCCAGATCATTACAGGTCCAGGTTTGGGCCAGCTGATTGTAGTAAAGAATGTTTCGATTCATTATAAAATGCCAGTTAGTCAAACTTACCCTCTTATATAAAAGAACCAGCAGACTGGATTGAAGTGTTATTTCTATGTAATCACCCATTCTGAGCAGCACAAGAAATGACTCCTCCTCAGTATGAGTGGCTTTAGGCCTCGGCCCACTGGGGTAACAATACAACATAAAGGTTTTTAAAATGTAAACGAATAATATCAGTGATCTGCAAAATATGATGAATTTAAGGTTATAAATAAATGTACACATTACTTCTGATATGCTTCATTTTGCTATTATAATGTCAACTGTTATTGACACAATAGATTGCTTAAACCAGGCATGTCCAAAGTGCGGCCTGGGTGCCAAATGTGGCCCTCAGAGTGATTTTGTGCAGCCCTCAACTGCATTGCATAAATAGTAGAAAATAATCCTTCAGAATCAACAGGGATAAGGGAACAAACAGTCAGTTGCTATAGCCAATTGGCTCTCGACTTCCAGGCCAGCTAAGGTGTTACGTTGTGTTGACATGAACGCGTCCTGTGATTTAATACGCTCTCGTTTTAGCTGAATGGCGGCATTGTGCAAAATATCTGAACTAAACCCGGAGATTCGATAGCTAACCACAGCTATCGTGTATTTTTTAACCCATGATGGCTGAAGGAGGAGAAGGGGTCCTGTTCCAGCAGGGAAAATGATCATTTTCAGACAAGGATCTATAGATAACGGCTTCAGAGAAACGCTGGAATTATACAGTAGACAACGCTTGTTGCTTGCTACTGATGGATTTGGCATTTGGATCTATGATGTGGAGACATGTTGGTGAGTGCAAGCATTTTATTTGTATTTTTATTATGTTTTTGTCATTTTATATTGTTAGTAATCAGTCACCTGCAGCGTGTGCCACTGAGCTTCCTGTGCAGCAGCACCGCTATGTGATCACAGGCTGCAGCTTGATACGGTGACATAACACACCACTGCTTGGACTGGGTCAGTTCGGACCAGCCCAAAAATGTGCGTTGACCGGCCTATATTAAGGGTGATGTCATGTGTATGCGTGATTCTGTATGGTGTTGTATTGATGGTGTTATGATGTGTATTAACGTAGGTTAGAGTAGGGAATCAATGAATGCCCAGAGGTGAAATACACCGCCCACCACATAATACTAATAAACCCACATTAAAATCATTTTTTCTTCTTTTTTTTTCCAAATAAAACACATTTTTGTGACCCATGAATAATTTCAACTTCTCTTAAAAAGTTTGGACACCCCTGGCTTAGACAAATTGTTTTTAGATACCTTTTCCCACTTGCAATTGCTTTAGTCTCAACCTGGCTTGCAAGACAAAGACAAAAAAGCAGAAACACACAAGTTTTTGCAGTCAATGAATTCTTTCATTAAAATAACATAAAAATAATCAAAAGTGTGACATGTGAGCGTCAGCCACTGGTGTGTGTTTATCAGACGTGTGTGTATGAGTGGTGTTTTGTGCAAGCCTAAATATTAAAAAATGGTGTCAAAAATAAACAGGAAGACAGAACCAGACCAAAACTAGTTAATATGCTGTAACCTGCTGAGTGGTAGGAACAGTGTTGCTCAGCAGACTGGGAACAATAGGTGAGCAATAGATTGAACCCTCCCCACTTTCCCCTGGACCACAAACCGTCAGTGACACATTTAGGCTATCCCACCACATCACTTCTTGTCAATTGATGTACCAGTGAACTGATAGGAGACACAATGTGATGTCTAATTTTGAGTTCCAATGCCCCAAAGGACATCTTCAAGTCATTTCATAAAACCCCCAACTACCATCACCAGCACTGCTTGTGCTTTGGAGCTTGTTAACATGCTATCAATCCTAGCAGGAACATCGTAACCAGCTGTCCACATTGGACCAATGTTGTCTTCAGACACTTTCAAAGAACGGATAAAAATGTAGAGTGGTCATTCTGAATTCTGTTTATTTCTCTTTTCTCTTTTAAGTTCCACTGATGAATGAGAGCGTGACACACACCAGCTGTCCTGCGGCTTTGCAAGATGGTTTGATTGGCAAAGGGAGGCCTGACCTCCTAAATTATCGCATCTACAGATACCAAGTATAGAGCCCGATTTACGTTGGTCTCCGCTCCTTAATCACATGCTTGATCCACATGGAAGCTACTGTGGCTGAAAAGGAAAAAAAAAATCTGTGTTTCATTACATTACACTGCGGAGGATGTGACATCCAGAGGAGTGCTGTTGAACTTGGATGCTTCCTCTTCAATAACAGCCGGGGCCATCTGTGTCCCTGGAGAGCCAACATTTATGACAGTGCACAGTTTTCCCAGCGCAGACACTAAGAAAAGACTCACCCAGAACCTCACCTCACATCTGGAGGACCTAGGGGTCAGAGGACAGAGTCGACAGAGGGGGCTTCGTTCCTTAAGCTGGGATTGATGCAGCTGGTTTGGTGCGTTGATTGTTCTCTGCAGCTGATTTGACATCAACCTGAAACGACTCAATGCATTTATTTTTAAAGAAAGCCTGATAATTAACTAGTGTTTATGACATCAGTGGCGTTAATTTGCACTTTTGCCATTTTCCTCCCAATGAGCGCCCATGAGAAATGACCACATTCGGAAATTCATGACAGGTGTTTGGTTTCCTTTAAAACAATGATATCACATTAAACTAACTTGTAAAGTTGTCCTAGCTTTTCAAACAACACTTTGCAGCAGTGACACACTTAATCCTCGGAGAGCATTTTTTCAAACGTGTCCTCAGATTATCAGCTGACAGGTCTTGCCTTGCTTTTTTTTTAATCACTGCCAGCGTGTTTGGTTAGTAATACTTGTACCGCTACAAGATGACAAATTGAAAAAAAATAAAAGCAGGCTTTGGATACAACTGCCAAACCATTAGAGCAATCTCTGTTGGCGAAAGGCCAGAAATCTTACGAGGCAGCCGGTCTGTTACTAATCAAAACCAACTGGTGGGAGCTTTGCCCAGTTAGTGGAGCTGAAGCAGAATGAGGAAAAGAAGCCTGAGAAGAGGAAAGAAAACTGTTTTAAGAAGGGGATAAATGTTATTTTCTCAACAGCGAGTAAAGAGTGCACATCAGAGAAAGTTGGAATGAATCACATTTTTGAGATGGGGGTTGGGGCTCAGCTGATGTGAATCATACTCCCTGTCAAAGGCAGCAGGGAGGAGACCAGATGAGACGGACAGAGCAGAGGAGAGAAGGGGTGGAGAGGGGGAAAAGAAAACCCAGCCCCTCTTTACACCACCTCCACTCTTCGGCATTCAGTGTCAGCAAAAAGCCTAATGCGATCAAGATGGAAGTTTTCTACTGGCTTTCCACGGCTTCCCGGCTTTCTTCCTGCCTTTGAGGGCTTCACGGCTTGTCTGATGGTTCAAAAGCGAGGAGACTGCTCTGAGTCTTGAAAATGGCTCACGCAGTTTCAGATTAAGGACTGATTTCATATTGGAGAGACTTGGATTCATATTCTTCAAATGTAAAGGAGCTGCATCCGGTTGATGAATGAGAAGTAAACCTGTGGACCATCTCTGGACCGACTCCTTCTTCTTGGAATACGTGTTCAGCTACTGGATGATCACGATAATCAGAATAAACCCTAATAAACTGTCAGCATTGGAGGATTTACACAAAATAAATTCCAGTCCAGAGTCGAGTACATGATGAAAAGTAAGTCTGAGGACAGCTAGTAGAAGCTGTTTCTTTACCTTCACTTTTACCAGCTGACAAAGCTGACAGATCCGTTCATCTCTTCATTGGAAGAAGAATTTTTAAAAGAACAAGAAACATGACTTTTGTTTTTTTAAAGTCTGCTGCTTTCTAAGAACTCAGCTTAATGTCAAACCAGACAAATTGATTTTTAAACATAACTACAGACATTTGGTTGTTTAAATTTACAGATAGATCATAAAGAATGTGTTAAACCTTTCCCTATTAATCAGGTCTAATTAGGATAAGTATTATCTTAAATTTATAAAAGCCTTTTACTTCACTTCTTTTACATTTACAACCAGAGAGGCAGCAACATAATACCATAAATAAATACAAAACAGTGTTATTTGGATTAATGTGTTAACTTAAGACGTTGTGGTTTGTTGACCGCCAGCTGTGATGCTTTAGTTCCCTCTAGTTATGTAATCCTCTAATTCATTTTTTAGATCCCAATCGGTCAACAAGAGTAACTTAATAAATCTTGAAGAACATTTAGCTATTTTAGAATATTTACATCATCTGTTTCATCTCATGAAACGGCTGTTATGGCTTGAAGCTTTAATTGGAGGGCTGTGATGTAAAAATCAGAGCAACGCTGCTTGTAAATGTATTTGTTTCCCACGTTAGGCCAGTGTAACTAGGTGTCCTGATCTATACGGATCCAGCTGGGTTTATGTTTCCCAGGGTCTTGTGAATACAGAGTAATTGCCTCCTTCTTGAACTTTCACCCATTGCTTCCTCTTAACATGAGAAGCCGATTATTTACAATATCGCCGTCCTTGTTTTCCCAGTTATTATAAACTTGTAACCAGTGCGTACCTGATGTTTCCTACTCTCGTTTCCCTTTACAGCGGATCTAGTTCTCTGATTAATTCTGGCTTGAGAAGCTGCTCTATGGGATAGGACCAGGTTCCCACCATGCTGGTTGTCATTCGGAAAAGAAGTTGGGAAGAGCACGTGACTCATCCATTGGGATTGAAGTACAGTTATGATGATCTGGATCTGGTCTGCTGTCACGGAGTTGACAGCGAGGGGATTTGGATCGGCTCGGGGGCTTTGAAGCAAGGCCGGCGGACGAGGTGTGCTTCCATGCCAGAGGGTAGCCAGCTGGCCACAGAAGGCGTTGGTCAGACATCTTTTGAGGCAGCTTCTCTCGTTGATGATGTCACTAAATCTGAACACTTTTTGCTCGATGGAAAAGCTCCGCTGGATTATCAGAAGTCGGTTCATGGCTCTCATGAGCTGATGGGGGTTGACGTCCCACAAATACCCTCTGAATCTGAGCATCTCCAAGCCATTTATGGAGTTTTATGCTGTCACTCCAACAGTAGGATTTCTAGTTCTAATATCACATGCACAACTGATTCCAATAGTCAGACTGAGAAAACTCTTTATTATGAAAGTGCAGAAAGTAGCCAAAGTCACATCTGTAGTGACGATATTGACTTTAAAAGTCAACATGTCTCCGACGAAGAGCAACAATACATCTCTATCTCTTCAAACAAGGAGCCTCCATTGTCTGGATCTGCTGGCAAACCTCCAAACTATCAGGAAACAAAGGAGAGCCATACAGAGAGTTACAACAGATCCCCTGGAATCTCTGAGGCCACGCTGAACCAGTCCTCTGCTGCAGAGCTGGAACCTCAACCCCACTGTCCAGATGTTGGTGAAGGAATTATTTCCACTCTGGAGCAACCTGTTGCACGAGGACCTGTTTTCATGCAAGAATCAGTTAACAAGATGGAGAGTAATGATGCATCAACGCTGCCAAACACATCTATGGAACCAGTTGAGACTTTTTCAGTGGGTGGAAAACGTGACAAAGCCTCTGCTCACAAGCTGGACGGACTGAACGACTTGGAAACTACAGGAACAAACCATCACTCAAGAAATGCTCAAGGGGGGAAGGATTATTATGAGTGTGCTGTGGTGTTGGATCAGGGTAATGATTGTGAAATATTTTACCAAACACTGAAAGAGCAGCCCAATGTTGAAATGACAGCAGGAGACTGGCCTCACAGAGAGGAAAGTGCACAAGGAGGGAGCAGCGAGGAGGCAGCACGTGTTAGGCAGCAGCCCGCTGACACGCTGGACACTGCAGATAAAAATCAGTCTATCTCCCTGACAGCAAACCGACATGCATCATCTGAACAACTGAATGCTGGATATCCAGAAGCAGATACCATGCAGACAAACGCTATTCAGTGTGCAGATCATCACATGAAAACAAATTCAAGTAAGCCATTGGAAAACAAGGATCTGGGGTTATTACCCAAGGGGCTAACGGTTTGTGAGAATCATCCTAAAGACGATAGCTGTTCAAAACTGGAGACCATCCCCGAGATCAGCTTTGTTGAGGTTGATAATACCAACATTAAGATTATGCAAAATCCAGTTCACAACTCCTGTTTGGATGATAAACTTGAGGCTGCTGAGCACCCAGAGAACCTGCCGCCAAACTCTGATGAGATCAACGAAGGACTCCGTGGCAACCAAACCTCAGGCTGTCCCTTCAGTGAGTCACCCGCCTCGGAGGTTGCAGAACACCTCGGGCCAGGGGTGGCTGGAGTTTCTACTATGAATGAGATGGATGAGGTCAAATCCTCAGCTGCTTACAGCGACACACACCTGTCTGGTTCAGGTCTCAGTGGGACAAAAGAGTCTGGAGTTGAGAAGGAGGACAATGTGGTCAAAGTGCGCATGAGAAAGGTAAGACTAAACACGGTTAAGACCTAGAAGGAGAACTAGATGTGGTAATCGCAGTGCAGCAACTGATTGTGAGACTTCAGCTCTACAAATGTGTCAATGTGAAATCACTGATGTCACTGAATGCCTTTGGACCAAATAATTGGTCCCTCTCTTTGGCAAATGTCTTGGAAAACGCTGACTTCTCTCTCACGTTCTTACAGGTCTGTGAGTGTGTGTGGGGTGGTCTGTGAAATGTTTTTCTCTTCCTCAACGACTCATTGCAAAACAAGGTCCTATAAGGGCAAGGAGCTTGTAACAACAGAGAGCTGAAAGCTACGGGGCCAACGTCTTACACTGCTTCTGATAATAAATACTGTACCTTTTTTCCTAGTTCGTTGTTTGTTCTAGCATAAAATATTGCCACATAAAATAATGTTGAGCTATCAGAAAGCTGTTCTTGCTGTATTAGTAACAGCTTTATTGCTTTATTTGGAATCACTACAAGATATCCATCCCATCCCCACAACTCATGATGCCTTGCATGAATTTCGGCTGTGACTCAAATGCATTTTTCTTTGGTAACTTCTCTCTATGAGTGATTGCAGACTTAAACATCTAAGAACATCATCTGTTACAACCTAAATAAAGATAGTTTAATCATCCTTATCCCTGAAGCTATCGAGGACTGAGAGGACAACGAGAGGAAATGCTAAATTCTAGCATTTTTAGCTACTTCATTAACTCTGCAAACAGTGAAGCAATAAATCAAAAAGATTTTCGAAGGCACATTCAGACAAGAACACAACAATGAGTGTGAGGTAAAAGTTTTTAGCTAGATTTTGCATTAGGCTGAAGATTCATGAATGATTCCCAAACCTTTTGGGAACTAAATTCAGCATGGCTGCCACAGCGAATCATTAAAGGCACACTATGCAGTTGTGGCTTGTTTTTAGCACCCCCTAGTGTCTGTTTTAAATTACTGTCATAAAAATATTAGCATTGTCTTTGCTCAGAAACAGTTAAAACATGTCTCCTCAGCCTTCAGCTTTCTAATGGAGCAGCTCATCACTTATTCAAAGAAATCAGTGTTCAAGCAGGAAGAGATTAAGAAAGAAGCATGAACCATGCTCACTAGCATAACAGCTAGCCACATTGGGTTAGCCTAACCCACGATAGACACGTGACTTTGTGAGACTTCAGAGCACCGGACTGGAGACTCAGAAGTTGCAAGTGTGGTATTCTGGACACAGCAGATGAGGCTGAGTGAACCCTGTAACGGGTCATATTAGCGCATACTGGCTCAAGAAAAAGATAATATGAAAAAGTTACATAGTGTACCTTTAACAACCCCAAAATGGCAACGCAGTCTATTGTAAAGACAGTGAGCCAAAATCTGACATACAGTAGTTACCCAAACCTACTCTGAGGGCTTACAAATTCTGCAAAATTCTCCAATATTGTGTGAGACTGAGCAGTTATTTTACCGATTTGACCAAAAAGAAAAACTGCATTGTTTATATACATAATAGGATAATTTTAAAATGTATTATTTCTTATTCTTTTCTTGTTTTATATTATTTAAACACAATTATCCCAAAAATAGTCCTTGTCCCTCTTTTTGCTTTTTAAAGACTAAATGTATTTGTACACAGACGCTGTGCTGACATATGCTGTTTACCACAATCCTCCTGACCCAAAGAAAACTTCACTGCACGATACAAAATGCTCATCTTTGAATTTTGAATCAGAAACCTAAAACTGCAGGTGCTCAGTTCTTAGTCCGACTGCAACAGTATTTTATGAAACGCCTGTCAGCGATTTAGCCCCAAAGACTTTCAACTATTTTAGATTCATGTTTTTCATATTTGGAGGCAACTTTACTCAAAACACATGTTGACTTTTTACTTTTCCTGCTAAAGGTCACAGTCCAGTGTAAGGACACAACACTCTGGACCCATATTTCCATTAAGGGTGACCTCAAATATCACAAAAAGCTGAGTGTGGAATTTAATTGAACCATAGAGTTGGAACAATCCATCTCCCAATCCAATCACTCTTCTTCTGACTTGATGGATCCATTAAGTTGTCTCTACAGTGTGAATTTATGTGTATAAAAATATGCTTTATAGAAAGGTATGATGGGGAAAAAAAAGATAATTTCTTAGTTAAAACGTATTGTTGCATTATTCCTTGCAGAGGAAAAGCAGTAAGGAAGCTAATTCTACATTTTATTCACTGTAATCAATTATTTGTCATTAATATCTATCAGCTGACTACAACAACAACAATCTGGAGCAATCTCTTGCTATATATTGTGTTAACTAATGATCCTGTCCCCAGTCGATAACGTTGTTGCAGATTAAGTTTGTAAAATGAAGCCATCTGGTCGGCATAATGGCCTGAGATTAAACTGATATTGGCTTTTGTTACTGTGTTTATTTGCTTTAGCAACAAGGCCTCGTCCTAACCCCACAGCTAAAATGGCTCAACAAACTATTTATCTGGCACTAAATGACTTGGCAGCATCCCCCCTGAGCGCTCTGTCTTTCTTAGGCTTTATGTTTGTCGTCATTAATAAAATGTTTGTGGGGAGGAATGCAACAGAAACCTCAAAAACAGGAAAAGAAACTTTCTGTAAACATCCAAACCAAGCCCTGAAAACGTTGCATCTCTGATGCAACAAAAAATTTCGCTTCACTTGTGTTTTATACACAGCTGTTTTGTGGTTGTTATTGCCATCCTGAGACAGATGCTTTTGTTCATTCACCGAGGCCTCGTAAAGATGTCATTGTTTTACTACGGTACAATGTTTCATTGTAACGTTTTGCCAAAGACACAACATGTAGCGAAGCCTCTAGATAGGAATGCTGGTGAATGCTTCAGTGTGAGGTGCATTTCCACGGCCTTCGGTGTCCATCTGCTCCCTCAGCGAACCCGGAACCTGATTTTGAAACCCTAATTGGGCACGAACTGGAAATTAAACACATGCACAAGTCATAAGACGCTGGGGGAGAGACTGAGGCTGTGGTCTGTTTGTGCTGAATCATTCCAGGATCCATATGAAGCCATATTAGCATAACCCACATTTTAATTTCCAGGAAATGTTGTCATACACGCACACCCTGCTGATCTCACAAGACTGAAACCACTTCACACATTTACAATAAAGTGAGCATTTTTGTTTTTCATTGAGATTTGGTTTTAAAAGCCGTGCGATGGACAGCAGCCCTCCAGCCACAAACTGACATGTGTTACATGCAATCTTAAGAGTGTGTGTCATGAGATTCCCCTCGTTAAATGTTTAATGGGATCTGTTTGCCTTGTAATGAGGTTTGTTAAGGACTAATAGGCCAGCCATGACATATCTCTGGGTTGATCTGTGGAGAGAAGCTCAAACACGGAGCCAGTACTATGATAAAACATGACCGGGAGACATTTGTACAAATTCAAACCTTTTATTCAATAAAAACCCTCTAACGATGGCTTGTGTTGAACCAAAGGAAAAAGTGGAGGGTGGGTTGTTTTAATTCAGCGTGTCTTACTGAAGTCAAACCACCTGAGGTCAGTGTGAGACTTGTTATAAGAACATGGATCAATGAAGACCTTTAAGGTGATGGAGATGACACAAGAATCAATTAAAGCTCACATGTAACCTTGATGTTTCTTGTAAGACTTTTAACATTCCTCTGAACTAACGTGTCTCTCTCTTCAGCGTGAACATGCCCGCTTGGACTCGATGGTGCTGCTGCTGATGAAGCTGGACCAGCTGGACCAGGAAATTGAGAACGCGCTCAGCGCCACCTCCTCTGTGCAGAGCACCCCCGACCTCCATCGGCGCCATCACCTGGTACACAAAAGCACTTCTGTGTTTCAGACAACTTTTTATGCACAGCAGCTATTATTATAAACACGAAACCTTAATGAGGGAGCTTTTAAATAGATCAAGAAATACATCCACTGAGTCTGGATTAGTTTATCCTTGCAGATGCAAACTAAACCCACCTCACTCATCTGCTTTCTTTATCATATTATCAAGAAATGCTGAAAGATCGGAGGAATGCAGGGTTTAACACGTCTGTGATTTACATCTGCAGGAGAATGATCCGGGGCCGATGCCAGCAGCTCTCCCACAAACACATGTTTCTGCTGCTCTCTCTTCAGGATCCGCATCATCGCTTGGAGCCAAACCTAAGTGTGGGGTATGTGGACTGGAACCGTTGCAGTTTATGCATTAAATCTTGACAGGCGGCTTATTTTTCCTACTTTGTGTCAAAGTTTTAGCTGCTTTTTAGCATCATTATTACCCCAAAATAAATAACTGTTTGAATAAAAATGCCAGGGATTTCAAGCATAGGCAGTCAGAGTGTGTTTTAATAGTCTGCAACTGTATGAGAACAATGTTAGGACATGTCTATTGCTGCAATGTTATTTAAATGAACAATAAGCCTATGATGTACTCTGTGTAGCAATGGATGACAGCAGATGACTGTGTCTGGTTTGATGAGCCTCTGTCACTAACGTTTTTACTCATATCTATCAAAAGGAATTTTTGAGCATTCCTGACATAATAATTGTTTAGTTGGCTGATGAGCTTTACAGATTTTTAGTCTTTGTTTCGACATGTTTTAAGACAAAAACACAACATTCCAAAAACAGGAAAACTTGATTTATCTGACATCAAACCAACACTGATATTCAGTTATGGTAATAAAATGCATCGCTTGATTGTAAATATACTGTATTTGCATACCGACATCTGTTTTGACATGGAAAGGAACTCAAAATTATTTTAATGTATTGTATTATCGGATGGTTTCACAATATTTAGAGTTTTATTCAACAAAATATGAAATGATCATTTCATTGGTTCAAGAGAAATGATGAACAGTGCCAAAGTGATTCTCTGTGATAGTTTGGCAGATTGTAAAAATGGCAGCCATTACATGATGCTATAAAACATCTAACTGAAGTCATTTTGGCACAATTCTTTACCTGTATTCTAAAACTGTTGATCAGCAGTCGACTGTTCCAATACAGAACAATACAAATATATTAAAACTCTTTAAAATCTTAAAAAATTCTTAGAAATCTTTAAAAATAATCAAATTTTTATTAGTGTTTAAATATCCAAAAAATACCAAATAAAGATGTCTTATTGGTTGTGTTGAATTTAGATTTACAAATCCCTGAAATCCATTATAAAACAGAGCTCTTTCCCCCAAATCTTTCTGTTTTTATTATTATGAATTCATTTTTTTTAAACTAAGGAGTTCTGAAATATATAAAAAGGTGGTGGTGGTGATTTAGGGTGGAAAAAAACCAAACCTGGATTACAGCACCCCTCATGTAACTCAACACAGAGTTTACAGACCAAAATCTGGTTCATTTCCTTGTAAACATGGATAATATTACCTCCTTTGCTCAGCTCCTGTTGTTAGCTGCCTGACAGCTCAATGAGGAGTGTGTGGATGTGGGCGTGTTTTTATTGGATTGATGTTTTTGTAAGGATTGAGAAAGTGGGGGCTGAAGGGGTTAATCCTGCAAAGCACTTCATGTTGCACTTGTTTGAACAGAGCTACACAAACAAAGTAGATATTTTTGCATATTTAATTGTGTGAAAAAAACAGCTCTTTCTGAGATTTTTAAGTACTTAACGTCTCTCTTTTGGGGGCTTATTATGAGCCTAAATAAAAAAAAACAGGAACACAGATGGCAAACACACAAACATAAGGGGAAGTTTCTCAATTGTAGGAATGTCCTTCGTCTCTAAAGACTTAGTCAAGCAGAGGATAAGACTCTATAATTAGCTGGCTGCAGAGACCCCCCACCCCCATCACCCCAACAAAGGGGTCATAAGGGAAGTCTGGGGGGTGAAAAGCCAAAGCAGGGGGAGGAATAGGGACACGCTTCAAGTGAGTCGCGTCTTTAAACCTCTTGCTTGCTCATTTTGTCAGCCTTGTACTCATATGACTATATTTAGAAATAATTTTAACCAATTTAAAAAAATTGTTTCTGTTGTTATCGACCAATCAGAGCGATGCAGCATCCTAATCATCAGAATTCCACGACATTCCCGAATCCTCTCCTGCAGTTTCATGTGTCTGACTGCGCGTCATGACTTTTGACTCAGAGGACTTGGATTGGGTAATTATAAGACACAGATCAACAGGCTGGGTGATGTGCAGTGTATTGGTCTGTGGCCAGATGTTTCCACAACACTCATTCCAGCAGTTGCCCAAGGAAACTTGCTAAGCTTGAGTAAACAGTGCTTTCACTGCGGCTAATAGGAGGCTTTTTACAGTCGAGCCCCCATAGAGTGACTGATTAAAGCCAAAGGGACGGTGGCTCTGTGAAGGGGATTCTCATTAGTTAATCGTTTCAGGGGGACTGTAGGGTTCTTTCAGCCCTAAATGTTCAGACGCCTGCTTAATCTGTTTAGCTAGACAATGCAGATTGTCTAAGGAGATGCTGAGGCTGGAGCTTCATTCAACTTGACTGTTTGGTTTCACAAGATTACAAGTTGACGTTAAAATGCATTTTCTATAATTTACTGGAATATACAAAAGCAGAATGATTACTATCATCTATTGTCACCTGAATAAGAGAAAAGTCATAATCAGGTTTTTAACCATGGCATTTTCCTGCAGATGACTGTATAAACATTCATTTTTCTTTTATGTGAGTCTAACCTCATGTTATAATGGTGAATGAACTCATCCTTTATGTTTGACGCTTATGTTTACTTTAGTAAAACGTGCATGTTGGTGATTCAGTAATCAGAACTGTTTGTAGCACAAAGACTGTCAGCAGAAAAGGCTTCTGAGTTAGGATCAAGTTTCATCAACACCCCAACTTCCTGGCCGCAGCTTGTCAAGCAACAAATGTGGTGAGGTCATTTGTTAGAAAATCTAATCTGAGATTCAGATGGAATTAAAATGTCCAAAAGCAAATGATCATTCAAATAGAATCAAACTTTGTCATTATTCCAGAATAAACAAAACACGGTTTAGCAGCTGTTGGTGGGATCAAGGAATAAAATATGTACGAATTAATAAAATACAGCCCCCTTTCTGGGGTGAAGGTGTCTGTCGCTTCTCACTTAGAAAGTGGAGGTTTTGTCCGGTTCTGATAAGTCTCTTCCAGAGGGCAGCAGTGAGAACAGTTGATGTCCAGGTCCTTCTAATAGCTGGCCTTCTTTAGCAGTGTGCTAGCAGAGATGATTTTTCACCTACTGTAGGTTCTTTCTTATGCTGTGCAGCTAAACAACCACAATCTACCGCAGTAGAGAAGTTGGGTCTTCCCCACCTGGTTGGAGGTGTTTGTGGTCCACCAGAGATCAGCTGAGCTGCTGATGCCAGGATACTGGAAGGTTCTTTAAACTTGTTTGAACACCATTTTATCAATTGCAGAACGTCCTTTCTGAAGGCTTTCTTCTTGTTGTTAGTTAAGGTGGCAGAAGCAACTTTCACAATGGTTTTACTGGTGTAGGTTGGGAATCAGTTGTAGGTGAAGAGGTTGTAGAAGGGTGCTGAGGACACACCCCTGAGGTGTGCCTATGTTCAGGACCAGAGCGAAGGATGTATAATCTGATGGTCTGTTAAACAAAAGTCCAGGATTAAGACAGTTTAATTGATCAATATTTGTCCCCACTTGTACTTTGCACCAACCTCTCTGACTGCCTCGGACCCAAACCTTTTTAAGCATGACTTCTATCATCATAGCTTCTTGATAAATACAATATTTTCTTACAAACACACATTTAGACTTAATTATAGCAGCAGTGATTGGAGCTCTAAGTAAATAAACTTGCGGCCATTTGTTGACCTGAAACCATTTAATGCGTACCATAAATGAGTAACTTGTTAGAAGTACTTCACCGCTGGAGAATTTCAACCATGAGCCTTTGGTGTCCCCAGAGGAGATGAGAGCAGCTGCCTCGTGCAGAAGGAGCTGTGAAGCTGCAGTGGACAGGGTTTGTGTTTCAGCCATACAATTATCAACACAAGCTTCGTTCATGGCAGGCATTTAAGTTTCAAAGAACGTGGAAAGCACAGGTGTATTCATGACGGCTGTGTTCCATTTAGAGAAAGCTCTGCTCTTGAGCATGTTGTAGAGAACAACCTGTTAGCACAGCTGCAGGAGTCGAATGCAAAGTTTGTTGATGCACCTGTGCCCTCTCGACTTGTTCTGCTAGTGTTGTCATATTTTTCTATTTTTTATTTCTGCTCTTTTTTTCTCACTATGCCAGGATGAAGGAGTTCTCCACTTTAAGTTTTGAAAACATTGCTCGTTTTGTGACGAGTATCTGTTTATGGACTAGAGAGCTCACTGCAGGGTTTAGTGGTGAGCTCAGCACTGGCCGTTTTTGGAGTGGAAGAGTCGTTCATTTTTTCAACAGGCGGCAAATGCTGCACTCATCAGCAACCCTCAGAGCTGCAGTCAGAGCAGGAGATGTAACCCCTCTGTGTCGAGACTGCAAACGAATTGTGCATGTGTGAAACTGCCCCTGGTTTACAGTCAGCCAGATAAAGATGTTGGTTTGGAATTGTGACATTAAAAAACAAGAATCTACAAAAGAATGTTCATTTATAGTTCTAAACATATATAGGATTTTTTATTCTCACTTTCTGCCTGGACAATTAAGCAGATTAGAAACTGTTAATACATAAGGGTACAAGGTAAGCAGAGTGGTACATAAAGGGTTTTTACAGAGTATGTACCCTGTACCCCCAGGCTGTATTATGGACAGCTAATAGCTACAGTCTTTACTGGGAAGTTGTAAACACTGTTTATAGACCTTTTTCTTCTGTTTGTAGCAGAGGAGGCAGAAACAACTATTTGTAAATTTAGAATATTTTGAACTTTTTTTATTTAACGCTGTCAGAATGATGTCTTCTATATATCACTTATGGATTTTCTGGATCTAAAAAAACACAATAATGATTGTTTGATCAATGTCTGGACAGTAGGTTATGTCATGTAAGGATCAGAACCATTTGTTTGAAGTTTTATCTTTTGTCTAAGTAGCTGCTTATCCTTTAGCGTTCTCAGTATCTTGTACAGCTCATGACGATAAGCTGTGTGATTGTATAAAGCACAGTGTCACTCTGTTCTGATGTTTTGTATCCATTAAAGTGTGACTTACTGTTTGTGATTAGTGAACATCCACCTGACTGGAGCATGTTGATGAGGCATTGAGTTCAATGCATTCCTGGCTCCATGCTAGCTTAGCCACTGGCTATTGTTAGCCTTCAGCAGGTGGTTGTTATTATTGCATCAAATGTGGGGCTAACTTGGCGGATGTTGTGCCACAGCAGGTGTTTTATCTTTTTTCCCGTCTTCTGCTGCTGGCTATTCTTTACTCGGGGTGTTTATGTTGGCGGGATTCTATTACATGCTCAGTGTAGCAGGTGTCTTTCACCCTTGTTGTGATTGCATTGTTGTGTTACAACAGGTGGGTTTCATGTTTTATGTATGAAATGGCGTGGGCGCCCAATGCTCATTTTAATTAGGTAAATTCACTCTATTTTTACAAACTGTGAAATTAAATGACCCATTATGCAAAAGGTTGATCCAAGCCTTTATTTTTAGCGTTCATGCTCAGGATGTGCCAAGCACCCGAGGCGGGTGGAGGCTCCGTGACCCCTGACCACCTTCCTCTGAATGTTACAGTCGGAAACAACAAATCAGCCACCTTCAGCGCTGACCGCTCACCAGCAAGGCGTAGAATCCAGAATCCTCGTAAGAAGCTGCTGAACAGAGCACATAGCTGAGTGTTAAATTTAGCGCGCGGGTGTTTTACGTGCCATGCATGTGTTGACAGGGAAGGGGCTGTTCTGTACCAACCTTCACCCTCTCCGCTTTCTTTTTTGTAAACATTCCACAACAGGGCAGACTTTGACCTTTGTGTTATGATCTGTATTCAATCTCCATAGGAACAAACCTGCTGCCAGTGATTTCCCACAGATTTTTTTTTTTAATATTTGTTTTTTTTTTTGTTGTTGTTGTTGGATGATTAATTAAAATATATTTTTATTCCCCCTGTGACAAAAACACTTTATTTCCTGTCCGTAGGTCGTGTACAGACACAGTTCTTTATCTGTGTGTGCTGGTGGACAATAGAAGAGCTGTGGTTTGCGTGCTAAGGTCACTAGCAGATCTCTGCTCTGTCCTTCCTCCGTGTTCCGTTTTGGCAGACGCACCGTCCCCAAACATCCTTCATCTAAACCACACCTTCTCAGTGTCCCAGCCTGATAAACCACCAAGGATTTCAGATACTTTCCCTGCCCTTTTTTTTTTTAATCTTCTGATTTGCTCCCTCATTCCTGTTTGTGGTCAACACAAAGTGCAACAGGCGGAATCGTGTTTGCCTACATTCCACCCACATAGTTGACTTAAAGGATGCCAGAATGAGTCAGCGAGCTGCGAAACCAACCACCATTCAGCCTGATGAAGAGCTGCCAGCAGGGACTCTGGTCATGGTCGTGTTGTGTCATTGTCCCCAAGGTCGCTCCTCTGCTGAGCACAGCTGTAAGAAGGAGACAAACACAAGCCTGCTGAGGCTTACAATAAGAGGATCAGGAAAAAGAAAAGGCTTATGTTAGGGACAGGATGTGGAAAATTAACTTCTCCTCAACTCCCACAAGGAAATCTTGTTTTTCCTGTCAATTCAACTCTATATTGTGGCATAAAAACACTTCAAACTGATGAAATAAACAGATTGGTTTATTGTTGGCCAACCATTATCAAACACCAACTCTGCCCACTCTGTCTCATGTTTTAGCCTCACTCAGTTTGTGTTTAACGACATAAAATATCTTGATTTGAGCCATGGTTTGCCAAATTGTTTCACAAAATGTGTTGTTTATTTTTTGGGGGGTGGATGTTGGCTACAACTATTACAGAGACATTCGGGAGGAGTTTCTATAATGTCTCAAAAGAGTTGCGAGGGTTCTCAATTCCTTCTCGTGAGTTGCAGAGACTTGCTGGCATGACCCTTAAATTTTTTGATTTTATTCAAATGGTTATCACAATTTCCTTTTAAAATAGTCATAGCTTTGGAAACGCTGACCCATCCCAAACCAATCTCAAACCCATCTCAACCCCCTTTCAATTGATTCTCAGTTTAGTTTCCACAAGGACAAAAGAAAGAGAAATGAGAGAGAACTAAAGGAGGTGACCACAGGTTTATAGTGAACCAATTCCAACAAAATTAAGACACAATGTGACAAAATGGGATTATTTTTTGGGGATGAGGTGACTCAAAAAGAATTTCTCTTCTTGGTCTAATGACACCTTATAAGAAATCTTACGTGAGAAACCTAGGGGTGATGATAGACAGATATTTTACATTTGACAACTACGTCAGCACTTCTGTAAAATCAAGCATTCTCCAGCTGAGACGTCTAACCAAGGTGAAGCTTTTTTTCTTTGAAGAGGTTTTTCATATTTTTATTTCTGCTCACCTGGACTATTGCATTTCCTTGTATGAATCATCCATTATTTGCAGCTAGTAAATAAAGTTGGCTTGTATGACTAGTACAAAATTCTGCTGCCCAACTGGAGTGAGAAAATGGCTCCCTGGTTGCTACAGAATACAGTTTAATAGTTTATAGTTTGTCTATAAAACTGTATGTGGGCTGACTCTGTTTATCTGAAGGAACTTCTAACCCACCACACCCCAACAAAAGCACTCAGTCTACTAAACAGACGCTCTTGCATTTCCTGTGAGTTAAACATAGGAACAGGGGGTGCAGTTACAGGACTCTGGTTTTAAATGAGCTTTTAAAATGAATTTTAATGGCAACAGCTCAGCACACTCCTCTTGCAACCGGAGGGTTGTTGGTCTGATCCCAGCTCCGGTTGGGTCACGTTGTCATTGTATCTTTGGGCAAAACACCTCACCTGCTGGTGGTGGTCTGAGTAGCTTACTGCCAGTAAAAATACACTTTACAAATGCAGACCATTTACCATTTACCAAATTGACAGTGACTAAATTGGAACAAGACATTTTTCATGAAATGTCTAAACTTGTTTGCAATTATGCATGAATAATAAATGAGGTTGCAAAAGTGTCATGTGTATCAGTCAGTGTGATTTCGACTGAAATGTTGCATATTTTCCTTCAAATCAACAACAGTTGCAGCGCAAAACAGGCTTTGATTAAATTAAATTATCACAAAGGATCACTAAGTCATTCAAAACAAAGTACCTACCAACACTGAGTCTCATCCAATAGGCTACTTGTATTATTTAGCCTTTTACAGATTTAGCAGCACAGACTTGTAGACTAGAGTTTGCTACATAACTGGTGATGAAAACACCCACAAACCACAAGAAGATAAGAGACAATAAGACCGATGATAGACCGATAGATAGATACTTTACACAGCAATAACAACAAAAATAGTGTCATTATTTTTGTTTTTTAGCATGAAGTCCAAAACACATTAACAAAACCTCAAATGAAATGTACTATCTCTGACTAAATTGTAATGCAATGTGCATTAGAGGCAGAGCCTATCTGCTACATGAAGATGACAGTAAACAGCACTGAAATAGTTGCAGGATGATGGTACTTGTTGACGGTAAATCTGAAGGATGCCTGGAAAACACAAGCATCTGGAAACACCCCTGCAGCCCGCTGATAATGAAGTGCTATAAATCACAGAACAAACAACAAACTGAACACTCTGAGAGGCGCAGACACAAGCTCACAGGAATGTACTATAAACCAGGTGCGATTGAAGCCACGCTGATTCAGGCGTGTGGGACTGTTAGCTGGAGCGTGTGTTCACACATATTTTTTGATTGAGTGTTTTGATTCAGGTTTGCCTTTAAGATACATTACCTCAGTGATGATACACTTGAGCTCTTCATTTATCATCTTCGCCCTCAGTTTTTAGCGGTGTGAGGAAGATATGCGGTCTGTTTGTTTTGGATTTATGCGCTAATTAAAATTTGAATCCAGCAGAGCTAAAATCAACATTCAGTTCTATCTGAACTTGATTTGTCTTAATTCTAAAGTCAGTAGATGTTTGAAAATTGAGTCACAGCTTGTTTCAAACTGGTCCCAGAAGGTCTGTAAGCTGCGCTGCTACGGGGCCAGCACAGCTTTTGACAGAGGACGGTCTAATCCCTCTTGTTAACCCACTCTGTGCTTTCTCCCCAACATGTCAGCTGCTAATCCACAAGCCAGTATTGTTGTTGCAGTTGGGAATTCAAGCTTATCCTTATTAACTCAGGTCCACAAATACAAGTCTGGTGAGCAGGAACAGGTGACACATTCAGCCTCTATTAACGCAGCAAAGGTGGGTCTATCAATAGACTCATGGCGTCTTTATTTGTTCTTTTTTTGTTACACTTCAGCTAAGAAACAACCGATTACAGGGATTTTCCACCAAAGAGGTTCTATAGATCTGGAATGGTGACTAGAGCTGGTTCTTTATTGGTTCTACAGATGGGTCCAATTCAGAGCATTATGTCACTAAAAACATCTCGTTCAATAAAAGTTGGCTTTTAACTCAGTTGTATTCTGAGGTTCTATAGGATCACAGACCAGGGAGACAGTTACTGTCACCAGTCTATTTAATTAACACAGTTTTAACCCATTATAGACTACACAGCAAATTCAGAAGTGTTCATTCAACTCCTAGGTAGTCAAATTAAACACTTTCAAAGTGTCTATATTGGTCCACACTAGATTGAGTTAGAACAACACTTTTGAAAGTGTTGATCAATTTACACTGTGGCAGAGTTGAAACAACACTCTCAGTAGTTGAAATGTAACACTCATTGGTGCTGAATTTCTCAACACCAGTGTAAAGAGTTAAAAATTAACACTATCAGAGTGTTTTATGAACACCAATTCAGGTTCAATTTATAACAACACTTTGGAAAGTGTTAAATAACAACATAGAAATCTGGATTTTTAAATACTACTGGGAATTTCACTTTCTACAACATAGATAGCACATTATAGTTTAAAAAGAAGCCCACACAAGTTCCAGTTTAAAACAACCTGTATTTCAAACAAGCACACCACATAAAAACAGCACTGGCTTTTCAATAGCCACAACACAAGATCACACAATATAGCAATGTGGCACATTGTGTTTTTTCACACATCTCATTGGAAAACTTTTTGTCATAGGGTCTGTAATAAACGACCTTCTTGATAGGTAAAACAGAAAATTAGTCTGCGCTCACTGATGCAGTATGCATTGAAATGCTCATCAAAATCCAAGAACATCCACTCTATATGTCAGACAGACATAAACATATTTGCATCCAAGGATATTTATCACCTCAAGCGTTGTGCAAAAGTCTCGCTCTTAGTTCCTTGACTCTGGGGCTTTCCTTGGCACTTCCCACATCAATGTTGTAAACTGTGGTTTGGATGAACGTATAGAAGTTGTAGAGGGATTCATGGTAGTTGACACTGAAGATGAAATGTGCTTTAAGAGCTCAACGAAAGCTGCCATGGAGGTCTGTGCTTTGCAAGGGATGGCCTTCTGATCGATGATGATAGTATCTTTGGATGCTGTTCTTCTTTTCACCGACACACAGGAGGAAAGGCTGTCCTGGTTCCACACCAACAAGGGCGGTTTCCCATCTTTAATGAAATGTAAAGACAAATTATGATAAAAATAATTAAATGTAGCACAGCAACATTCAAATGGCTATGCCAGCTGGCTATCGACTAGCACAAGTTAACCACAGCTACCACCGGGGGTGCTGGCCTGAGGCTTCGGGCGCATGCTACATCTCTTTAGTTTTAACCTAAAAATGTCCAGTTGTACAAACGTGTACATAGGTTTAAGCAAATTGAGTACATTTATCAACATTCTTGTACAGAAGGAACATTAATGTGCCCACCAAATACATGTTAATGTTAAAATTGGACTTACCTTGCCACAATGTCAGCTACACATTGAAGAGTCCGCCTGAAAATGCTGTGTCCCGCTCTTTTAGGCAAGCGATATGGAATTCTGGGAGAAACTCTGTTGGGTGTTAATTTTAAATTTAACACATAACAGCGTTGCTTAGATTAAACTCTCCAGATTAACACCAACTCTTTTTAAGACTTAACTCTCACATAGTTGGATTAAACTAAACAAGTGCTGAAATAACACTCTATTTTTAACATACAACACCAACACTGTAATTTTAACACTTTTGATTTTGCTGTGTAGTATCAAACCACTTCATGCATTAAAGCAAGATGAGTAATCAGGATTCGTACTTTCATCAAATATCCAGTCCTGTACATGTCTAGTGCCCTCTGGTGGAGACTCTACAGGTGGGTTTTATCCTTTATTACTGATATATTGTTATATAATTATGTAATAGAAAACCTGATCAATATAGTTACTTTATTAATAACAGCCAACAAATAGTTCAGTTTTTAAAACTAGATATTTTTCTTATTATTTCATAAATCAGGCTTTAAAGAGTTAAACAGTCGGTGCTTGTGGATACTCTTTAAATCTCACAGACTCACAAATTGCAAGAAGAGAAAAACTGCGCTTGTGTTCTTTCCACTGCTAACATTATTCACATTACAGTGGAATATTGTGTATTAAATTAAGTGGAGTGAAAGTGAAACTAAGTCCGAGACTTGAAAAAAACTATGCTCACAACATTTTCATTGGTTATTGCTGTCCTTGAGCCCGCCTACTCAAGTCAAACAATAAGTAGGTTCTGAGATAAAACTGGTTTCTTGTTGCAAGAGCCAGAAATCTGGAAAAAAACAGAAAGAGCTGGTGCTAAGCAGCAGGCTGTAGCTCTGTTAGTGGAAAACAATGTGTTGGAAAAACACCAAGAGAGACAGAGAGAGAGGAATATGTCATCTGCATGTTGGAACACAGTCGGCTCCAGATGTTTGTTCTGTTTATTAACATTTTATTTCCTGTTGTTTAGGCTGATGATCAGTAATAATGGTCTTTTCAACTATTTGTCTTTATAGTGACGGATTACATCAGGTAATATTGGTATAAAAGTTTTATACTGTCAGAAAGCAGATAGAACTACAACATACTGTATATGCTAACTGAACCATGATGTCTTCTAAAAACCTCTAACGTTTAAATATTAAAGTTAATATAATCAGCCTCAGAAAAAACAAACATTGTTGACATCAGAATATCAACCTGGACCTTTTTTTTGATGGATTAAATCAACCAGTCTAGACAGCTGATTCTCCAGGAGTCCAGCGCTAAGTCCCTTCAGACACTCTCCTGAAACATGATGACTTCACCCTGATCTTGTAAACAACTAGAAAACAAAGGTGTCTGTGTCCACCTGACTGTCTGTGTTTTAGCTGACATCACCCCATAGAGCCTCATGGCTGAAGGCTGAGTGATGAAGCAGGTCTTGGTTGTCAGTCTTAATGTGTTTGTGTCTGAGTCCACTCTGTGTATTGGATGAACTTTCACCTCAGAACACATCTTAAAGTGTGTCTGCTGTAGACTAATCACTGGTCTACAAGACATTTAACTATGTTTCTGAGATACTCTAAAACTTAAATCTGGTTGGAAACATGTTCTTAACTAATAGCTGTTTAATTCAACATCTAAACACAAAAACTCCTTTTCTGCATGAAATGTTCCAAAGCATCATTCTTTTGAGTCATTGTGTCATTGCATCACTTCCTTCTGACACGTTAGAAGACTGACATATGGAGACTATTAAAACCTGGGAGGAAAGTAGAAGGCATTAGGAGTTGGCAGTGGGGTGAGGTGGTGGTGGTGGTGGTGGGGGGGGGTTAAACTTTTACTTATGGACAGGGCTAAAATGAAATTGTTTCCCACGTCTACTTCACACGTGCACTCATGGTCTGACAGAGCATGGAGGAAAAAAATTCCTTTGTAAATGCAGCACAGAAAGAGCACATTCATGCTGGTAAAAAAACCCAGAAAGGAGCTCCAGATAACATCTGGTTAGAGTGCACGTACGCTCACATGGCAGTCACTGTGTACGTCCACTGCTGGAGACGCTGGTTTACCTGACCATAAACCATTTGCACCAATTTAGCCATTTGCACTAAGTGGTGGAGAAGAAAGTTTGGGTTAGCATAAGCCCCCTAATCCCTGTCCAGAATAGACCATGGGTGGCCACACACACACGCGCGCACACACACACACACACACACACATGCACGCACACACACTTCAGCTGCAGTTTAGCGGAGTGGTGAAGAGTCCAAACAGATTTGGTGGACTAACTGAGTTTGTGTCAGAACCACATGCTGATGGCTTCCCTTACATTGTTGCCCTTGATAGAAAAACAACATGACATTATTCTATGAGGCGATGGTGTTTAATGTCCACCATGTTTACATAGCAGCATGTAGTAAAAGCTCATTTTGGTCAAAACTTCAACTCAGATTTTCACTCCGACGCATCCAGTAGACCTCGTTCTGTGTAAAGCCCAAAGCTTTCAAACAAATCAAAAATGTGCTTAATTTTAAAAGCTGGAAAAGCCTCTGGTGCTGAGGTATTTGTACCACAACTAAAGAATTTGTGGGAAAATCTACTTGACTGAACTGCAGGCTTCAGTAAGGAAAATAATAACCATATGGTGGATAATTATCCAGGATTGCAGGGCTCTTCACACATGTGTAAGGCAAACACATACCATACCCCCTGTGCCCCAAAACAACCCACTTCCATGAAATTAGTGGCAGTAAATGAGGCAGCTGACGCTGCTCTGCAGCCAACATTTCCCCAGTGAACACTTGACACGGCCCAGTCACCCCCACATTGTAACAACCTGCACTGAGACATGCTATGAGGAGAATGTGTGCAGGCATTAAGGAAATACATGACTGCTTCACTATTTACCAGAGAAAATTTACTTTAAAAAATACAAATGATTAGTTAAAAATTTAGGACATCAATTAATGCTAAAATATCTGTCAAAACAAGAACGGACCAATTCATTGTTGTATGAATAAACAGTTCTTTGAGTAGCACCCCAGCCACTTTCACCAGCTCCTCTGGTGGGATCCTAAGCTGCTCCCAGGTCAGCCTAGATATGTATAATCCCCCCAGTGTGTCCTGGGTTGGCCCCAGGGTGTCCTCCTGGAAGGACATCCCTGAAATGCCCAAACCACCTCAGCTTGGTTTCTGCTGATGTGGAGGGGCAGTGGTTCGACTTCAAGTCCATTAAAAGGTTTCACCACATGGATGTTTGATCATTTTATTACTATTATAAATCAATCATGATCAACAATATGTGTCTTGATTGAGTGAGGATTTTACAAAATCTCCTTTAATTCTTACAGAAAAAACACATGAACTTCACATGTGAAATGATCACGTGACATATGTGAACTACACGTAAAATGATGTGTCCCAGAGGTTTCCTGTGTGAACTTGGGACACTTTTAACACGTTCATGGGATCTTCTGTGGTCACATGTTTTTCCACACGTGGGCTCACGTGTTTTTCACATGTGAGCCCACGTGTGTTTTTTTCATAAGGGATGTGAAAGTAAAAACAGATTTTTACAAAATAATGACAATGAAATAAAAAATATGTTACATAAGTGATTTAGAAATATTAAGTATAGTTATTTTGGCAGTAATATTTATACGGAGAGACATAAAAATGTGAGCTTGCTGATTATACTTTGTTCTTATTTCATTTGAATGAGATTTTGTATTGCTGTGAAACACATTCTGAATGTCTACTGCCCCAATCATTTCTCTAAGTTTTGTCACGGTGAGGTTGCCTGGCAAAGACAACTCCAAGAGTCTGAGCTGTTTCATCTTTAGAGGTTTTGATTTGCTGGCAGGTGGATTTTATTGCAGTCACACAAAGCCAGGCGTGATGTTCCCCCTGGTTTCTCCTGTCTTTGCTTGATGCCACGCGGCTGCTTGTCACAGCTTTAAATTTACCGCAGAGATACATGCATGGTGTCAATCAGTCTCTTGGCAAGAGAAGCAGCAAAAAATGCATCTCCACGATTGATTTAAACTGCTCCTTCATGCTGGTATTCGGTGTGGTTTTGATTGTGTAAGACCTCTTGGGAAGTCATGTTAAACATTAAAATGTTAGAGATAACTTTACTGGTAAAAACCTCTCACTGGTTTTTCTTTAAGCTACACTTTGCTATTACTGGGTGTTGCTGCAGCTTTGTCGGCTGCACATCAATAAAAAAACCTTTAAAAATCACTAAGCTTCCATTAGCTAAGGAGAAAAAAGAATATGAGTGTGTTTGGGTTATTATTGTTTACATTTTGCACATTGAAAACAGGAGACATAATATGGGCGGGGAAAGTGTATTTTAAGAACTTTTAATGAGTCAGATCTCTTTTTGGGGAGCGTGGATTAAAAGAGGTCAGGCTTTAGAGATCAGTCAAGGACCCTGAGGTCAAATGTCAGTGGCCAGAGCGACCTTTGCATTCCATCTGACTGCTGCCCTCCACACACACACACACACACACAAACATGCTCAAACACACACGCTTTGCTGCAGAAATCTCAAACAACTGCCCTGTTTTTACTGCACGCCCTCCACTGATGCAGTAGTGTTCCCCAAAACAATTCCTAAGAAGGACATATTAGGTGAACAGTACGATGAAAATCCACAGCGGCCATTAAACGAGTTGTGATTTTATCAGTAACGTCTCTCCAGACTCCCCTGTGTGAGTGTTGAATCAACACTGACTCACAAGAAAGTGTGCACCGCGCTCAGACTTTTAATGACATGATATTTGTTCAGACCACTCTAGTGGGCTTATTATCTGGTTTGACCCTTTAATAAAAATGTGTGCACATCAGAAAACTATGTGAACCTATTTCTGGTGTTTTTAAGACTCTGCTGGTCTTGTGTCTGAGTTTTATCTATCTGTTCAGCCAATGTATAGACAGTCTTCTAAGGAGAATATGTGATTTACAACAGTAAAAGTTGTACTGTCTTCTGTAAAAACCAGTAGGGATTTTTGAGGGGACTTTATGAAAATGAATCTTTATCTGATGAATGGGATTTCTCTCCATTTTATTGCATATCAATGGGATTTTATGAGGAATATTTAAAACATACTTAAAAATCTGATTTATGAGTGTGGATTTTTGCAGAATGTTTTGTGACGCTTTATTTTTTCCCCATCTGTTTTCTCAGAGTACCTCTGTTGTTCCTGAGAAGAAAAAAGCAGGTAAGTTCTTGTTTCTCTCTCAGCTCTTCCTTGTTTTAACCTATCATGTATGTTTTGAGTTCATTAAGATTAAACAACCTTCAGCTGGCCTGGTCTGGACCTCTGGTGTTCTCTGAGGTCATTATGGGGCATCATTCTTATTGATAACCCCGTCTGTGTTCACAACTCGAGGCCAAAGAGGACTTAAAGCAGACGGTAGTCGGTTACAGACTCCGGCTCCATGTGAGATTTTGGATGCAAGTTTAGATAAGATCCTAGACTCATCTTCACATCCATCAGACCTGTTGGCTTTTCCACGATAAGAGCCAGACTGAATGTCGAGTCTGGTGCACTTTTGAACCTCTCTGCTTTCCACAGAAGTCTAAAATTACTCCAGTAAATATAAATAGCAACCAGACGCCCCTAAATCATTGGTAGATAATACCTAGCCATCAGTGAGGTGAAGCTAAAATTTCCCAGACCAGAGTTTCCTGCTCATTCACACAATAATGTTTTTAAGCTGAACATGTGAAAGACTGAATACTTGAACTGGCATGAGCAAGGTAAGAACCACATGTCAATTAAAAAGTCAAAACATTTTTCCATTTTTAGTCAGGTTAATGCCCCATTCATTCACACAGAGGCAGGGTCATTTTAAACCTGCAATGGAACAAGCCACAGTATATCTTTGGCAGTGTATTTTAATAATATATGTCGCCATGTGGACGCATGCACAGAGCTGGCAGCTTGGCTAATGAAGGTGAGCAGGGGGGCCGCCAGGGATTTTGGGCCCCATGAAAAAATATCAAGTTGGGCCTGGTGGCAGCTCCATAGGGGGCGCTGAGGCTTCGCCCTCCCTGATGTGAAGGGAGAACATTTTTTAAAATATATATATTATATATGAGATATTAGCTGTTGTTCTCCATCATCAACACTAGGTTTGATCTTTTATTGTGTTCAAGGTTATCGTATCATGTTTGTTAATTAAAATGATCAGATTTTGTTTCATTTTCCTCTCTGGTGAATTCTTTGAAAATCACTGGGATTTTTGTTCTAAAAGCTACATAAACAAGCAGACCCTTATGAGACATCCCATAATTCAGTCAGCATCAAAACGTCTGATTTGAAGGTATTTAGTGGAAGGTTTTCTTTAGTTCCTTTAAAAAGGCTCTTCACAGTAATAATAATCTCACAGTAATTTCTGTAACATTAACAGACTAAATAACATTTCAACCTGCCCAGCATCAACACAGACTGTAAGTTGTTACTGATTCATCTAATCATCACTGTGTGGAAAAATGTTTTTACCACAAAAATGACATTTTATATTTATTTGTATAGTTCTGTTTAATGTCATTATCCACTCACAGCATGCTGGCTTCTTTGCAGCATGTTTAGGTGAAACTAGTATTTGGGGGTATGTGGAAAATGAAGTATTTTTAAGGTAAATTATGTGGAGAAAAATATATTAATGCTTTAATCTTGTCACCTGTATAAAAAACAACAAATCCTTTATTGACAGTAACTTTGAGTCATGGGCCATGGAGGGTCAGTCAGCTGAACATATCAGTAGGTTTCAACCATAAAACTATTTAAAACATGATGAGTCTCTGAAAACAGCTGTCAGGTTAAAGAAAAGCAAAACTCTGCTGAAGTCCTGACAGATAAATGTGGTTTTTAGTGTTTGATTGACCGAAATTGAAGCTGAAACCATTGAGTCGCACTGAGAAAAAGCTGAAGCTGCGCGCTCTAGGAGCTGCATGCACGCTCCCGTGACGAACATTCACTTTATGACCAAACGCCTCTAACTCTCTGATAATGGATACACGCGTGTTAAAGTTGTTAGCGAGGTCCTGGAGAGAAGTGACACCGACGGTTAGACAGCTTCCCGGAGCTGACAGGACAAACACAGAGGTTCTGACGGGAGGTCGGTCTGCTCCAGCTCCGTGTTTCCTTCAGCCGAAGAGACGTGACTCGGGCGGACTGTACCATTTCATGCCGATGTAAGGGGGGGTTTCAAATAATTTTTTTTATAAATAAAGTAGTGACCTCTGATATACATTTTATGAAAACAAAATGATTGTTTGTTTAATGTCTTAATTTTAACAAAATACCGAGGAGCAAGGTACTTGTGATTTTTAAACTTAAAAAAAAAAATTTTTTTAGAGACTTTTTTGGGCCCCCTAAAAGTCATGGGCCCTTAGAATCTTCCTAACCTTCCCCCCCTTTACGGCGCCCCTGAAGGTGAGACAGAACAGGGTAGCAGACGGATCAGCTGAATTAAAAGACATCAATAATGTCCCTAAATGAGGGGAGAGCATCACGGAAATGGTTATTATGTGGATGCAATTTTAAAAATCTGTTTTATTTCTTAGCAGCTATGTGGTTTTCAACAGTTTACATGTATTGTTTTCAATGAGGCATAGCTTTGGGGGAAGCAGTAACCCGGATGAGGCCCCATCTAAAACTGCTACAGACACATATCTGATTATGTGGCCGAACTGGAGTTTCAGAAGCTGAAATCTTAGAAGCTGCTGATGTCAAAGGATCCCATAATTTTTTTTATATCTCTATCTTAATGTAGTGCGGGGCTTATTTTATCAATGCAGTCACCGACGGGTGCGAGTGCGAGAATATGGTAGTTACTTCACGGAGGTCGGTGCAGAACCTAGCACATGGTGATGCTGCAGCTTCCTGGGAGTCATGTGACAGAGAGAAGATGCCACAGCGAGCTGAGGAGGTGAGGTCTGCTGCACGCTTCCAGCATCCAGTGGGAGATTTTGGTCATATTCGTGGTTTCATCTTGTCAAAGACCATCAGATATTATCATGGCTATTTTTCAGATTTTAAATTTAATAACACCTTGTAGGTTGTTGTTAAAATAACAGCGCTGAGGCTGTGGTTGCTGCTTCAGTCAATAACTAAATGAGCAATGTGGAAAGAAGCATAACAAAGTTTTGTTTCCCAATATAATTTGTATTTTTATGTTATCACCAGGAGAAAACTCACTAATGATCTGGTTTTGTAGATTTAAATATGAGCAGATCAGAAGAACAAACCCATCTCCTCTCTGGCTCCAGCCTCTCCGTCAGCAGTCTGCTCAAAGTGCTCATGGTCGTCAGGAGGCTTCAGACGGACAGAATCCAGGGTAGCAGTGTTCATTAAACACCCCCCGTGTGCTCAGTCTGCTGGTGAACAATACCAACGACGTAGAGATGAGCCTTTATATGAACCCCCCTGCAGTCGCAAAGCCTGATGGGAGTCCTCACTCACTCTGTCTCTAATTACTGACAAAAACGTTTATGAGAGACGTGCAGAAGCTCTGTGTGTACGCTATGTGTGTGTGTGTGTGTGTGTGTGTGTGTGTGTGTGTGTGTGTGTGTGTGTGTGTGCAAGTTGGGTTTTACCTTTTGGCAAAAGGCCAAAGATTTTATTTGTTTTTTCAAGGAAGCAACAGCTTCCCAAAAATGTGCAGTGCCACCATCTAAAGGGTCACACATTCTTGGACATCTTTCTTCGTTTAAATCAATCGGACTCCCTGTTAGTGGGTTATGTAACCGCCATCTCTCTTTGTGATGGAGCCTGGAGCTCTGGAGGAGGAGATGGGGGTATGATGGGAGTTTTTTTGGGGAGGGGGAGTACAAAGCCGTGCGTTCATTGTGATGCTTCAAAGCCCTCTCTGTGTCTCCGCCATTTCAGCCCCTGGGAATGACACGTTTGTGACAGCGTTACATCACATGGCATGCCCTGAGGGCTCCCGCTGAAAGGCAGCACATTCACGGTTAATTTTACTATCATGGTTACAAACAGAGGCACAGCAGTCAGTAACAAGAAGTTACCACTGCTGGTCGCTCTGTTACAAAGCAGCTGCGTGGTGCTGGATGTACCTTAGTGAGTGGACCTTGCTCCTCCTGTACACAAAGACAATGTGTCCATTGCTGCCAGCTCCTGTGATGCCAGTCACATGCTGAGCATCACAAGGCCTACAGAGCACCAGTGCACTGGAGTGGAGAGAAATGATGTCATCTGAAGAGGATACAAACATAAAGTCTGCATGGCTGCCCTAATTATTGGTGTGGTAGGATTCAAAGTCCTAATTAGTAGAAATCTGACATGCGAGTTATGTAAACATAAAATACAAATCACCAAATATTAGATCACAGTTGTCTATTTTCCAGTCTTTAGGTAAAAGTTCTTATGGAAACTTTTATTTAAATTCTATTTTCTGAAGCTTTCAGCGCTGAGGCCCTGACTAATAATGTGGCCCTGAAACCACTAGATGTGCTTTCTGAATGAATTAAACCTAAAAATTTTATCTTTAGATGGTTTAAAAACTTTAGGATTACCTTCTGAGCCACAAAGTGAGAACATGTGACCCTAAACACTGCTGACTGAACTAAATAAAGATTTTTATCCTCTTTGATTCCTACTGATCTTCTCAAGACCAACCATTTTAGTTCATGACCTAAAGTGGGGCCCTGACCCTTAGATTGGTCACCACTCTGCTAAAAGAATGTTTAATTAAAACCTATTCAAGTAAAGTCACTAGAGATGATATCCATAAGCCACATGGGTAATCTCAAAATACCTTTATTATTGAACTAATTTTTTTTTTAACATTCCAACTCTGATCTAGAAGGAATTATTTGGTTTTGAGGTTTTGGACATTTTGACTTTTTTTTCTCAACCTTTTGACTTTTTTCTACATTTCCTCTTATTTGTTTTCTTCTTTGTGTCCCTAATATGTCATAAACACAAGTCAGGTTGGCACAAAAACCCACTTCACAGTTTTAAGAAGACATAAGAGTGAATTATTGAGATTTGATGGACTTGTGCTGACTGTGGTGTGAAGCAGTATGATCATTCTTGCGTTGCGGGTCTAGTTTGCATTTAGCGGGTCCTGATCTGTGCTTATCTTCAGAGACACCTTGTTTGGTTCTGTGACCTGACATCCTCTCTACCAGGATGCTGACAGCTTTAAGTTGCGAGAGCGAAAACACAAAGAGGGAAAGAATCAAAAGACAAGTTCAAAGGTCACATTATTCAAATATTCTTCATCTACATATGGAATCTGAGCCAAATTAGTCAACTTAGCACTTTTTAGCAGGCTCAAAAGCATGGTTGCATTTCCATTGTTCTTCATTAAAGAGAAATGCGGTAAATAAACTGCTAATTTTTGTAAAGCTGGTCTGTTTTTTTATACACAAAATGTTAAATATTGCTTGCAAATTTGATTTTGCTTTCATAGAAACCAACCTGCCTCTAATTTTCCATCTTAAAACAGACAACAGATGTGAAGCTAAAGCCAAAACGCTCCTATTTCACGTTGTTTACATAACAGCTGATGGAGTTATGATCTGTTGTCAGGTTTCATAACTTCCCACACAGCTGATGCCTTAAAATCCCAGTTTTTCCACAGATCTTGTGACTGGGCTTTTGGCCTCAACAGACCACATTCTCATCCCTCAAACTGGTCTCATTTCCACACCACTTTGCACTTAATTCAGAGAATGTCACAGTTAAATCACTTCTGCATGCTGAGTGAGTTGCTTTTTGTTGTGAGTGAGCTTCTGAGGATGGATGAGTCCTCTGATGGATGTAAGGGATCTGTTTTAGCCTCGAGCTGCGTCAGTAAAAGCTTCTCATTTATCTGTTTTTATTCTTGTTTCTGCTCTTTAGTTCAGTCTGCCCTTTTTTTGCCATCACTACATGATGTTTTGCTGTATGCTTCTGCAAGGTCACATTCCTCGCCTCCCATGTCCGTCTGCACCAGACTCAACACCCCCCGGCCCTGAGCAGCACCTCCCCTCTGACACATTCTGTCTTGCTTCCTGTGTGGGGAAACTGGAGGTCGTCCAGTTTATATTTCACACCTGTAGCTCTGAAGTGAAACACGATTTCCATCATTGTAAATAATTCCTGTGTTTAACATCACACAAGAAAAAGCGATATTTAAGAATATAAGAAAAAGTGTTTGTTTTGGTGCAATTTTAGCTCAGAGTTCTCCTTTCCTGTTCAGTATCTATAATGATAACCAGTATCTTGTTCCAAAAATACATTTTCTAAAACTGTAAGAGTGTCCTAGTTTGGGGCTTCTCCTTTCATCCACTCAGCTGTGGTCCCCCGGACAGGAAACCGTGGTATGAGGGGGAATTTACAACAGGAAGTGGGCCTGCTGAACTCTGTGAGTTACAACAACACAAGTCTCCCCTGCCCTGCCTGAGGAGGCATTGTTAGGGTAGCATTTCAGTGGATTAGTCTCCAACATTATTGTTATGCTTTAAAAAGCCCCTAAACAGAACTCCACTCTTATTTTCCGCCCTTCTACTATAGGAATCTCAGGTTACTGCAGTAGCACAGAGAGAGACAGTAATTTGTGTCTTTGTAATCATTGCAATATGTGAGAATGTAATGTTTTTCTACTCATGCTCCTTTGACTCAGATGTTTTAATGATTCTAAGGAAGATGTCCATGCTGTCCTGAGGCTGACGAATAAGTCCTGACTCAGCAGGCTCCTTCACTCCCTGACTGCTTTATTCCTCCTGTTTAGTTGTCAAATACAGACTTTGGAGGTGCCATCTGCAGGAGCAAGCTATTTATAACTTTCCCTTCCACATTTTTTGTGTTAGAATCAGCTACATCTTGCAGGAGGAATTATTTTTATGCTTCTAAATACAGTAGCTAAAAAGAAAAATCTTCTGCTGTAGCTGTGGTCAGGCTGGTGTGAGGGGAGGGACCACTGCATTAGCAGCAGCCGTCTAAAAGATTTTGCAAATCACCTATTGTGGTTTTGTTTGTTTTACACCCTGCTCTAAATCTTGGGGGGGTTAAAATGTAGTGAAAGTGGAGCTGCTTATTCCTGACAAACCTCACTGAAAAACCTCAAGTAGATCATCACATCAAAGGGTCTCCCACACAATTATTGGCACACCCAGATGTTCATATTTCAAGTAACACATATTTTTTGTGGCCATGCTGTAAAGTAATTAAGTGGTGCATTGTTTGATAGACACATACTGTTTATATAAGGTGTTTGAAGTCCACCACCCTGCCTTTCCTGTCTCCATTTGTGGGTCAGTGTGTCGTCAGGTAGCCCTCTCCCCTCTGTGGACTCAGATGTATGGACGTACTGTACTTCTGACATGCAGAGGACTTGCTTGACAGAGGAGGCATTTGGCAAGAAATTCCTTCCTGAATAATAAGAATCTCATTGTTTTGTCTCTCCATCGCTCTGGATTCCCATCAGGAGATTTTCCTTCCACATCCAGGTTTTGCTCCTTTATCACAAGAAACAGGAGACTGATGTGCTGTTAGGGTTACAAACACCAACCCAGATGGTTTGTATTTGAGTGTTTCAGAATAATCTCACATTCATGGAAAGAATAATTGGATTCAGATGATAATTTGCCTCAGAAAGTCAAAACATGTGACAGCAGAATATAAAACATACTTATGTGAAGTCTTTTACTGGTTGGGGGTTTATTGCATCCTATGCTCTTTGTTAGAGGAGTCCGTCTGCAGCAGCGGAGACACAAACTAAAAGGTTGTGCAAAAGTAAATAAATAGAATCCCAGCCTTATCACTCTCAGCGAACCTTGGGAGACCGTAAAGTAAATTGACCGTGATGAGCACAATGCTATCAGCAAGCTGGAATAATCCGATGCTTGGTACATTACCTTCACTTGCATGGAGCAATCAGCACGATTGGCTCATTTGTCAAGCGTGAAGCTTAGTGTGGAATGTAATGGAGGTCAGCCCGAACAGTACATCCTGCTTACAAACAGCACACTGCAAACCGCACTCCGCTAATGAGTTACTTAACTGAAACATATAGGCCTGATGATCGAAACGGGAAACTGTTACTTTGAGAAAACGGTGAGAAATGTTCTTTACGTGGTGTGACGCACACCATGAGTCATTTCTTCCTCTCATCCATACGATGTTAAATGGTTTTGCTTGTCTTGTTGCTCACATACGTAAATTAAAAGTAAATAAAAATACATTATTTATTCATTTAAAGATTGCATTTGTAACAAAATCTTCAACGTAAATGGTTTTAAACCCCTATTCCTTTATATTTGCTTCTGATGAAGACCTGAGCTGTGGGTCGAAACATGTCAAAAGGCGAAAAAAAAAACTACCTCACAACATTACGTCTGAATAAAAAGAACTTCAGACCTTCAAAAGTCAAGAGACCTGCAGATCAGAACCACTTAAAGACTTTTGCACAGATCTGTGAACCAATCAAAAGAAAACAAAGTCTATAGATCTGATTACTTAACTTGTTTATAATTAACCTTTTAAATCCCATATCAAGAAATTAACATTACAAATGTTTTTCCAGTTAAATTAGTTGGTTGTTTCTTCATTGTAACTAAGTCTTACATTGTTGGAACAGGAGAATATTGCAGTGGATTTTGACACATTTTTCTTTACCCACATCCTGACAAGACATGGCTAATTAGGCTTCCCATTAGACTGAGTGCCAAGACAAAAACAAAGAAATAATAAAGCGAACTCTAATTTCTTTACATTTTATGCTGCGATTATATTCTAAAAATTAGATTTTTCTATTGGTTTAAGCTCTAATAATCAACATTTAACCAAATTTAAAGTAATATATTATTTGAAAACATTATAATGTGAAACTATAGACATTTTTACAGTCACTGTGACTTTTTTTTTTTGCATTTCATTCAATGACTAAGCCTCCTCACAGACCCTGGAGAGCCGGTTTGCCTAATAGAATCTAAATCAGCTTTATCGGATCAGCCCGGCAGCAGTAATGGACTCCATTGTGCTGCTTTTGTCCGTCTCAGCAGCTTAAATGTTTTGTTACATAATGCTTACAGTACATTTGTGTTTCTCAATGCCTAATTGAACTTTGTTTTATTTTAAGTGCTGTTTTATTCTACCCATAATCTCATTTCTAATGGATGCTGTAAACATACTGATATTTATCCTTTTACCTCAAAGTTTCTTCCTCAGAATTTTCCCTGCCTTTTGATTTCTCTTCTGTGACAGTTATAGTTTCAAATGGACCTGGACAGGTGGAACTGGAACAAGCAGGCTGCGTCTGTCATGGCTTACGTAACTGCCTCTGATGCTGCGGCGTCTAGACGAGGTGGGGTTGTTAAGTAGAATGGATGTGAAGAGGAAGGTGACAGAGAAGAGAGGCAAAGGTAAAGGAGACGGATAGCTGAGATGAAATGCTAGTCGTGACTGGAAACCACTCAGATATTTGCAGAGAGCACTGAAGCTTGAGTTAAAAAGCACTTAGATTCACACACACACACACACACACACACTGGCAGAATAGAATATGAGAACATTGCAGCACTGTGCTGGATGTGTCCCAGCAGTTACTGCAGCAGACGGGAGCGTACAGTCTGGACTCAAACTGAACAGGGTGGGGAGGAGAGGACGAGCCCACTGCAGAGCCACAGGGATGTAGAGAAGTGTTTTTAACACAAAGAGCTGTCAAGAGACGTGATTTAAAAACATCAGACTGGGACAGGTGTGGGCTGGAGTCTGACGTAGGTGACTTCAGGCGGATGCTCGTCGGTATGTCACGCTCCATGAGGCTGCTGCTGCTCCAGAGGTCCTTCAGTGATCACATCAGGTCTTCCACCTCCAGAGCTCTAGACATGTTCAGCAAGCCTGCCAGAGAGAGTCGACTTGCAGGTAAGAGGTAAAGGCTTCGGCCGAGGTAGCAGGTGGATTTTATTGCTGTTCCTTTCGTATAAAATGTGTGCATGCATGTGAATTTGTGTTGCAAAGCGTGTAATTTAGTGTGCAAAGTTTCATATTCCTTGACAGGAATAAAAAAATAGCGTAAAGGATGGCAAGAAAAATTGCATTGTCATTGTGTGAGAGAGGAGACGGGGTTTGATTTGAGGTTTCTGAGTCAGTTTTGTTTCTGACAAACAGATCAATGTAGATCAGCAGATCTCTATTTAATGGATGGGTGTGGATGCTTAGAAACAACAGAATTTATTTACTGGAAGCTTCCAGGTCCAGTATTTTACAGTTTGTGTATTTATGGAGATGTATTCTGCTTTTTGTGGGATGACTTAGTGTCATTTCACTCTGACCAACTTCAGAAACCTGAGGTGTGGTTTGGCTCCATTAGACTAGAGTCCTGACTCTCATGCAGACTTGTCTGAATAATACATCCATTCCTCCATCATATAAGAAACCACAGGACAGATTAACTGCCCCTTATGATAGTAAATATCAACCACTAATTGGGGCCATTTCAAAGATTTTTTTCAGGAAATGTCTAATGATTCTCTTGGATTATGAACAGCAGGATGATCATTTGGAAATGTCAACACTTTTCAGTCTATCACAGGTGTTTGCAGGTCTCTTTTTTTATAAAAGGGAACAAAATTTCTCTGGCAATGAATTTACCCAACACTAAGGAGAATATTTAGCAAATATCCACTGACAGACTGTGCAGAAAGTTTCAGGCTCTTATGAGTTATTGCTCAGATAAATACGTGTTAAACTACTGTAGTATTTACATTATCACCCTTTTTGGCATGTGTTTTTATGTATGTTGGTTTAGATTTTCTTATCATGGCTGCATCACAAACACGGGATAATATGACCAGACTTTACAGGTACTTTAGATCAAACTGACAGCTTGTGGTTCAGAATGTCGACATCCTTCTGGCTTTAAAAAGTGAATATATGCACCGCTGTGCAGTTTTTTTATTTTCAGTTGCAAACGATGAGAATTCCTAACAGGAAATGCTTATGTAGTCATGATGTCCTGCATGGGTGACATGGTGCAAAGGATCAGTGGAGCAAGAGGACCCACTGCATCCCATTTATTTATGTAGGGGTGCAACCTTGCTGTTTCACTTAGCATAGCTGCTAGCTTGCTAGTCAGACATAGTCAATATAGAGATTTTTAAAAATCTAAAGCTGTTTATTTGACGTGTTCAATTTAAGCTACATTTCTTCTGACTGTGAATCAGTCAGAATAAAATAAAAGTGAAGCGCAAAGCACAGGTTCATTCATGCAAGTTACAGATGTAGACATCAGCCTGGAGCAGGCGTGTGTTAGCCTCCAGAGAGCATTGACTGAAAAGACATTTGATCTAAAATCACACTGCGTTTAGGCAAGAAATGAAAAAAAAGTGTCACTATGTCTAAATCTGGTTTTAATTGAAGGTTTATACAAAAGGGAAATGAGGGGGGGGGGGACAGCTACAGATAAAGGGATGTTAATAAAAAGTGTTCTAATCACAGATCTAATCACAGTATAACAGAAGGCACTGTTTTATTATAAGACTCTGTACAGTATGTCTGTATCATTAGGTTTCAATCTTTCTGATTTTCCTCATTTAAAAACACAAGCAGTCAGTCATTCATGTGTGGCCACGTCTTTTAACTTGGAAGACTTTAGCAAAGCTTTGAAACAAAATTTTCTTGAACCTATTATTTTTGAATCTGTACTTAATGCATGAATACAGCCGAGCAGCAGCCACTCTCCAGGGCTGGACTCTGGTTCACATCCAGACTAAACGGCAGGTCAATCCAGAGTCCAGACCCAACCCACACATTTAAATAGGAATGTATAATTATTTTGATGCAACAAAATCCACAAATGTTAAGTTCTGTTAAATAAATGTGACATTTTTTGGTGCATGTATAATGCAATATTTTAGTTTTCCAACTTTATGTCATCTTTAGTTAGTCAGCTATGGCATATATACGTACAGTCCATAGAGAGTGAGACCTGCATCCTCTGTTGGTGCCATAATTAGAGAGGCAGCAGAGAAGGTGTCATGTTGTTTGATTTGTTATATTTTACATCTGAATAATTTCACATAGATAATACCCATTTCTTCATGTCCAACGCTGAAAAATGTGTAATGAAAGTTGCAGAAGGGTGATGACATCACATCAGGGATCCTGAATTCAGCGTTGCTGCAGGCACCAGATCAACGGCTGAACCTGTAGAAAGCAGTGAGGTCTATGTGAGCTTTTACAGTGAAAATCTACCTGGTGACTTATTCAGTAAAGAAGAGGAGATCAGAGGAAATGATGTCCAATCAGCTGAAGCTTGTAGACCTAATGGTTCAGTACCTTACTGAACCTGCTTTATGAGTGTACATCAAACTGAATCCTAGTTAACCAACCTGACTTTGTTTCATCATCATTTTTTCTGCCATTAAATAACTACAGACATGTTTTAATAGTGTCTAGTTTTTGAAAGAGGACAAAAAACCTTTGGTAAAACAGCAACCTGACTCACGTTGTCACCACCGATTCCCTCGGGTGTTTTGACGGTTGGGAATGACATTTGCATGTGGGGATTCTGGCATCAGCTGTAAAGATCTCTTTTTGTCCCCATGAGGAATCAGGATGGAACATTTAGGAAACCAAAGCTTAGCGATCGTTTCCCCTGACAACGTCCTCTGAGGGTGTGATGGAGATACTACTGACTACTGAGCAAAATGTTCACAGATGTTCATTTTAAAGGTGTAAAGGAGTTAACTCATGTATTATCAGACTGAAACTCCAGTTATAACTACTTTCCAAGGTGTTACAGTAGATGACGTGGTTTTAAATGGACGCGGTGATGAGCCTTCAAAGAGAGTGTCAGTAGGAAAAGACAGATGAGTAGTTTTGATCCATCAGAAGCAGCAGCACTCAGCACATAGTGTTCAGAAAGTGCTCACTGAATTATGTCAGCACCACTCAGCTTTGTTGCCCCCCCCCCCCCCCCCCCCCCCCCCCCCCCCCCCCCCCCCCCCCCCCCCCCCCCCCCCCCCCGCCATGCCACTTGTGCTGACATGTCCTCTTTTTCCCCCTACTTGGCACTCGATGAGCGCTTCGTTTGTCTGAGGTGATCATTGTGTTACAGCCTCTCCTAAAGGTGATAATTACAGGAAATTTTAATATCTTTTATTAAATTAATTTTAAAAACTAGAGCTGCTGTTCTGTTTTTGGCTCAGCAGTGTGATGTGACAACATGAAGATGATTTGTGCTTCACTTCTGCTCATCTTTGAAGTTTGAATTAGTCTTCTTCCTTATTTCTTCGTTTTATTGTGACTTAGATCATGCATAGGATTCTTGATATGATGTTACTCAGTATTATCCCTTTTACCCCCATTTATAATCATTAAAAATGAGACAAAACTTGCACCCTGCATGAATTTATTTAAGGCTCATTTAGCTCTTCATCAGACACATTTCCACCTACCTGAAAAATTGTCCCTGTTTGTAGTGCCTTTCCTGATCTGACTATTGTTCCAGTCTTCTTGCTCGTAGAGGCTCCGCTCGCTCGTGATGTCACCGGTGGGTGTGGTCCTGTCTGTAGATAAATAACTGATAGAACGCCACTTCAAACTGACCCAAACATGTTTTTAAGCTAATTTTATGCTCCAATATGTTATGGGGACAAAAACATGCTCTGCAAAGTGGCTGACCTACCATTACCATTTCATTATTATTATTATAAATTGCTCCTCATCGCCTATTTAGGAGTTATATATCATTAATATTAGCTTGCAGTCAACTTTTGAAAAATACTGTTGTGTTATTATAAGATGATGTATTTCAAAAGATTAATTAAACTTTCAAATTTACTCCTGCTTGTGCAGAGTTCAGTGCTTCTTGGTGAACAATTGTGGTGAACAACACCCATGCAGGCAGACAGTAACACGTTTTGCATCAGATAAACTTTTAGTGGTATAAAATATTATTTTTCCTGAACATACTTTAGTTTAAACGATAAAATCTAAAGCCTCTAAAAGTGGTTGTTCTAGCGGAGCGCTCGTGTTCAAGTGTGTGTATTTTTGTCATTTTGCCCCCACTTGTGTATAAATGTTTAATTGTTAAGTGACAGCAAATCTTTTGTGCGGTACTTAAAGCTGGACCAGTGGGAGGTCCAGTGGACTTGTTCCGGCCGTCTCATGCTCCACTTCTGTTGAACCACACAAATGTTCTGGGTCTTTTGTGGTCCTGCAGGCTCTACAGGAACCCGGTAGGGCCATTTCACGGTTGAAGGATGCCGAAAGAGGAAGTCAGAAGGGGTGCAGCCATGTGACATCAACGGAGATGGAAACACAGCACGACTATGTGACAAATTAGCTTCTACAAGATACTTTCATTGATACAATGGACAGTGTGCTCACTGCTGAAGGTTAACAATGATTAGAGCGGAGGTTGTGTCTCTTTGAAACACGTCACGTGACTCTTTCTGCAGAACAGCTTTAGAGTTCTCTCTTATAGACACCAGTTCTCTTTTTAGCAGGTAAAGTTTCTGCACACCTCAACATTTAGGTCATGCTTCACAGTCTGTGTGTCTAAAAAAAGTAACTCTTTATTATTTTACTAAGCACTCTGCTGTCCTTACCACTGGACCTGCATCACATCTTAGTCATGAGGCTGTTGAAAGTAGGCCAAGAGCATCTTTTTCTGTGAATGTTTGTGCCTGGGGTTTTATTGGAGCTCATTTGTGTGCATGTGTGTGTGTGTGTGTGTGTGTTTCACCAGTAAGGTGTGTTGCACTTGAGCTGCAGACAAGAGTCGTTACAACTGTCTGCCTGTGAGAGCGTACAAGCTAGTGAGTAATTCAGTGGATGTCTAAAAGCATGAAGGCGTTCTTGGTGTGTTGGTGAAACAGAACATTAGTAAGATGTTGTTTTGGTTTATTGAATGTGGGGTGGGGCTGCTGTGGATTGGCCACATGGAGCTGTCAGAAAATAGGTTGCATTTGTTGTGTTTTACCAACTTAAACAGAATAGAAAAACTTACTTTGTCACCTGGATGGACTTTAGGTACAAGCTGAGGGGTATTTTGGACTAAACATCACATGAACATGTCTTCTATGTTTAGGGACAGGAGAAACTGTATTTTGTGTTTGCACTGTGTCTTTAAAAGGATGTAAAAGTAAGAATAATCAGTCTTACTGCCTATGCTGAAATGCATTGGACATAAAGACATTTTAACCATTTTATGAAGAGATTGCCATGGAGTTTTTAATTTACTTGTCTAAACCACCACTAGTTTGCTCTGTGGCATCATGTGAACTGGGCTCTTTCATTGATACTGATCCAGATCTTGTTTTGTAAATTTGAGAAAGTACACCTGTAAGGTCGGCACACCTTTTTTGAAGAGACCGTTGGAGTCCAGTGAGGTCATCATGTTCAAGAAGCCAGTCTGAGATGATCTGATCTTTGTGACACGGAGCATTATCCTGCTGGAAGTAGCCACCAGAAGATGGTCCACTGTGGTCATAAAGGGGTGAACATGGTCAGCAACAATACTCAGGTAGACTGTGGAGTTTAATCCAGATCAGTTTGTTTCAGCCTGAACCAGTGATACAAGGCAGGATGGATCCATGCTTTTATGATGTTGACACCAAATTCTGACCAGGAAATATTTCTCCAGTCTCTTCTGGTCCAGTTCTGGGGATCCAGTTTGAACTGTGTTTCCTGTTCTCAGCTGGTCTCCAGCTGCTTCAAGGTTCAACATGTTTTGGTCCAGAGATGGTGTTCTGGAGGTCATGATGAGTGGTTATTGGAGCTACTGTCTATCTCAAACATAACCTCTGACATCAACAAGGTATTTTAGTCCATGCAACTGATGTTCACTGGATATTTCCTATTTTTTGGACCATTCTCTGTGAACACTAGAGATGATTGTGGGTGAAAATCCCAGTTGGTTAGAAGTTTCTGAAATACCAGCCTGTCTGGCACCAACATCCATCCCATAAAGTCACTTAAATCTTTCTTCTCTGATCTGACGCTCAGTTTGAACTTCACCTCCTCTACACGCACTAAGGTCACAGTATTCAATGTAAAGATTTCTCTTTTGGAGATGAGCTTTCAGAAAAAAACATGTTTCAATGAACACGTTTCTTGTTAATGATCATCACTGTTTAGTTTCACTTTTAAACTACACATTGATGGGAGTTTTCTAACGTGATATATTTTAGAAAACTCTTGAGATGTTTCTCACTGAATCAGTCCTTCAGCGCTGTTCCTTCTCGGTGATTTAAAGCCCTCTTGTGCCGTCTCACACGGCCACTTGTTTCAAAGTCTCTGGAATGTTTTGCTAAACTCAGTGACTCCAGAAAGCTTGAGCTAAACGTGTTTACTTTGCTTATTGTACAGTGCTGCCTCTCCTTCCCTCTCGCCTCACTTTCTCCTTTCTAGATGTAAAAGGACTTTTCGGACTCTTGCACTAAACCCCCCAGCTCTGGTATTCTTTTTCTCATTAAGTCATATCCTTAGAGAGAGTCTGAGAAATAGATGTTTGTACAAATATTTCTGTTACAGGTAGAGGGATGAGAATACCGTTGGAGTTTTAGTCTGGTCTCTCATAAGATGAATCCTACTGAGCTTTATTTTATCTTTTTTGTTCCTCGAACAAAAGAGAAAACTTAAGTAGGATGTCTAGCACTTTACTGCAGGAGCACCAAGTAGCCCTCTTGACTTCTTATTGTTCCATTCACTGCCCATGCTTCACCTCTCCAGACCCCTCCACCACCACACTCGTCTCCACCGGGGACTCAACCAGAGCTGAGCTGGAACAAGAAGCCCACTATTGAGAGCAGAGTGGTGCGCTGGCAGAGGGGTGGGTTACTACAGCGCCAACATTCACACAGCTCCCGATTTAACTCAAATTCCAAAAGTGGTGCACCCAAATATTTGCACAAATCATGGAATCCACTCCTGCCTCGGTGCTCGGGAATTTCCTCCTGGAGTCTTTCAGAGCCGTCCACTCCTACACTGGTCCTCCCTCCGTCAGCAGAAATGCGTAGAGCAGTGCTGGCAGAGACAGAGCTGTCTTTATTAGATCAAGTCCCCCATTTGGAGGTCGTTTCTCTGACTTTTATCAATACAGCAGAGTTGGTCGTGATGCTTTATAGGAGGTCAGTCATGAGCTGTCGGTGAGCGGTCCCAGGAGGGATGGAGGACCTAAGGGGAGACACCAGGCTGGATATAGGAAAGCAAAAAGAAACTTTATGGATTGTGAGAATACAAAAGCAGAATTGTGTCTTAAGTCCATAAATTTAAGTGTTGTTAAAAACATGTGACTAATTGGATAAACTTCTCTGCCCCAGGGAATAGAAAATAGGAAAGTAGGCCACTTCCAGAAAACTGATAATAATAATAAAAAGTTAGAATCACAAGATGCATGAATCTCATAATCCTCACGCATACGCACCAAAAACCTAAAGGGCGGTGTGGAGAAGCATCTAGATCAGCTGCAGTTCAAAGTTTTAACATTTTACTATATTCAATACGTGAATTTTATTGTGTTTCTAATTTTTAAAAATTAATCTGCTTTTGGAAGCCAGTTTTAAACAACAGCTTTTATAAAAGAAATTCACAAATATTGTTGCATGGCTGCATGGAGGTGAGTGTACTCCGTCAGCTTGAATGGCTTCAGCATGTTTGTCCGTATCCTAGGCTCAAAAATGAATCTCCAACTCAGGAAACACACCACCACAATGTTCAGTTATTGAAACACACCACCACAATGTTCAGTTATTGATAAAAATAAAAATAAAAGCTACCACAGGCTGCAGACTCAACAACAACAACTATATATATTTTAAGATCTATTACACTCACCTCCACGTAGCCATGCCCTGACAACTGGTGAATGTCTATGGTAACATATTAGCTTGAAACTCACTTGAAAAAGTAAATGAAATGCGGAGAGAGGCTAATATTTACAGATTTTCTAAAAAGAAATTCAACATTTTAAATGCAAAACAAGCTGTGACTCTATTAATCTTGTTGGTGCATGAAAGTTAGGATTGTTTGATTAAATTTTTAAAGCACAGAGTCAATAATTCTGCAGGAGTAACCATGAAATATGAAATGTGAAGTATTGCTTTAAGAGAATAAGATTCCTCAGAAATGTAGCAGTTTGTTTATCACATCAGTTATTCAGTATTCTGATTAAACGCAGTGAGATTCTAAAAATATCTCAACATTTGTACATTTACAACAGTTACATTAAATTATCCATGACTTGAACATAAAAAAACAGTGAAGGCAAGAGTTTCCACATGGACTCACTACAGTCGCGCTGTAATAATGTTTGTGTAGTTAAAAACATCAGAGGTGTTAAAATGCTCCTAATAGCCAGCTCTCAAAGCTGTCTGTTTATTAAGAGCTGAGAGTTTCAGTTTTTGTCGGTGTTGATTTGGCTCAGCGACATGTGTTTGGAGACGAGGGGAGTGTGATGGCGTGACTCGTCACTCATCATTAGCCACATTCTGACAGAATCTATTCCAGATGGGTGCTTAAAGCAAGTTTTAGTGCCCCATTAAAACGGCCTCATCTCTGGCGACTGAGCCACCTCTCGGGGCTCCTGATCTCATGGTATGTTGTTTGTTTACTCTCCGCTGGGCCTTCATTTCCTGTGTCTGCTGCTTTTAACCAACCTCTCAGTGGGTTAGACATTTTTAATTTACTGGCTCTATCTACAACAGATCTGGGGGTAAATCCTCTGCTTTTGTTAATATTTTTGACCCTTTAAATGACTTATTGGAGGAAATCTCCTCTAGTTGGGGATGTTTATTTGAAAGGGACAAACAGTTCTCAGCATAGACTCTTAAAACTCCCCAATTATTAATAAAATATGTATTAGAAAGCATCTCCTCGGCACGCAAAATAAATAAACTTTTCACAAAAGCGTGAGAGATGTTCTTCATTTTCTAAAGAAAGATAAGCTTAAAAACAAATGATCAGAGAAGTTTGTCAATAAAAGCCTTTATTCTAAATGGGATATTATTAGTAATCATCAGACGGCAGTGAAACTGTCCCATCAGCTCACTGACCTGTTTCTCACGTCGCTGCTGCTCCCATCATCTGGTTCTTCTGCAGCTCAGTCTGACTCAGATGTTTTCATTTAATTCATTCTCACAGCTCGTTCGAAACATTTATAGTGTTTCCATCAATGTGTTTAAAAAGTTTCCTTCCCTTTTTTTCAGGAGTTGCAGGATAATTAGGCTTAATGAAAAGGAACGTGTTTAGAACGTGAAAACCGTTGAAAATCCTTCAACACTTGTATTTGTCTTTCATCGAGGACTGTTTTTTATACAAGCTTTTGTCAGGGACAAATCTTCTTCTCACCTTGTCTTCCTCAATGCTGTGGCAGCGTTTTAGTTTTAGGAGCTTTGTGGTGTTCATTAAAAACACTGACTGTATCTGGAAGAACGTTTGAGTGAAGGTAGAAGTAATTAAAAAACTACCTATTTGCCAAAAACCTATTTTGATCAGTGTGTCCTGGGCACTGCGTTGCCTCTTGATGCTCTTTATCCTGTTTAATGAGGATGATCCAAACATTTGTTTCATGTCATCATGCTGTTTATAGATTTGTTCTATTTTAGTGTGATGGTTTGCAAAATTCAGTCATTTGAAAACTCTTTATAATATTTATTTTTGCACTAATTTGAACAAAAGCAATAGCGTCACAACAATACAGCGCATTGACTGATTTACCCTAATTTGTGTATTTAATCTGACACGGGAACAAACACTAGAAGGTCTGAGTCTGTTTTATGTGTCATATCTGAACCACAATGTGTTTAAACTCCTGCAGCAAATAAATCAAACCCCAACTATGGATGCACATCCTTCAGCTGTAGCAGAACAGAGCTGATTCTTTTTTCTTTAATCTAACGTTCCTAATCTTCCTGGCCTCAATAATATGCAAACAACCAAGATCTGAAGGAACTCTTATTTCCTTCCATCATTATCTTTGACGTTTTGCCTCCATTTTCATACACATACCAGTTAATGTCACTTCACCTCCACTGACCTTTGACCTCTGGGATCCTCACCCCTTTGGCACCTTGAATGGTAGAACACAAGACCTCTGGCTGAGTGTTGTCACCCTCCATGTCCAGGCCAAACGTCTTTACAGCTGCTGATAATGGGAGCACTGGGGCGCTCGGCGCTAGCTTGTTGGCTAAGTGACACTTTGACAACTTAATGTCTTTAGAGCGTGTGTAGCTGAGGTCAGGGTCAACGAACATCGTACACATCCAGCATTATTTGGTCTAACTTCTATGATGGATCACACAGCGCCCCCCCCCCCCCCCCCCCCCAACACGTAGAAGTTCATTATTATCACTCGTTTATGGGTTTGTTTTGTCATCAAGTCACCGTGGGAATCTCGTGTAAATAAGAAATTATTTAACCTGCAGGGTTTTTTTTTTTACACATTTCTCCAGAGCGTATCTGTCTCCTTTTCAGATGGCTTCCATTTCACACTTAATGATTGGTAAACATGTTGAGTCGTTCTTTCTCTTTGTGCGTCTTTCTGCAGGGTCAATAAAGCTGTCATGTGAACCACTTAAGTGGCTCTTCTAATATGCACACAGTGAAACACGAGCTAGAAAATCCAGGCTCTCCGAGGCCTCACGTCAACAACATTTTTGAAGATTGAATTTAAAACCTGAAGAACCTCACATTCAGAACCCAAATCCCCTCTTTTCTTTACCTGCGTCTCTTCTTTCTCAGTCTCATCGCCCTGAAGACAGCAGCACTGAAAGGAGACAAAAATGCTTTCTGTGGTTAAGGAGAGCCTGGAAGGCGTCTTCCCCTCATGTGGTTGGATTATTTGTGTTTTATTCACATTAGAAAAGACTGATTTGTTTGTTTGAACATTTAAAGTTAAGAATTTGACATCCTTGAAGGTGAGAAGGAAGCACATTTATGATAGAGTCTGTATTTTACTCACACGAACCCAAAGACATTAAAGAACATGTCTGTCTGACACTTTAAACTAAGTCTTCACTATCTCAGTTTTTTCTTATTCTTTATTTTTATTTTTATTCCAAATCATGACACAGTCTGAAGTATTGGCTTCAAATTAAAATAGCAACACAAGGTTGGTGCACATTTTTCCAAATCATCTTCAAATTTATGTAACATTGATGATGAAAAAAGCAGCTTTATGTAAAAACATGCATATGATAAAAAATGAGGATATGAGGTTTTAGCCTTACTATTATTAGGCTTTTGCTCTTCTTGTTGTCCTGTTGCTTTGTTGTTTATTTTTAATATTTAAAAAGTCTTTTAACTTGATTGTTTTCATAATGATCACTGAACAGCTCTTCAGCAGCTCTTTTCTTGTTTACGTGTGATGGTATACTTTCACATCAGGACTCTACTGTGCCACTACATACAAGTGGAAGTAATATAGTATGCAAATATTATAATACCAAAATAATAATATTATTTATACATTTATTTATCAAATATACATTTCAAAATAGATGTAAATGTTCAAAATATATTTTTATGCCTGAAGATGAATAAAAAAAAAAGATCTGATTGCGTTGAAAGATACAAAGTTCTGAATAAACAGCATCAATAAAAAAGTTTGAAAATAATTTTACTTAAATATTGATGAATAAATTCTGACAACATAAAAAACAGACTATGAAGCATCTCATCTATCTGTGTTTTATGGATGACTTGTCACAAAGAGCTTGTGAAGTTGTGACCATCGGTGGTTTTGTTTTGTTTTCCTGAAAAGATGCTTAATTTGATTCATTTTCTCTTCAACCCAAACAGATTTAAACTGTTGTTTTTGTTACTTTCTTAAATAACGAAGTAACTCGTTTGTTTCTTATTTTTGCAACACTGAGTCAATGGTGAGCAAAGCCACACCACTTATGCACGTGACAGTCATAGTTATAGATGTGCATTGTGGGTCTTTGGTTTAGTGTTTGAAGCAGAGTTTGAAAGAGTGCTATAAACATTCAGAGAAAGAAATTATATGAGCAAAAATTAAAACCGACTGAGATTAAAGCACATCTTAGATAAACAGATTATAAAATGTAAATATAAATTTAAGAGGTGCAGGTGTTGGAAGAGCTAGAAGAAATGTATATTGAGAATTAGTTTGCATCGACACAACAGAAAGACATGTTTATTTTTAAGATTTAGGATTTTTTTTAGCAGCATTTTATAACATCTGTGAATTCCTTAGTGGAGCAAATAAAATTCATCTTATATTTTAGCTTTCAGCTTTACAGATGGTCTGTTTACTTAAGAGCTGTGAGCTCTTTACTGCTTCAAACAACAAGATTTAACACCTCTCTAATTCAGCATTACACTACCATGGTGCTTTTCATCACATCCAGTTAAAAAACACAACATTTTCTTCTCAGGCATCATCTCTGTTGATCCAGCCCATCAAATCTTTGTTGACAGTGTAATTTAGAGCATTTCTCCAGAGTCCTTGTTGCAAGATTCCTGTCTGCTCGTGCTCCTCTGCTCCTGGGAAGATAACAGTGATGAGATCCAGAACCTTCAGAAGCCAGACACTTGGAAATGTGGAGATATTTTGGAAATATGGTCTGTCCTGTCAAACTCCAGCTGGATGGGATTAGTCCTCCTCCATGCTGAGGAGCAGAGATATGACTCTCCAGGGACCGATGAGGAGCGGAGGAATGAATGGGAAGTCACAGGTCTGACTGTGGTTCCTGTTCATCACCCAGTCCCCCCAGTATGAAACGAGTTGCTGCTATCCATTAGCCTCTAAAGTAAATAAACCAGCTGAGTCTGGGTTTGGGATAAAGGGGGTAGGGAGTAAATGAGGGTAAATCAGGGTGTCGGGGCTAATCACTTGAGTGAGTTCAGGGATGAACTTGGGCATCAAGAGTTTTTATTTAACACCTATCAGTCGTTTAAGGGAAAAAAAAGGCTGATTCTGTTTAAAAGTTATACGGTTATTTAGTCTGAGCTTTCAAAAGTGGACAGAATTTGTCCACTGATTAGAGTTCTATCCCTCTCCTCATGCAGATAAACACCTACACTTTCTTCTGTTTGTTTACCTAATTCATCAAATTCCCTAAATTCCTGTGAGATGGATTTGGGTCACCCGTACATGCAGATAAACATTTACACTCTCCGACTACCTGAAGCCCTTTTTATTTTTACATAAAAAAACATGTTTGTCTGAGAAATATGTCAAACATGCAAATATAGACGCACATAGAAAACAACGTCTGCTTGTGCCTCCCTGATATTTGCATGTGAGGCATTTTGTTTTGTGAATACCTCGTCCATCTCGCGATAAGAAGGTCAAGGTTGTAACATGAGGAATGAGATGATGCACGCTGCCTTCCTGTTGTGATCCAAATCCCCTGAAACCTGACAAACGTAGAGTTTTTCCTAATGATCAGGTTAGAACGATCTAAATTGAATTGCTGCATTTTGTCAAATACAGGTGCAGTAATCAAAGTTGTGCCCAAGTCAACTTAAGGCCCCAGGTTTCTGTTTTATCGAGTTTGGCTCCTCTGTCAGTCGTTTAACCTGAAATCACATGAAAACAGCAGGTCAGCTAAATAGATAAAAATCAGGTCAATGAACTATGTTTAAACAGCTACACCGTTTGCCATTCAAACATAAAGAAGTTCAAAGTTCATAAAGTGAACTATAGAAGGAAAAAGGCATATTTGTATTTTTGACCCTGATCACATCTCTTTATGATCTTGTGTTTGTCTGCTAGCAAAATCTCTCATGAGCCACCAAGTGGACTTTAATAAAACTCAGAAAGTCTTTATGAGATGTCTGTCTTCACTGATTCCTTTTTGGAGTCAACCCAATTCAAAATGGGTTGCCACAGTTAATCTACATCAGTAAAAACATAAATGGCTAAAACATAGTCTGTTTTACAGATTTTGAGCTAAACTTTGTTGTATTACTTCCGAGTCGTCCCCATCACATATTCTGTGCACTCAGTAAACAAGTTTTTTTTTTTTTTTTTTAAACAAAAAAAAAAAACACGTTTTTTGTTTCAGTGGCCGTCTGGCAACTGGAGGATCTCAGGTTTGATCCCAGCTCCAGATGGGTTACTTTGTCGTTGTGTCCTTGGGCAAGACACTTCACCCACCTTGTCTACTGGTGGTGGTCAGGAGGGACCAGATTGTGTTGCAGTGACTCCAGCCTCTGACAGTCTGCCCCAGGGCATCTGTGGCTACAATGTAGCTCACTGCCATCAGTGTGTAAATGTGTGTGTGAGTGGGTGAATGACTAATGTAGTGTAAAGGGCTTTGGGAGTCTTTGGACTTAGAAAAGTGCCATACAAGTACAGACATTTACCATTTCAGCCGTTGTCCCTAAGTCAGCCGTTTGCCTTTTATGTCAACCTTTTCTGTCAGTTATCACTAAATCTTATAAACTACTGTTCAGATTCAAAGAAACATTAAGTAGGGATGCACTGATACCGATATCTGTATCGGCCGATACCAATACCATGTACTCGTACTCATTAAAGTTAACCTAAAAAAGAAGAAAATAGAACCTGTCTTCCAATTCATTTCATTTTTTTGTGCAGTAGAAGTATCAGTATCAGTACTGGGTATCGGCAAGCACTCAGATTCAAGTATCAGTATCGTATCAGTTTTTAAAAAGTGGTATCGGTGCATCCCTAATTACCGTATTAGTAATCATTGGATGTACATCCATAACTGATTCATTTTGGGGGCAGTCCCATTCAAGATGGCCCCAACAGCCAACTGAGCTTAGAAAAAATAAAGATGGGCATAAATCATTTAGTTTTAATGAAACTCTCAGAAAGGAATCACTGGATGTACAGCAACTTAGTCAACCTGTTTCAAGACGACAGCTAATGAATCAGCAAAAATAAAAACTGCTGCAACTCCATCATTTCTCCACATCGGTTGATCTCATTTTAAAAGACGATCCTCCTGAAAGATGATGTCATCAGAAAGCTGTCTGACACTCAAACCTGTTTGGTGATTTTCAGCTGAAGCAACCTTAGGATCAGTGATAATCTCAGGTGAACCTGGTTTGTGTTTTTCATGACAGACTTCATGTCTGTGTTGTTTGTCACGTGGCTCGCCAGAGGTCAGGATTCACAGGAGGTCACAGGTCAGAGCAGAGAAGACTAAAGCGTGAACTTCCTGCGCTGCTCCCTGACAGGTTATGCACACACAGAGAAAAGAGGAGAGATAGCTGGTTCTTTGAAATTTAGTCCCCGATCAGCACAGCTAGAACTCAGACTAAAGGCAAAAACAGGAAAGAACAGAGAAACGCTGTTTGTTGAGTCATGAGGACAACCAGTGGGACACATATTCAAAAGATAATGACGGTAATTCGTACAAACATAAAAGTTGTAGCATCGAGCCACACTGTCATGCATCCATTTTTTCAACCTACGTAGTGTCATTTTCTTCTTGTTCTTCTTCACATCTACAGCTACACTTTGGGTTTTCTAGAAACGTCACCTGAGGGCTCGTTTTAGTCTGATTGCAGCTTACACCTTGCGCCCAAAGCCCCGTGATTCATCGGTGCTGACAGCTTGTTGGCGAATGTTTTTAAAGCCGTGCCAACTCCTCCGAGTACGTGCCAACTCCGCCTCTATCCAAAACACTTCATCACAGTGGCAGATGCTATCAGCGGGCTTTACATTCTTATGGATCTTTGTCATTTAATTTCTGTGATGCGCAAGAATGAGTGCCCTAGAGCTGTATTTGCTCTAAACATGGGGTAGGCAGACACCAGAGTTTGAAAATACAAAAGACTCCCTTCTTGTAGCTTTTCTTTTTTTCTTTTTTCCCCTAATGCAACACAAACCAGGCAAACACCGGTCCGTGCACATGCTTCCTACTCTGCATAAATGTGAAAGTAACTGGGTCAGGGTGAGCAAAAACCTTTTGCTACATTCAGCACTTTCATAGTAAATCTACCAACACAGCCTTACAACTCAAACCACTGCAAACGCATCAGGATATTTCAGGAAACTGATGTCAGCAGCTTACAGGCTGCAGGAAAAAGCTCAGAATGTGCATCAACAACACATCTCCAGTTGTCACTAGTGTAATATGTTTTAATGTAAACTCTTTCAGACCCTGTGCACAAGTATATTTAAAGTTTCTGAAGAATATTTCAAGTTTTCCTCCTGTGCTCAGCTAAATAAACCAATCACATTTTAAATCATTTAAACGCTGAAAACAGGACCCAACAGAGGTGCAAAAAGTCTAATTTTCTTTGAAACATTTGAAGGCTTGAAGGGTTATTATGGAATTATTTTCTCAATGTTGCAATAAAAATGATCTTTAATAAGGATAAATCCTCAGCAGAGCCTGTGGGCATGCACAGATGGCAGCCATAAATGCAGGAAACATGTCACTGACAAAACACCACCTCCAGCTATAATTACAATTCCTTCTAATGAACTGGGTTCTTACAAAACAGGAAGTGTAAAAGCTTGGAGTCTTTAAGTCGAGCACGCAGAACAAATGAAACTATTTCAACAAAACAGATCTCTTTTTTTTATCAAGTCAAACTTCAGTCAAATACTAATGAATAAATCTGTCTTACGTTACTTTTGTAAATTGAACAAATGTGTTTTCTTTTGAAGGAATGTGGAATATGTGTCAACCCACATGTATGTTACTCCACTTGGTTTGGGAATGGGATGGGACATTTCCCTGAATGTGTATCCATTCATTTCAATCTCCTACCTGCTCTTATCTGAATATATAAAACAGATCATCTGCCAATCAAAGCCTGTAAACTCGAGTATCAGTTTTTAATTTTCTTTGAACCCCTTTGCTCTGATTTCCTCTGTTGTGTCGTTCTCCCTCTGAAGCAACCGTCACTAATCTGCTTTCCTCAAGCGTGACTAATGAAAAAAATATGAGCAGAACTCCGCCCGCCTTTGTTTATCCTGATCAATAAACACATGATAGAACTGTTGTTCAGTGAAGTCATGCTTTAATAAAATAGATTCTGTTTCCTAGAACTTTATAACACAACATAAACCACATGTAATGGACAACTTAATGTTCCAGTTTAGGATTTTTGTCTTGCTGTGTGTGGAAATGTATGCTGCCTACTGGAATTTATAAAACCGTAATATGTGTGTAATGTAATATATGTGTGTGTGTGTTTAAAATCAAAGAATTAGCAGACTCCTCATATGGTTGTGTTTTACTAGGAAGCAGTGATTTAACTCCATGTGTGGGTTTACAGACAGCTGGGGGACAGAAGAGCACTAATGAGGCTCATCCGTCTCTGCTGGACTCAGATATTTGTTTATTCATAAGATCTCAGTTTGTCAAAGTGACAGCATTTCAAACTTTTACATTATTGCTCAGTGATTAATGTGAAACATGGCAATGATACATGGAGCATGAGGTTGTTTATATATGTCTTCTTTTTCTCACACTGTTGATGTTTTTTTTAAAAATAAATGTGTTTGTTAGATTTTAGAATGTTGGGTGTCCTCACATATAAAATCGATTAATGTAAAATGTGTAATGAAGGTTGGACAACATGATGACTGTAAAATATGGCAGCAACATGTGGCGGTTAGTTGTAGACTATTAGAAAACATCATTATGGGATGGCATCCAGTTTCAACAGCCAAGGATTAAAACAACACCCAATCCATGTTGCAGAGGATCTTTCTTCTGTTGGTGGTGGATCCATAGTATTGTGGTTTTGATCTTCAAATCCTCCAGCTACCATTACAAGGTGTGAGTTCACGGTGATCAAGAGAATTAGATTGCAAATCCAAGCAACTGACATGAGTTCTTCTGAAGGTTATGCTTAAGCCAGTACCTCACTGGGCTGCAACTGTAGGCAGCAAACTGCAAAGGCATTCAAAATGTCTAGAAAACATTTAGGAGAGTTACTGGTTTTCTTGCATGAGTCGTAGAGCCTCAGTCTGGTGGTGATGTTGGAATTTTGAACATATTTTTAAAAATGAACCAGTGCCACAAATGCTCTCGTAAAAAGTTGTCGGCATCTGGAAACAGTTGCAATAAAGATGCAGTGAATTTTGGGAGAGTTTAACAATCAAAATCGAAATGAAATGAGATACTTGTTGTAACAGTTGGTAAATGTATGACACCATGATCTTGCTAATTATAAATGCTGTCTGATCCACATCAATTCATTGAGATTCCCACTGAACATTTGCATATTTTCCTGATTTGATGTCTAACTTGTCCCGAGTGACTGAGTCCAGTTAGACACAGGATAGAATTAGACACAGGATAGAATTAGGAGCTCAGCTACTCAGAAGGTGCTCCTCTATAACTGACTCCTTTGTGTGTCAAAAAGAGCCAGTTAATGGGTTTAGGTATTTGGTAAGTATCCCTTTGAGTGTCTCCAAAAGGAGGTGTTTCAGACACGTCCTTTTGGGACGGGGCCTCGAGGCAGAACCTGGACTTACTGCGGAGATTATATCTCACGATTGGACTGGGAACGCCTAGTAGTCTTGGATGGATGGACGGATGGAAAACCATTTAAAAATGATGACATTTTGTCTCAGAAAGAACAAAACACACATTTTCTTCCCTCCTTCTTTCCTGTCTATTCATTGTTTTGTTTTTAAGCCACTGTCTTTTAAATTGGCTTTGGGCATGAAGAGGGATTTGGTTTGCTAAATACATTTTCCACATGCAGAGCATAAATACATTTCAATCCAGTCAATCCTTTTGTGAGGCTGACATTGTGCATGTTAATAATGTAATTACAATAAATTTGCAACATGTGCAGCCTAATTACAATGTTAAATGGAATACAAGAATCACTCTGAGGTGAATGGATGATGTTTTAAGAATCTGCTCTAAACTTTCTTATTGAACTTTTTGTGTCTGTGTTGCTAAAACTTTGACTGATAATTGTTTGTAAATATAGTTTTTTTTAAATGTTCATCTGTTAGGTTGAACACAGAAGCTTCTTTATGTGCTTGAATGAAGTCTGATCCAAACAACAGAAGTTGGTCAAATACATGAATTTAAATAAACAGAAACCACAGTTAAAGATTAAAAATAAGCTGATTATATAAATGCTGCTGGTACTTAGTTTGACAAACTGCAGATGAACGCACCTTCAGGTCTACATGTAGCTGTTAAATACCTATAACATTCCTATAAGCAGTGAAAATGGCTTTTTTCCGGGGAGTTCCCCAGGTGATAGTTTCCTCAGGGAGTCCCCCGAGCTGTTTGGTCTATATATAAACAATATTTTTGTCTAAAATGTTAAATACCCAGTCTGATCCCTGATATTATATAATTCAGTTAAACACAAGCTCCCTAGGAGGAGGAATTCAGAGCTGATGGATCCACTGCGGTACTAAATGCTCTCAGAACCAAACTGACTCACATAAAGTTCTTCATACAAAGAACCAGGCAGCTCTGTCAGTATTGGATCTAGTTAATCTGTTTGGTTTTGCCTCTAGTTCAAAAAACGTCCAATTACTGAATATGTGTGCACCCACGTTTGTTAGCTATTTGTTGTGATTTTGGACACATTTAGCAAAGATGCTCCAATTTGACTTCTAGTCTATGTATTCTGATTGCTGAAAGTCAGAATGTCTAATGATGCTTTGGCCTAATCGGGGTAGTCTGAGTATCATCATAAAGCTGAAGAACAGATTACTTCCAAACTCAACTTTTTTGTGCAAACAAGCACTAATGTTTCTACACACGTTAGAGTCTGGCTGGACAGAAGAAGGCTGTTAGAGCTAAAACAAGCACACACTCATTGAAAATAAGACTGGATCCCCTTTAACCCCACTGGTGAATTAACAGGAGAGTGGGATTCATCCATATTCCTGCAGAATGCTTCAGCAGCTGTCATTATATCTTCATTTCAACCCACTCCTAACGTTCAAGATGAACTTTGATGAATCCGACTAAGAATGTGTACTTTGATGGAACAGCACGGGTCCATTGTTTGTGTCAGTGTGTGTGTGTCGGACTCCTGCCTCTATTGTGATCGCGCTCAGTCCATCAAAGCCCGGAGAAGGTAGTGGCAAGGCATTTGGTCCGCTGTCTGCTTCACACTTCCTTTGTTTGTGTGTGTGTTTATGTGAGAGCTGGCCCAAGCCCCTGTCTCCTCACATTTCCTCCTCGCCATTGTGTGTTTGGAAGCGTTTCGCTCCTTTTTCTCTCCCTCTAATCAGTGTCTTATTGGGCTGATTCCCGGGGACTGTGGATGGACTATTTCTGGAGATTCCTGTTATGAAAGGATTATCCTCTCCACCTCCACCCTCTGTGTTTCTGTGTCTCACTCACTCACTCACCTATTATCTTACGCTGCATCTGTGAGAGGATAAACGCTTGTCACTGGAGGTATTTTGACTAAAAAACGAAAGCGTAGCTCTGACTTGCATAAACTGAGTGAATATAGCTCTGTACTATAAATAGAAGTGCTGAGAAGGAGCTCTGAAGTGCATTTGTCTGAGGTCTGAAATCACTCAGTGACAGTTAGGCTGATGTTTACACAAACAAACTTATCATGGACACATTTTTGCTCCAAAGGGACCACTGTGACCTTTGCTGACCCAGAATCAGGTTATCTAGTTTGTGATTTTTGTTGATACGGCATTGGGTGTGTGTGTGTGTTTGTAATTCATCCATCTTCTGACCTTCACTTGGCCCCTCTGTTTGGGGTTAGGGCCGGTAAACCCCAAGGCTAACCCAGAAGATCTCTCTCTTTCTCTTTTTCTCTCTCTCTCTCTTCAGCTAAAAATTGCTTGTCTTCGTTCTCCATCTTTACCTCTGCTGCTCCAATTTTTTTGCCTTCTAACCTCAGTTCCTCTCCTTCGCCTTGCAAACGTCTCTTTCAAGACATTGATTTTTCGTTTTCGTGCTCATTTGTTCACATTTCCTCCTTTCAGCCCCTCCCTCTGCGTCTCAGGGTCAAAGGTGACACCGTAAAGTTTACAGCCCACCACAACAGTAGCTTCGCCTAACAGTTCTGCAGTTCACAGGCCAAACTAGATCCTTTCTAATCAAATCAAGCATCTGCACACGTACAGCTCAAATTACTTTTGAACACAAAGTTAAAACTAGAATGAATTTAAGACACTGAATTATTTTTCCTACAGAATCCATACTGCTTCGCTCTAATCCCCCTAACACTGATGCAGCTCCTTGTTTCCTTTCTTTCGTTTAAAAGCCTTTATTATGCTTGTGTGTATTTGATTTGTATCTGAATCATAAGCCAAACAAGCGCCTGACTGTGACGAGCTTTGATGAATGAAAATTGCAGACACACACTAAAGAGACGGCCTCGTTCGCCCCGGAGCGACTGGCAGCAGAGGCAGCCTGCTCGTCTGATCTCTCACACTTTACCACACACATTCATCAACAGTCCCTGGCATTATTGTGTAATTATCACTAGAAAACAACTTGGGACTTAGAACTCCCTCATATCTCTTCGGGGTTGTTGACCCATCACAGAGGAGAGTCGACTCAAGGTTGGCGCGTTGGGCGCAGCCTCTGGGTGGTCGGTTTTTGCGGCTCGGGGATTTGGCCTTGTTTGGTAATCTCTCTTCATCTGTGCTTCCTCCTTATGCTTTCTCTCTCTGTGCATGTGTGTGTGTCTCACACACACTAATAGACCGTAATTATTGGCCTTTCTCCCTGCAGGTTACAGATTTAGTCAAGAAATCAGGAGAGATTTAGAGCTCATAAGATGACGCTTGTTTCCGTTGACACGTTGTTTTGATGTTTATGTTCTGACAGACAGAAGCCAGAACATTTTGAATACATTTCAAATAAAGGTTCAAACGCTCTAAATATGCAACCTTCTGATGAATTTTGGATGACGCATCAGTGTCTTCATAAATCTCAGTTAGTCTTTGATCTAAACATGGCGGTTTGGTGGTCGCCTGCAACCAAGAAGGTCTGGGCTCTTTATGTGGATTCTGAGTGTTCTCTCCATACCGCAGGTTATGAATATCACTGACTTCTGTCTTTCAGAAGCTTCTTATTTCTTCCAGTGTGTTTAGCTTTAACTGTGTGTTAAGCTACATTCCATTTGAAGTTGGAAAATTTATCTGGAAATGACATCACTCCCAACTTAATAGTGTTTAAGGCAGAAAATTAATAGAACGCATTCAATGTTAAATCAAGCTCGCTATTATTAGCTATGCAAGCTAAAAACAAAGTATTGTGCTGCATTTTATGATCTGTGACTTTCCGACCTTGGAGGTGGTTCCGGCTTCCGAGTTTAAATGAATAACACATTTAGCCAATAGTCTATTGAATGTTGTATAAAGTGTCAGGAAGTGTCATGTGATATTTTATTTCCCAAGTTATTTGTGTTCATATTAAGTTAAATATAAACAATAAGTTTGTATTACTGAACACATAATTTTTAAAAAAGTCCTCAATATTCAAATGTATAATAAAAAGCCAAATAATTTCTATATATTTTAATGTTTAAAACACATGATAATAACACAATAATATACAGTTGAACATTTTTTCAAGCATCCCCGTGTTTTTTAGAGCTTTTTTTGTTTGTGTTTTTGTTCATTTTTATTTGTTTGCTTGTTTTTTTTTTTTGTTTGTTTAATTCATGCTTCAATGAGACATAACAGTGTTGGGGGGGAAATTCAGAAAAAGTTAATATTTGAATTTGAAAGGATATTAATGGAAAACAAATACTTAAGCTGCTTCTATGATTTTTTTTTAATTTGTAGCTGAGATTATGTTGAAGTATGTTCAAATAAAATCATCCTTTCATGTCTCCTGAGGTAAACCCATTTTGAGATTGCATTTGGTTAATTCCACTTCTCACTTCCTTTTGAATCATCAGCTGAGCATCAGCTGGGGTTGGTATGGCAACCAGCAACAAACAGCTCACTTTTCCAGGATTTTCTCCATCATATTTTCCCCCTGTTCACTTTCCAAGCGTTGGTTTATGTATTTCCCTCCCTACCATGATTCATCTGGCTTTCACCTTCTTTTTTTTTTTTTTTTTTTTTTTGCACCACTTCAACTCTGTGGGTTTAATAGGAATGGACAGTAAAGTTACAGAGTCTGAGGGAGGTGGTCAAGCATCATCATACCTGCAGCTACTGTCTTTTCACGGCACCACTTGCGCTTTTCAGACTAATCTGGCGTCACAAAAGGGCGTCTGACTGTTGTCTCCACTAATAATATGCAAACTGGGCACCACCGCACAGGAGACATGCGCCTCATTAGAGCTGAAAGGAACTCCCAGGAATCTTTTTATTATTATAATTATTACTCATTAAATGATTAAATGACGGCAACACTGATCAGAGCTCACGTGCTCTCAGTATTATGATTTAAAACCCTCCTTGGTGAGCGGAGCGCGCGCCTCCTGGCCCTTATCAGGTGGGGAGCGGTGGATGGGGGTGGAGGTGGAGCCACGGTGGAGTCATTCCTAAAGCTTGAATCACGCAACTCTCTCTCCATTCACATTCCTGCTGGGAGCCGCATCACAGAGCAGAGAGAGGAGCCGAATCAGGATTTCTGTCTGAAGCTGAACTCTCAACATGGATTTACCGCTTTGCGCTTCGATCGCAGGACGTGTCCGACGCACCATATAGTTCTGATTCCCTCTAACCCAGTCTGGATGTATCATGGTTCTAACGGCGGCGCGGATCTGAGCGGAACACACGCAGTTTGCTGCTCGACACCTTTAAAACAATGATATTAACACGTAAGTCCGATTTGAGTCATCAGCTTTGAGTTTTATAGAGAAGTTATGTTCAAGGGATTTCCTGTTTAACTCAGCTATGACTAATAGGATTAATAACCAACCGCTTTTTATACATCTTTTAGCTTTATAATCATTCCCTCCATTGGATTCCTTTGAGTCGTCTTTGAGGCGCAGCGCTGCAGGCTGTCAGATAAGACCC
>SSNR01000117.1:553313-595810 GCA_006937965.1 Callopanchax toddi
CCCCCCCCCCCCCCCCCCCCCCACACACACACACACACACACACACACACACACACACACACGTTTGTCGCATAATACCTCCACGTCCCCACTCCTGTTTACTGAATGTCCCCTGGTTTTGTTAGATAGATAACCTTTACCAACTCACACTTTTCCTCACACGCGCAGGCCGTGAGATGCTGTTCCTCGCCTCATGACCAACTCCGTGTTTTACGCGCACATCCAGACCAGCGCGGTGTCCTCCACTAGAATTTGACTGAGTGCAACTTTCTAAGGGGGGGGGGGAGATAAAGCCCTCCACCCTGACCTGGAATGTAAATCGTATTTAGTGCATTTTAAGATTAACAGAGGGTTCCAGCCAGCCCGCGACTCTTGTGCCATCTCTGCGTCTTTTAGACCCAAAACAGGAAAATCCAAGGGACGTTTCCAGTTTTCACATCTTTTTTTTTTTCATGGTAGAGTTGAATTGTTCTCCTATCTTGTTTTTTTTTCTGTTTGTGTCTTTAGTTTAGTCTGTTCCAGCACATGGCTCCTTATCAGTGACCTCAGGCCTTGGGTAGATATGATCACAGTGGCTCAGTTAAACCATAAAACCGTTGACAACGTGCTCAGAGACACATCTGTCCATGCAATAGTTCCCAAACTTTTCATAGTACTAGTTCCAAGTCGAACTCTGGGAACCATGATTCAATGGAGATGTTCATCTTTTATATAAACTCATTCTCTTATATGAAGGATTGAACCATAGCTTCAACATTATGTATTATTTAATGTGAATGTGCCATGATTTATAAGACAATATAGCAAAAGGCTTGACTGCAGCTTGCAGGTATTTATTAGTGCAAACAGGAAGTATTATCTATGATCTCTTGTGCAGGATAACTATGAATTTCACCTTCACCTTATGGTCCCATATCACATTGCGGATGATATAATGTGACCCAGCTCTAAGTTTGGGCTTTTCTGTGAGAAGAGCCGATAAAGGAAACACACCTCATTTGCTCTCTGTGGAAACAGGAAGTGAGCTGCCTTATCGGAGAGATTTCCATCCACTTCTGCGCGTCCTGCAAGTGGATCCATGTGTTCTTTTTTACTTTCCTCCCACTGAAGATTTGCAGGGCCATCCTTGAATCTGAAGCGGGTGGGCGGGAGGAGCAGGTTGGCTGTCATCTGGCTTCAGAAAGCTTCTCAGAGGGGTTGAATACGCCTGGTCACCTGATCCAAGGATAGGGCGCTCTGTGTGAGCATAAATCTGTCATCGGGGGGCATGGGGGCCTTTGGGGTTAGCGAAGCGATGATCCATCTGGGCCAGCTGTGTGTGTGTGTTGGTGGATTTGTGTTGCATGCCTACACCAGCTGGTGATAGAAAACTGGAGTGGTTCGTGTTGGTAACTTTTTTCTTCTTCTTTTGTGTGTGTGTGTGTGTGTGTGTGTGTGTGTGTGTGTGTGTGTGTGTGAGAACTGGACATAGCTTGAGGCTTGCCAGATGGTGATATTCGTGGCACCATATCACTTAGCTAACAGCCAGACCTTCTCTGAGAACACCAACTGTTTCAGGACTGGAATCACTAAACATGATACCCTTCAAGAGCAAAAAAATCTGGTTTCAGCAGTGTTTCCTGTTCAGTCCCGTTAAGACAGACTCTCCGGTTATTTCTGATCGTAACCAGCAGACGTTGCGATTCAAACTGTGGTCTTCTGCTATGAGAAAGCTCGCTCTCAGCATGGTTTATCTGTCTACTTTGCAGCTCCTGGACAAAAACCTGAAGTCGATAAGAACCTTATGACCACCTCTCAGGTTGTCTTACAGTCACCCCTTTAAAACCCGGGTAATTTCAGATAAGCTACCTGGGTTCACAACAGCGGTTACCCAAGTAGCCTTCACAATCTGTGACTTCAAAGAGCCCAGCATCAGAGATAACCGCATTCAGACTCTCTTGACCTCCAGTTTGCCGTAGCAAAGCCTTTGAGGTTGGGAGCAGCATCCTTTGTTTGCTCGCCACTGACCAACTCCCACTGGAGCTGAGCATTCAGTGGGTCTAGCCAAACCCCGCTGCCTCCTGCGATGGAGGGGACGCTGTGGCCGGCAATTGTGAGAATTTCCTGCCTCCGGAAAGCGGGAGAAGAGAAGTAGCAACCAGAGTCCAAAGAATCAAAGACGACAACCAGAGACGAGGAGGCAAAACGAAGGATTATAGAGCAGTAAATAAAGTTTTACCTCGACTGACAGCTGTCTGCAGGATTTCTGGACAAAGTTTTGAAAAAATGCCAGTTGTGGTTGGAATGAAATATCTATTAGCATTAGTTTGGCTTTCATTAGACATATTATCTGCAGATAATCACTTCCTTTCCCGCTGAGAGGCGGCGTGTCACACTGTGCTGTTTTTGCTCATTCAAATCAGCCAGAAGTAACACGAGGCTAGCTGGGGGGATTTCTCTCTAAACCCTATTCACACACTACTACATTTATCCCATTTATCCCTCAGCATATCTGAATATGTAACTTATTTAATGCGACTGCTGTTGAGGCCACGTATCCGCCCTCTGACAGCGTCCTGTGAGCAGAACCAGAGGGTTTGGTGTGGTCTGGAGTTTGGAGTCTGTTCAGATTGTTGTTTGTCTCTCCGTCCACAAACTAAACATTCAGCAGCCTGCGATGAAAGAGTGAGAAAGGCTGAGCATCATGTTTTCTTTTGTAATTTAGAAATTCCTTATGTGACTCCCAGTAGTTCATAACCCTGAACTCAGTAGGGAGAAAGGCCACATCTGCTCTGAGATTTTTTTTGTGTGTCAGTATAATAGAGCAGATGTGTACATACAGGCATGTACAACAGCATGGTAGACGCTTTGTAGTTGAACAAAATGATAAACTGAGAAGTAACTATATTATGCTTGGTTGAATAATCACATGTTGTTGTACGTTTTTGACTTTAACGAGAGTATTTACGCCTTTTTAAGCAAATGTATCGTTTGTTTAGCCGTCTTTAAAACATCCGATTTTTGTTAAATTAACCATTTGAATCCTGGAAGGACATTTCTTTCTTCCTCATTTGTGACTTTACAATAGTTTGATTCTCACAAGTTTAACCTTTAATCAAAGAAAATTTGACTTTTTCTTGCAAATTTAATCAAAGAATATCCCAAGTTTTTAATGCAAATTTATGACAAAAATTTGTCCTTTTCTTTTTTTTAGATTTTTGGGTGGAATTTTCCCTTTTCTCAGCTCAGTTTTTTTTCCTCTTTTTATATTTAATCGTAGGAATTTGTCCAGAAGTTTGCACAGTAATTACTCTGCCCGTAATAAAGTACGAGTTTTATTGTGACTTCGTTTGTCGGCACAAAACATTTCCTGTGTTTTCTGCAGACTTCACACAGATTTTTAAATAGATGAAACTTTTTTTCCTTTTGGGCTCAGTAATTGGCGCTTGTTGCCGTCTTATTTAAAGTTCTGAGTGCATGCCTGAATTCGGCGTGGCTTTGTATGTGTCTTTAACCATGAGAACGTTTGCCTGGTATACGCACAATCACCGGAGCTCGTGTTTGTCTTGGCTGCCTCCCTGCCTATTATCTGACCAGAAACAAATGGGCCTTCCAGCCAAGAGGCCGGTCAGCGGCCGCGACCATTCTCTTCCTATGAGGGAAGCAGGAAGAGGAAGTGAGGTCACTCCCTGGAGAAGGATCGGGAATTGAGGTGGACACTCAGGAAACAATATATGAAAAAAAAAAAAATGTTGCAACCCAAAGTTTTAAATTATTGTGTTGGTGGGCTGTAAAGCATTTTTTTTAGTTGCATATAAAAGTGTATGTACTGCTCCATTGTTAGCTTGTTTGTGCCAGATGCCTCTTGTGTTCTTCCTGCAGGCAAAAGGCAAAATTTCTTACTTCATTCTGAGAATAACCATAGAAACACTGACAAATAACTTTCAGTTTGACGTATCAGCGCTGTGTCATTATTACCTTGGGACATTTAAGTTCTCGTTATATCATGTAAAGTAGATTTGACACACATTTGAGCCTAAAGGGTGGGTGTGTGTGTGTGTGTGTGTGTGTGTGTGTGTGTGTGTGTGTGTGTGTGTGTGTGTGTGTGTGTGTGTGTGTGTGTGTGTGTGTGTGTGGTGTGTGTGTGTGTGTGTGTGTGTGTGTGTGTGTGTGTGTGTGTGTGTGTGTTTAGGTAGCTCCCCACCAACGGAGCTTTGTGTTGTTTTTCTGGGTCTTTTTAGGGATGGAAAGCTATCTCTGTGTTTGTCTAATTTGCATTTCAATAGTCTTACTGTCGTCTTTTTTAGTCATTTGTCCTTAAACATGAGGTTTTGCAAACGCAGAAGCCAGCTCAAACACAAAGATGGTGTACAACAAGCTCTGTTTTCAAGGATCCTGGTATAATTACCCCTCGGTTTCTGTGTTTCTTTGGGTTCAGTGCACTCCAGAAATACAGAACTAAACACACACTCAGATACACTTTTTTCCTTTTTCAGAGACATGCTATTTCATGGTGAGAGGGGAAACCAGAGCTCAGATAGCCCTTGTTCATGTTGGTTTAATGTTAGAGGCTGCTTGCCCCTGCAGTGTCAGAGGGGAAACGTTGTGCTGGTTCTGTCACACCTCAGGCTCGTTGTTGGTGTGTAAATGCTTGTATATTTTGCAGACTAGACCCTTCATTGTGGTTTTCTGACCTCTTTGTCCGTCTGACACAGTTTTATGTTTATTTGGTTCGTCATTATGTTTGTTTTGAAATGATTTCCTCTGAGAATTTTTTCTCATAAAGAAGTAAGTGGATGTACATCTACCACCTAACCTAATTCCTACAGTCCTCAAATTGGTAAAACTTTGCTAATTTTACAGATCCTGAGCTGACAGTTGATGCATTTGTAGCTGAGAGTCGTTCACATGGAGCAGACTCAAGACCCATCTTTAGCCGTATTTCCTGACCTGGCTCTTCTGTGCCCCATCCAGACATTTCACAGGCACATTTTTCTCATTTATTTTTATTTTTCAAAATTATTTTTGTATTTTAAAATGTGTGATGGTGGTGTTACTGTTTTTAATTTGATTAATTGATACTCTAAGTGCTAAGAGATTGTGCATTAGCATGATTCTGCCTGAGGTTGCATTTGATTTTCAAGATTTGACATAGCAGCTCTAACTCCATCATTCAACATACGGGGATCTTAGTAGAAAACTGAAGGTGCTGAGTTAAATTGAACCCTTTTCAAATAAAAATAAATTGTGCTTTAGAAAAATAATACAATTTAAAGTGCTGTAGAGATACAGATAAATTAACTAAACATTAACTTTAAATCACTAAGTATCACCTTTGTCAAAAACTACAGCAGACATGTTTCTTTTGTTGATCAGCAGCTCCTTTTTCCTGCGTTTGTCCTTCAGGTTTTGTTTATTTGTTCCCCTCGTGGCTGTGCTACCTGCTGTCACTTCACTCCTGAGGACGTTTTAAAGTCAGCCTTGAAAGCTGTCTCCTCTTTGAACTGCTGGCTGCGTGGCCATTTGGCGTCTGTCATCTAAAGGGCTTTCACACATAATTGGGAGACGTCCTCGTGGCTCCTCTGACACACTGTGAGCCTCAGCATTCAGTCACAGCACTTAGCATAACAAGCCCAAAAGTCACACCCTGTGTTTTAAAGGCAGTTATGAAAGAGTTGGCGCTGTGAATGTGCTCAACTGGGTGTTGAGAATAAAATACTTGATATTTAAAAGCATCCTTTCTTATAGTTGTTGGGTATTTCTGATTTTTGTTTTCCTTTTTGACACCTTAGGCTGGTGGTCAACACTGACAAAACCATATAAAGGTCCAGGTTTTGTAGATTTATTTGTTCATATGGCTCACAGTTTTTTAATGATGCTTTGATCTCCAGCTGTAGAAGAGAGGAGAGACTGACTGTGAGACGGATAATAGGGATCAATGAGTTTACACCAGAGAAACATCTAAAACCATTGTGAATCTGTTTTTTTTAAAATAAAGATATGACAAGCATTTGTTGATTTCTGTTTTGTAGAAATCGAAGCCAAAGAGGCCTGTACCTGGCTCCGAGCTGCAGGATTCCCCCAGTACGCCCAGCTTTATGAAGGTAACAAACATTATGGGACACATTAATACTCACAACATGCCTGAGAGAACCTGGCTTTAAGGCAGGGTTAGACCTTTGGACCTTTTCTAATTTGGTTTCTCTTCATCAGTTTGTTTTAAATGCATTTATCATCATCACATTATAAGAACAGCAATAAGATCATTGGCTCATATGTTCCAGCTCCCATCCATTAATCCTCTTCAACCAAGCACTGTATTTGACCAATCAGATTGGACTCTCACTGCAATGTCCACATTTAGTGGTTGAGATTTTAAAGCAGAAATGTGAACCTTGTTGATGACAGAACACAACGAAAAGAAGGAGGAAAACGTTTAATGCAACTATTATTGTAATATTCAACAGAAATATTATGTAATTGTATAGTATAAATATATATACCGGTATGTACTTGTGCATTCACGTACTTTATGAACATCATGTTCTTTGTGAGAACTGATGGAGACTTAGAACATGTTATATAAACTCAACACAGAGTGATTGTTTCCTTGATGCTCTTACCACAGATTCACAATCCATACAAGTTAATTATACCTTGTAAAAGTGACTAATCAGGCTTTCCATTGATTTATGGTTTATTGCCAAGATGCATTATTACAACACAGCACTAAAATGTGTTTTACAGCCCATGCTTTGACTAATATACTATAGCATTCCATTTAGCTTCATGTAATTACAAGACGACGACAGCAGGACCAGTCCGTCACTGTCAGCAGGTCATTGCTTGTTTCCACCTAACCGTGAAAGGCTTCCTCTTTGAACTGAACAGCCATTGTTTCTGCACAGGTGTTGAGACCTTTCGTACATAAAAAAACACACAAACAAAAAAAAAAAAAACCACACACAAACTAAAGCCAATCACTTTCACAAGTTTTAGTAGAGTCATCTAATATCTTCATGTCATCTACACCTATAAGGGGATTATTATGTTCATGCAAGACACATTTTTCCGCTGATCTGTCTGTTAGAGAATCTCTACTATTGCTGTCATGATGATTGCTCCACTAAAGATGATCTGACTGATCCGTACCAGTACGTTAAAGATGCTGGCCTTTAATGGATAGCACTGTTTTATCATCATCACCTGAGGGTGTAGGTGCAAGGTTCCAATTTCAGGTAGGGTCAACACATTCCATCCTCTGGACCCTCAAAGCCCATAACAATCCAGTCAGTGAAGAGCATCTGGGTTATTTCTGCTTTAAGGCGCACTGACCTTTACCGGTGCAGCGACTGGCTGAAGAAGTGGTCCACATATCCAGATTAGAGAGAGAGAGCAAGAAGAAGGAAGTAAGATCTTTGAGCAGCAGTGGACCTATTGTCATTCTTCAATCAGCCCCTCCTCCCTGCTTACACGGTTTGAAAGCTGCAGCTGTGTTTGTTTGGTCGGCTAAGACGCCACTTCCTCCCTTAGCCTTTCATGGAGGTTGTGTGGTGACTGAAGCTAGGTGTTTGAGCAGGTGGGTGTGTTCAAAGCTAGGGGTGGTAACTCTGGCTTATCTGAAAACAGATGTAATCAGCTGCAGAGAAATGCCAACGCTAACCTAACTCTCTCTTCTTTTTGGGGGGGGTTTAGATTCCCAGTTTCCCCTCGACATCTCTTCAGTCACCAGGGACCATGACTTCCTTGATCGGGATGCTATTGAAGCTCTCTGCAGGTGAGATAAGTCCTGCTATTCCTTTCTTTTGATGGTGTGTGCCACTGTATGCTATAACTCTTTGACCTCCATGTGAAATTTCAAGAGCGTGACTTGAAAAGGAGGCCTGCTTTAAGAGGCTTCCAGATCTATACGATAAAAGACAACAAAGCTCTACACGTTTGATATATCCTCATGCAATTTGAGTGTAGAATTGATTTTGCAAAGTATGAAAAAAAGTTCCTGTTCGTATTAATTAGCGTATGTGGACGGGGCTAATACTTCCTCGGTAGGCCCTTAATCAAATTCCGTGTCCCGATAATGAAACCCAGCAGGTGTCTGTCCGTGCATCTGGAAGCTATCTTCTCAGTTTCTCCTCTCTTGGCAGCCATTCACTCTTTCCCCACAACCCCAGTGATCCTTCAGCTCCCATCACTTCATCTCCCCATTGTTACACGATATGCTCAAAGAGCCTACAAGAGGGGGGACCCCCTCCACCTACACCACCCTCGCTGCCCTTCTCCAGGTGGCAGGAGGGATAAGCTTTCCGTCCCCTCCCCACACTTCCCTCCAGTAGATTTCATTCACCCCTCTTTTCCTGTCTCTTCCCGTTCATTTGGAGGATTATCCTTCAGCGGCTCATTAGCCAGAAGGTTTGCATCCTAGCTTCCCCTCTTTTCTCTTTCCCAGATGTTCATTTATTTGTTTTTATATATTTTTTTCTTCTTATATACATCATCTTTGTAGTAGAGTTGGAGAAGGTCTGGAGAAGGTTTACTTCAACTCATTTTGGGTGTTTTTGTTTGCAGGAGACTGAACACCCTCAACAAGTGTGCGCTAATGAGACTGGACATTTCTCCACAAAGAAAGAGAGTAAGTGCACATCCACACACTGTGCTCATTTTTAAGAACATCCTTTGACAGCCTCCACATACACAATTGCATTTTCTCACCTCAACCATCATCAGTTTGCCTGCTGGCTAAAGGGCGAAGCTGCAGTTTCTCTTCTTCCTAAAGAGGCACTTGTTGAGTTCTAGACCAAGTGAGGACCCTAGGGGAAGGGGAGGGTCACTTTAGGGGGTTGCATTCATTTGGACCTCCGTTCTGGTTAAAGGCGCTTTTATTTCTCTCTTAATTTTGTGACTCTATATTCACCATAGACTTACATCTCTTGAATTTGGTGTCACTTGCAAAAAACGCCCTTTATGTTTTGTGATCTAGTAATACCTCATATGTTTCTCTCAAAGAGGGGAACTTTTTGCTAAACGCCCTTAAATAGCCTGTGAAATTCCAGGTTAATAACATGCACGATTGAGTCAAAATAGAAAGCGTTGACTGAAACACTGTCAGTTTGTGAAAATAATTACCCGGTTTCACCCAAATCAGCCGTAATTCCCTAACAGCCTTGTGGTCTGCATAGTAACAGTTTTGTTCCATGGGTGGTGGTATTCATTAGGATGACCCTCTGTGTCACCTTTCATTTCAGGAGTCAGCAGACAGAAGTAGACGAGTCAAAGAGCTTCTTTGCCTCTTTGACTCCTCGACTCTTATGAGGCGCCCCCCCACCCCCCACCCAGACAACTTAAGAATGCATTGATCTCCTCACGTCTTCACATTCCCTCTCCCGTCAGATCGCCTCCCTGTCGCTTGTTCTTTGTGGGTTGTTCTCTTCGTTAAAAACATAATTTTCAGTCCGAACACTCCTTTGCGTGACCTCCAGATTAGCCACCATCTAGAGTGAGCACTTATGGGTTGATGGTTTAGGATCAGATATCTGTAGAATGTTGACAAACGGCTCCATCTCTCCTGACTTGTTGCTGATCTTTGAGCACAACCACCGAAAATCTGCTGTTATCTCACATTCCAGTCAGCACAACCCAAGAAGCAACTTTCATACAAACCAAGTCCATATTTTGAAGAAGAAAATTTGCTTTAACTTTAACTTAATTAATTGAGCTTTTTCTATTTTAATAAGTATATATAATGGTATATAAGTTTTTTTTAATGTTTGCCGAGTTGGAATGATCAAAATCGGGTTTATTTTGCCGAGTATGTAGCACACAAGGAATTTGACTTTGATCTCATGTTTGCTCTTACTTATCCACAAACATGCAGAAGCAGATGGTTAAACTACAGCTAGTGGTTTAGATCTGATCCTCTATTGTGATTGAGAAGAATCAGCATCTCTGTCAAGGATAAACAAAGCTGACAGTAGCGGTGCACAAGTCTTGTTTCCTTTCCCCTCCGTCTGGAGACAATGTGGGGGTGGCGACCCCAGTCTGGCTGGCTGCATTGGGAGCTATGGGGGTCATATTGGAATTTCCTGAACTCCCTTAAGGGGCTGCAACAGATTAACCAACCTGGGGGAGGTTCACATTTAGTTAAATAATCTGTGTTGTAATTGTCACTTCTTATCACCTTTCACTTTTTGACACCAGATGGTATTTTGTGTACATGTGTGTGTTTGTCTGTAAATATTCCATCAACCATTTGACAGATTTAAATAAAACTCTCACACACATTGTTTTTTTGGAGCCAACCCATTTTCAACATGGCCGCCACCCAACTGACCTTTGGAAACGCAAAAATGAAAATAACTGAGATATTCATCTAAAAATTGGTGTTGTCATTTACGCACTCACTTTAACTGATGAGATCTCATTAAAACGTAACCATTAACCCCGTTTGTCAGTTAGAAAAACATCTCATGATCCGCTGAGAGCATTTTAATGAAACTCTCAGAAAGTAATCAGTGAATAGACCTTATCCAACACAAAACATTGTTGATGTTGATCTAAATGTTGGTGATGTAGTAGCTGAGAGTAATTCACAATTCATACTATAAGTGCTAACAGGTTGTGATACGTACATTTCCCGACTACCTACCAACATTTTCTTCTGCTGGTTTTAGATTAAAACTTTAACAGGCCAGCACATTCCTTTAAGGAATGCAAGGCCTTTCATTTGTTGTATGTGTTTGGAGGTGAGAGTGACATTAAGTGATCCATCCTAAATATCTTTCATGTCGTGACCTCAGATTAAGATAATCTCACCCAGAGTTGTTTTCCTTTTGTGCCACAGCTGTATGATGTATCTTCTCATTGCTGCTGGAGTTCTGTGAATGATCTTGTGTTATGAAAGATTTTGACAGCTATTATTTATGATTCTATTTTATGTAGTTTAAAATAGAACAGCTCTGGAAAAAAAATCCATAACTCCAGAGAACTTCCTGGATTGTGGTGCGGAATGTCATAAAAGAAGTGGAAAATGTACTCATGCATAATGTTCCTCTCCCTCCCTCTCTTCCCCCTCTTTTCCTGCTATTTCCTCCCTCCCTCTATCTCTCCCCCTGTTCAGAGTGAAGACTCTGATGAAGATGAGCCTTGTGCCATCAGTGGTCGCTGGACCTTTCAGAGGGACAGCAAGCGTTGGTCCCGTATGGAGGAGCTGGAAGTTTTCTCTGCTTTTCCTTTGGATGCTGCTCAGCCCGTATTTGCCAAGGACCAAGTATCCCAGAAAGGCAAGCTCGCCCTGCATGAAGGCAACAGCTCAGAGAGCGTGTTGACCGACCTCAGTGAGCAGCCTGAAGTGGGCTCCATCCACAGCAGTGGGAGTGGAGGAAGAGGAGAGGAGAAGAGCCATGGTGCTGCCCCTGTTAACGAAGCTCTGGCTGTTGGTGCCACCCGTGCCAGCTCAGTGGCCAGCATGTGCTCATCCTCAGGCACAGGAGGCTCAGGAGGCCCAAATGAAGATTCTCTGTCTGATGGGTTGCCCCCATCTCCTCTGGACACACTCAGACACTTCACCTTCGATGTCAAAGCTGGAATGGTAGGAGGAAGTCTGGACCGAGGGGGAGGCAGTGGCAAAAGTACACGTTCAAGAGCTAAAAGCTTCCTGAAGAGGATGGAGAGTCTACGTCTTCGCAGCAGCACCTCTTCCAAGAGAAAGAAGAAGGGGAGTACTATTGGTGGGAAACTGGAAATCAGCGGTCCCGTCATCAAGCAGGGTCTAGATGATGACAAACTGAGGAGGCTAAATTGTGTGGACATCTCAAGCATCAACCTCAATCATCACCGCAACCCTACTCAAACCATGACCCTGAACCGAAACCGCTCGGTGTCCTACTCCACTCAGACCAGCAACGGCAGCACCGGGAGCACTGGGAGCAGCCAGTCTGAAGCTAGCAGCGGCAGTGCGGTGAGCACGCCGAGTCCAGTAACTCGAGCTCGCAGCCACAGCACGGCAGCAGGTTCCAGTAAGAGAGGAGGAATGTACTTGGAAGGGTTTGATCCTTTCAGCATTCTCCAACAAGCATCGGATCAACAGCCATCCCCACCCAAATCTGCTCCGCCCATCCCCTGCCAGGGCAGCAAGGGGATCTCGGTTCATGAGCAGAACCGTAGGAACAACTGCAAGGTCCAACACAAGAGTAGACAAGGAGAAGAAGAGGATGACGAAGAGGGGGGTATGATCTTCTTTTATTTACCTGAAGGCCACAAGCCTGGAACTTTCCCCAAAGCCCTGCAGGATGGGAGTTCATGTAATCACAGTGGGAGTGACAACGGGAACTCTGTGATCCTCAGGGGGTGTCAAAGCAGACGCCAGCGCCGTGCCTCGTCGGGCTCTGTGGACAGCCGGCTCAGTTTCTACGACAACGTCCCCTTCACTGAGCGAGAAGAGGAGGATGAGGAAGACGGGGATGAACACAAACTGGAGGAAGTGCTGCAGCACGTCAGTGGCTTTGTTAATGCCTGGTCAGAGGCTGTGGCTGGTGAGGAAGAGGAAGAAGAGGAGGATGAAGAGGAAGATGGAGACTCAGATTCAGCACTGGACTCGGCCTCCCCGTGCCCGTCCTCTCCTCTACAGAATCGACTGGAAGAGACCGAGAACGGAAGTGACCAGGACAGCACAGGAAACCCGCTGGGGGAGGCCGAGGACGGGATGAGGGAGAGGAGAGATTCAGGCGTGGGAGCATCACTAACTAGAACCAGCAGGTAAGACGAATCTTAAGTCTCATTTTGGTAATTAATCTGATTTCAATAAAGTTCAAACATAAAAACAACCTTAATGTGAAAACTGAGGTTCCGATGAAAGAGGAGTTCTAAAAAAAGTTGATGGTTAAAGGTAAACAATGGGACAAGCCGAGACGTTTCTTCTTACATAATGGTGCTCAGTTCTCAGGAATGCTGCTTGGTCTCCACGGTTACTGTTTCTATACTGTCAGGAATTTACCGGCAGAACTTCCTTTGGTTTCTTTAAGATAATCTCTTGATTGATGCATGCATACGTCTTTGTAATCCCTGCACTGATCACTCGACCACACACAGAATATGTACACACTGCGTGTGTGTGTGTACACAAAAGCATTATGCAGATCCCTGTAGTTTAACTGCTGTTTTTGTCAGAAGTCATTATCCTCCTCTAACTTCTCAATCTGTGCTTTCCTCTTGTCCCCCGTCGTGCTCCAGACCACAGAAACTCCGCTGGCCGAGCTTCCAGAACTCCCATCGGCCCAGCTTGGCCTCAGCTCAGCTCCAGATCAGCTGCCAGTCTGTGCTGCAGATGAATCTGCTACAGAAGCTCTCTCTGCTGCAGCTCACCGCTCTGCTGGAAAAACACACCCCTACCAACAAACATGGCTTCAGCTGGTGAGTAGAATAAATGTAGAAACCTCACAGACTGAGAAATTAGCAACATTCTACTCACTAACACAGATTTTTTTTTTGTGAAACTGCATCTGCCACATTGTTTCTGTAAATTATGCCCTCAAATATCTCCATTCATCCAGCGACCACCCCTCCATCCTACCAGCTCTCAATCTGCTCCATCTGCAAGTTGTTGTATAGCTGTGACGGCTGTCCACAGAGGTTGGGTTTCACATTCTTTTCCCAGGCCCATAATTGCTGGGAAGGGGTGCACATTGTCTTCTTCTTAACGGTGCAATTATGGCAGTTCACACGCAAGGTGCTGCAGGCTGGAAAGAGTTGCCCTCTGCATAAAAAGTACTTTCTAAAACGTCTTTTAGGACTGAGAGACACTGCTTGAAATCATCCACTAACACCAGATACCCAACCTGTGACCGGACTGGTCATTGGTTTTTGTTTTGTTTTTGTACTTTCCCAGTTTGTCTGCTTTTATGTTTTCTTGATAGATGTGTTTACTGAGAGGCCCTGATCTACAAGTGGCACAAAACACAAGATTTATTGTCTGTGAAACAGAGCCTACATGTATGGACAATTTTCACATTCACAGATAAATCATTGTTCGGAACTTCATGCAAAGTATGATTGATCAAAAACGTGTATTCCACTTTTAAGTCATAACTCATAACGTTTCATGCTCAGATTAGAGGAGGGAAATTAAATTTTAGTGATAAATTCTGTTATTTTTGTGTGTTTTTCTCATGCTCGAGGCCCTTCTTGTGCTGAAACAGAAGGCGTCACGGCAGTCTTATGACAGGCTCGCTGAAAGACAGAGTCCGATTGTTGGTCACTTGACACCCGTACATATTCAGAATTCCGTCCTCGATCATAAAGTTGCTCTTTTTCCATTCTTTCCCAAACCGTGGTTCTGATAAGTACTCCAGAGTCTTGTGAGCAGCGACTCTTACAAAGACGCACTTGTCCAGAGTCACGCACAGAGGCCTTCAGCTAAACACACTCACACCCCTGCAGATAGAAACACATCCATAAATCTGTGGGTGCACTCTGCTGGGACGAACGCTGTCGGGTGTTTCGACTTGGAGGTTCTAGTTGTAGTCTACTTTACGTGTGGTACAATGTGGGTGATCATATTTTAGCCTGTTTGTTTGTGTCAGCAACGTATCTCAAAAACCACTTGATGGGTTTGAATGAAACTCCTTGATGTTCATCTGGTCAACGTGATTCAAAATGACCACCACATCTAACCGACCCAAGAAAATAAAAACTGGCTGTAAATCAGTCAGTTTCACAGATTTCAGCCTCAAATTTGATGTGGTTCCAGCTGATTCGGCGCTAACCGATCAATTATTCAGGATTGAACTAAAATGGTTTTTACTCAGTCGAATAAAGCAGGGATTTATTTTATTCTCATAAAGTGGAATTGTTGATTAGAGTGTTGATTCCACTTGTTTATCAGTCAGCTGAGCTCCAGCTCATGTAGAAATGACTTTTTTTGGTCTTGTTTGTGTTTATGTTGCAGGGCCGTGCCAAAGTTCATGAAACGGATCAAAGTGCGCGACTACAAGGACCGGAACGTGTTCGGTGTGCCGCTACAGGTCATCGTCCAGCGGACGGGCCAGCCCCTTCCTCAGGGAATCCAGCAAGCCATGCGCTATTTACGCAGCCAGTGCCTGGATCAGGTAAAACCAGTCATTCTTACCCACATGTGGGGTTCTTAGCTTGAAGATGCTTGAGCTACAAAATGTCCGAGAGATTCTTTTTTCTTCTAGTTGTTACATAAGATGCTGTACTAAATCAGGAAGGGGAAAAACCCTCTTCTAAAATCAACTTCAGACCAACGTCATACTTTCTGTAAGCAGGACAGGCTGCTGAGTTTAGGAACATTCCCTGGAAGTGTGTTTGCATCCATAACGGAGAGATTTGGAAAAGTAGAACGTAGCTATTAAAGGAATGAAAAATAGAAAAGAAGAATGATGGCTTTCTTTTCCGAGCTGGACAAGGCGTATCTGTTCTGAGATGGAGAAAGTTCATGGAAAATATTCAGACTGGACATTTAGTCCTTTTTCCCTCCTTCTAAGTGTTTATTGCCATTTCACACAGCCGTAAAAGGACACTGATGAAGTCCTACACAGCTTTTTGGAGAATGAAGTTCTGGTGTCATGGGAGCTGCTTGTAAACAGTTCCTGCTGTGATGTAACCACCTCTACTGTAAACCCTCAGACTGATGATGAGCTCATAAATGAGAGTCTGATGAAAAAATGTGACTTTTACACATGAATCCTTTTAGATACAGTTTTTAGTCAAATCAGACACTTGATTCATCCTGAGACTAAAACATAATTTGCCTTTTAAAGCTGATTTTTGTCAGGTTTCTGTGTATTAGTGGTATAACTTCATTTCTCTTTGCTCCTCCTTTAAGGTTGGTCTCTTCAGGAAGTCAGGAGTCAAGTCTCGCATCCAGGCTCTTCGTCAGATGAACGAAGCGAGCGGCGCAGACGGGGGAGGAGTCAGCTACGAGGGCCAGTCGGCGTACGACGTCGCCGACATGCTCAAGCAGTACTTCAGAGATTTACCAGAACCGCTGCTCACAAGCAAACTGTCTGAGACCTTCCTCCAGATCTACCAGTGTAAGAAGACAGATTTAAATCTTCCAGGAAGTTAGGATCAGTACCTGCAAATTTGGACGTGCAAATCATGACCAATCACATTCTGCCGTTTTTCATTTATCTGATGAAAACCAGCCTAGCATCAGGAGATCATGAGATACAATTTGTTTTATTTAATAAACTACAAAAGACTGAGACATGTCCTCGACTACGAGATGTAGTCTTTACTTTTGCTGCAGCAGCCACAGCAAATTTCAAAGAACTTATTTCAATCCTTCACAATAAGAGTCCCAACCATGCCTTTCTGTAATATCAAGGTTACAAAATAATGTAGTACTTTTGTTCTCCGTTAAAACTTGTGCTGCATCCTGAAACCTGGACGTTCTGAGGAGTTTATTACAGGTTCTGTTTAGATTCAGAGGCAAAATATAGAAAAAAATTAAGTTTCAAAACTTAGGCAGTTAATTTTCTGCAGACAAAATACAGTCTTAAAATACTTCCTCATAAAAATGACATAAAGCAGCATTAAGGCGGTTCATTGCATTCATTTAGAGCCCTCTCCTCCTGCAGACATGCCCAAAGAGCTGCGTCTTCAGGCGGCCCGCGCCGCCGTGCTGCTGCTGCCGGATGAGAACCGAGAAGCTCTGCGCACGCTGCTGTGCCTGCTCAGCGATGTGACAGCGAGCGTAGCTGAGAACCAGATGACTCCAACCAACTTGGCCGTCTGCCTGGCCCCGTCGCTGTTTCACCTCAACACCCTGCGCCGCAAGGAGAGCTCCTCGCCAAGGTGTGTGAGCCTCCGTCTTCTGTCCAGCTGTGTGGCTTTAACTAAACCCTTCAGATCACTCAACACGTAGTGAGCTGTAACTTTTGAAAACAGGAAGGGCTCACTTCAACGAAACAAAAGAGCAGGCTGCTATAGGTGGAGGGCAGAGATGAGACAGGAAACAGAAAGGTTACATAAACATGTTATCCTAATTAAGACATGTTTATTGAATTTGTCTGTTTTCCCCCTTCATCCTCTTTTTCTTTTTTTTTTTTGCACACTGTCAACAAGTTATTCATTTTAAAGTTTGCTTGTTTTCCATCCAGGGTGATGACCCGAAAGCAGACGCTGGGAAAGCCAGACCAGAGGGACCTGAACGAGAACCTGGCTGCCACTCACGGGTTAACACACATGATCCAGGAGTGCAGGAAACTCTTCAGGGTCAGTTCTTTAAAATAACTGGAAACCAGTTGGATCAGCAACCAATCAAACCTCTTGTCTTTAAAGTTAGGGGCAAAACCAAAAAGATTCCTACCTCTTTGTTGTGTTTTAATGTCACTGTGTTGCCGTGACACACTCATGCGTCTGTGTTTGTCATGTAAACACACTCCCAGTTACATAACCTCGAGATCTAATCCACGCTGATGTTTGTCTACGGTATAATCCAGACTGCCTCCATCCTGCAGAACTAAACACCCTAAACAGTCATTTATAAAATAAACTACAACGTAATCCATGAGTCCCGTCGGGGAGGATTATGTGTTTCTACAACTTTTCGCTTGTTCACAAGAAATAATCAGCATCACAAATCTGTTTAGAGTGGCATTCAGAGTACAACCGCTCTGCTCTCTGCCCGACTGAAAACCCTTCACCCTGCAGGTCATTACTACCGTTCAGGCTTTGATTCGATTGTGGAGGAGCGTCCTTGTTTCCTGTATTCGTCGCACAAACGCAGTTACCTCCTTAATTATTCTCTTTGATTAGATTTGAGTTTGCTCATGGAGGTTTATAAAATCCTGGATGTATTTCATTAGATTTGTGTCTGTCTTTTTATATCTAATGAGAATCTTGGGTCATTTGTGTTGTCGGGATTCAATTTAAAGACAACAGATACAAAGGAAGGTGGTAAATAACGAGAGAGCTGGGGATGAGATCAGGGCAATCTGATGGGTTTCTATTTATAACCATAGCACATCCCTACCCAGGAAGCAAATAATACAATTATATGAATTAAAGAGATTCGTGGAAGAAGGATGCCTGAATAATACCAAAGATCACATCTAGTTATGATGCTAATTGCTTCTCCAGATGTTTGTAAAATATCATACATCCTTACAGCTGCAGGCTTGTTTTCTGACCCTCCGTCTCTGTCTTTCCTCACAGATCCCTGAAGAGATGAATCGCTGCAGGAACTCGTACGTGGAGCAGGCCCTGCTGCCCCAGCGCTTAGAGGAGCTCGCAGGAGAAGAGGCTGAGCGAGGGGGCTACCGGGCCTACCTGCAGGACAGCTTAGACACGCTCCTTAAAGAGGCCAAAGACAAGTTCAAAGGTTACGACAGCTGCTCCACGCCCGAGCATGCAGAGCTGGCCTACAGGAAGGTAAGCCCACCTTATCCCCACACAAAAAAAAGGAAAAGAATCCCAAAGGCGAGAGAAAATCTCATCAGTTATTCTGTCTTTAGTGCGTAAACACACCCTCTCTGTTTCCTGTCGTCTTGATGTTCGCCTTGCTTCACTGAGCACTGAGTGGAAAAGCAGCAGCTGGGTTTTCCTGTCCAGAATCCCGTCCGTGCGAACGTCTCTAAGCTCTGGGCCTCTGTCTCCTGTCCATTCTGCTCTGGACTCCGTCCCAGAATGACATCGGCTTGATATTGCGACACACAAACAAACAGATCTTCATCGTTATCCCAAGAACTACACTTCCTGTGTCTCATGTGAAGAAAGCCTGGATAGACTTATCTTCTCTCCTGTTTGGGAGTCACAAGGCAGAGAGAGTGTGTTTTTTAAATCATCAGACGGCGGAATGAAGCAGCTGACTTGGCTAAAGGGCAGTTTTCAAACCACCCAGACTTGAAATTTTGAAATATCATAGGCGAGGATAATTAGATGTTTTTCATTATAACATTTGCACAGGCCACTTAAAGTTCATGCTAAAGGGACTGCTTCTGTCTTGACAGAATTACATAACAATTTAAAAAGTAATCAACCCTTTTCACTACAGGTGCATGATGGATTCCCACTGCGGCTCTGGAAGGTGACTGTAGAAGTTCCTGCGAGTCCCGAGGAGGTTTTGACCCGAGTGCTGAGAGAGCAGGGCCAGTGGGACGAGGACCTGCTGGAAAGTCAAGTGGTGGAGACCCTTGAGGAGCGGACTGAGATCTACCAGTATGTCAGGAACACCATGGCTCCCCATCCCACCAGAGACCACCTGGTGCTCAGGTACGGCGCGTGTTTTCCCAGAATTTCTCATGAATCACAGGAAGGATTTTAATGAAACTCTGAAAAAGTAATCACTGTATATACATCTATATCTATGACTTATTAACAGTTGGAGTCAATCTAATAGGCCTTTACTTTTTGTTCACGATCTTAACTGTGTGAATGTTTTTTCACTAGAACGTGGATAACGGACCTGCCAAAGGGTGCATGTGCCCTTGTGTGTACGTCTGTGGAGCACAAAGGCGTTCCGGTGGCGGGTGTGCGCGCCAACGTCCTCACTTCACGCTACTTCATCGAACCCTGTGGATCCAACAAATCCAGACTCACGCACATGTCCAGACTCGACCTCAGGTGGGAGGAGAACCTGGAACCAATCCAGTGACATGATCATGTTCTCCCTCTGATACGTAAACCAAGCTAACTGTGTTTTCTCCTCCAGGGGTCGCTTCCCAGAGTGGTACAACAAACTGTACGGACACATGTGCGCCACTGAGGTGGCGCGAATACGGGATTCATTCTCCGTTCCCATGGACAAATAATAAGGACACGTGCAATTTGGACCACAGCAGTCCAGCAGACTGGAGATGGAGTCAAAGCTTCTTTAATTAAAAGACAAAGCCTGGCGGCTGGATTGAAGGACGTGTTTGGCCCGGGTCAGAACAAACTGATGGTTAACTGTTCAGGAGATTTATCCTGACCCGGGGACATTATGTTGCTGATACAGGATGTATGGTTCGGACTTTATCTAAAGGGATGATATTGCTTCTGAGAAGCAAAGGGAGATTTAAGGTATGCATGAGCTTGTGTGTGTGAGAGAGAGAGAGAGAGAGAGAGAGAGAGAGAGAGAGAGAGAGAAAAGCAACATATGTATATTTGCCATGTTGGTTTACAGGCGGAGAAAAGTGTGTACATAAAGTATTCTGGTCACACGGTGTCTGTTAATGTTTGCCTTGTGTTACCTCTGTCCCCCTTTTCAGTTACAGCGAGGCTCAGGAGGAACCGTAGACGTTATTATAGCGAGCTGATTGATGAATGTATGGGTGACGAAAGATGCAAATGTGCCGGTGATACGCAGACCGAGTGGAGACAATAGACAGGATATGGTGAGATGACAGGTGGCCGATAGCACACAGGGTTTTTAGTGTTCCGAGGTCGAGACAGATGAGTACTGGTGGCTGGCTCACCAAAAAGAAAGAACTGATCAAAGACAGGTCCTCACTTACTGACAGACACGAGTCCCTTCAGTCCCTCGGGAAGAATTCAGTTCAGTCAGCCTCGGTGAGCTTTGTATGGAAGTTTTCTTTTAGAATTCTAGCTAGCATAGTGCCAAAATTCAGTTCGCTGGTGGCTTACGTAGCGAAAAGCTGATTTAATGGACCAAATGGAGCTAAAGCTGAGAGCTGTCCAGTATTATTAAAGGCATCTGTAGTTTAGAGCACAGCACAAATCACTTACATCACTTATTCACATATTCATGCACATGAGAACAGGAGACACGATGCACTGTTCAAACTCACAACAGAAACCTCGACGAGAACAGAGAAAACAGGCGGTCCTTTTATAAAGGTGGGGATTTTACAGGTTTTACTGTAAAGGAGAGGGTGGATTGAATGTGTGTTTTACAGGAAGGATAAATATCTCTGAGTAAGCTGCTTTCTCTGCAGAAAAAAACAAAATCTTAGACCCTCACAAACCTTCTTCACTTGCCCTCAACATACGCTTCAGTCTGAGGGTGTACAGTGTTCGTGTTGAGCGTATAATTCACTCACAAAGCCATTCGCTCATATCGTTCAAACAATAAACTGTAACAATGCCAAATAATAACACGTGAACGTAACAGTTAATTTAATGCAAAACGTATTTATACCTCAGATATGTGTTCATGTTTGTTTTGTATCATTTATTTTATTTTATTGTACATGTTAAGCTTTGTGTTACAGAAATGGAAACGTGTTTTATCTTTTCTATTAATATTATTTCTGTACAGGTTAATCAAAGTGCACTATTAAATGTATTAAAGTAATAATTCTTGTCTGTTTTGTATTATTTCTGTAAAGTTGCTTTGATTTTGCCCTTTAAATCCCTGCTAATCCTAACAGTCACTTCTTAATGCAACACTTTGTTCCAGCATAGATTTCTCTCCTTTATCACCAAGTTTCTGTGTGACGTGACTCAAGTTCCAGTGGTAAATTCATGACTGGTGCACAGATGTGGTTCTGTGTTTCTTACACGACTTTTAAAAAGTAGAGGACAGGGAGTTTTATTGGACCAAAGTGTCGATGAAGCAATCTCGACTACAAGCAGGACAGCCAGAGAAAAGAGGGGTCTATTCACATTTTTGACCAAATGTCTCTCTGGTAAGGTTCTCTTCTGGTTCTAGTCTTATCTGTCTGGTTGAAAGCAGTCCTGGTTAATCAAGGAGTACCTCAAGGCTTCATTTTTGGACCTCTCTTTATTATTTACATGCGCCCTCAAATTATCCTCTGTCATGGGCTTTTATTCCACTCATTTGTCGATGATGCTCAAATCCATCCACTCTCCCTGCTGTGTGAAATCAAATCCTGGATGTTTTCTGGTCTACTGAATCTCAACAGCAGTAAAATCCAAGCTCCTGGTTGTTGCTTCAAAGACACAATTTATGAAAGTTGGAGATGTTTTCTAGATATAAATGGGGTTTCCATCTACCCATCCTGAGCTTTGTAACCTTGACTTTATCATCGACTTCACTCTCTCCCATTTCACTCATTAAATTTGTCATAAAATCTGCATTTCATGTCAAGCATTCTATTCCTAAATCTAAGGCAAAAACTCCTCCATGCCTTCATCAGCTCCTGTTTGGACTACTACTGTTTGGTAGCCAGGTAAAGCTCTCAACAGGCTTCAGTAGGCTCAATACTCTGCTGCCAACAAACAGACTTTGGCTACACATCAAATCTAATTCAGCAAATCTCTCCTCCTGACCCATGAATCCCTGTGTAGTGGTACTCCTCAGGACCTCTCTGACCCTTACACTCCATCGTCTACCCTCAGGTCCCCTCACGCTGAACTGCTCTCATTCCTCGCACCAGAATGTGAACGTTTGATGACAGATCCTTCAAAGTTGCAGTCCTTACCTTCTGGAATGTTCCTCCTGATGACATTCAACATGTTTCCAATCTTGATTAATGCAAAATTTGAATGAATACTTACACAATTTTTTTAAAGTTTGACGTTTTTCACCTCTAATCTTGTTACTGATTTTATTGTTTTACTTCTATTATTTTTCTTCTAATCTGATCTTGTATGTAAAGCATCCTTGGTGTTTTTTAAAAGGCACTAAATAAATCTAGTCATTAGTATTATTATTATTTATGTCTATAATCAATTAGAAAAAATGCAACTAAAAAAGGAAATCAACCTACCTGTGAAGCTCATATCACTTTAATCCAAACCTGTTCCCAGAGCCGAGGCACACGTTACTATAATTTGTCAGAAACAAGTGTCAGCTTGACTCTGAAAGCTTTCTGCCAAGACAATTTCACGCTAGCATCCAGAGCCTCTTAAAAATCGCAAACACACACACACAGCCAAAGACGTATGCATGAGTTCGTCTTTGAATATATCCAATTTGTCTTTGTCTAAATAACATAAACATCCATCAGATGAGTTGTTTGTTGTCTGAGTGGTGTGTGGGGAGGGTATATTTCTTTTTACATGCTTATGTGTGTGTGTGTGTGTGTGTGTGTGTGTGTGTGTGTGTGTGTGTGTGTGTGTGTGTTTTCCCTGAGAGGCCCAAACACCTCAGAGAGATTACACAAGGCCAGATAACTCGAGTCAGAGCCAGGGCTGCTGCATTCCCGCCCTGCTGTTTGAGAATCCGGCACAGGAGGTTTCCCACATTGATAAATGAATATGAATGTGTGCATTCTTCAGTGTGTGTGTGTGTGTGTTTGTGCGTGTGCGTGCTCTTCCTGTTGTTTATCAGTCAAAAATACCACGTTCAGTTTATGACAAAACAAGTAGAAAAAAGAAAGATTGTTCTAATAACCACAACATGAACAGATAGTTTTCCTTCCGGATCTCAAGATCCATAAATCTAAAAAAAAATTAAAAAAAAAAACCAGCAGATAAACCATGACTCACAGCACAGATCTCCATGTGGGTCTGGATGTTCTGACGGATGACTTGTGGTTCTGTTGTGGCAACAGGAATGGTATGTTACTGTGATAAGAGCTTATTTTAACAGGAGAGGATTAAAGTTTGGTCCCATGGTGTTGATTTCATTCCATTCCTCAGTGTTGCTCAAAATTTCAAAGATTACAAAAAATGCCAGAAAAATAGATCTGTTTGTTTGATCGGTTTGTGAAAACAACGTGTGTTACTGGACTCACACACACACATACAGGTGTGTAAGTTTTACTGTCCTGGTTTAATCTCCTGGGACATGTAGCATGGATAGACTCCACAAATCAGCCACAGACCAGCAATGATGAAAGAAGCATCTGCTGAGCTTGTGAGCACATCTGGATGTGTGTGATGGAAAGGATGTGAGAAAGAAAGAATTTGAATCTTTGCTATTGGACCTTGTGTGTATGTTTTCTCCTGCTATTGCCAGCTCTACGAGTATATTAGTCTCACTTGTTTATGAATGTGAAGCACTTTGTGATTAATATGAAGCGCTATATAAATAAACCTTCTTCTTCTTTGTGTGTGTGTGTGTGTGTATGTGTGTGTGTGTGTGTGTGTCTGTGTGACAGAATCTCTGACTCCTCTCATCTTCAGGCCCTCATTTTTTTTATATTTGCAAATCAACAAACACCAAAAATATGAAACACATCCATCTCCTGTGCTGAGAAGTTACCTCAGTGAAATCTGGGCAGAGCTCCTTGCAAAAGTGTGGTAGACGGTTCAACACTGCCCTCTAGTGGTCACATGTAACAACACATCTCAAACCAGTTTCTTCTTGACTGATTTTAAATAACAGTAGATCAGAGGTGTCAAAAGTAGATTATATTTCATAGCCTGCAAAAATGTTTAGCATTTAATATCAGCCATGCAAACTTATAATTCTGAACAAAATTTACACTTAAATACATAGTTCTGATTAATTTTTTATATTAGAAACAGTTTTTTCTCTCAAACAAAAACATAAATGGTTTTATCCATCCATCCATCCATTTTCTGTAGCCGCTTAATCCTCCACAGAGGGTCGCGGGGCAGCTGGTGCCTATCTCCAGCGGTCAAGGGGCGAGAGGCGGGGGACACCCTGGACGGGTCGCCAGTCCATCGCAGGGCCACACAGAGACGAATGAGACAAACAACCACACACCCACTCACACCTAAGGACAATTTACCAGCCCAAGTAGCCTGACAGTCATGTCTTTGGACTGTGGGAGGAAACCGGAGTACCCGGAGGAAACCCACGCACGCACGGGGAGAACATGCAAACTCCACGCAGAGAGGCCGCAGAGCCGGGACGCGAACCCACGACCTCCTTGCTGCGAGGCAACAGTGCTAACCAACTGCGCCACCATGCAGCCATAAATGGTTTTATGTCATGTTTTACTAAGACAGAAAAAAATAAACAGCAGTGATTTATTTCAGTCCTCTGATTGTTTCACTGATGTGGAGATGTAATGAAGATAAATGCATACAAAATGACAAATACCGCATATTTACATGTTTCTGGTTCCACTATACCGTCTGTTTTTATTTTGTACTTTTATATATCCAATAAAAATGTCTTCTCTTTACATTTAGTAAATAAAATTAGCTCTAAAAGTCATTAAGTCAGAAATGTCATAATAAGTTTTATATAATACTATACAAATTGTGCAATAATACATTTTTGGTATATTTGCAGCAAATATTTTAAGCATGTTTCACAAATAACCTCAACCTCAAATAACCTCAAATAAGCTTAGTTTTCAAACTGCAAGCTTTGACCACTAGATGGCGGTGTTTTCCCATAAATCCCCATCAGGTCACACTTTTTACATCACACTGGATAATGAGAATTTACTAACTAAACCATTTTATCTCTGCAAATATTAACAAACACAGAGATGTGAACAAATCTGATTCCATTCAGAGCGTAGTGTTAATTCCTCTAGTTCCTAAAATTAGACTTTATGACAGTCTGCTAACAGCTCCCAGACCGCAGTGATGACAAAATCCCCTATGATGAAGGAATCATTACACTGTTATATATTTACTGTGCTTGTGGTTAGGTTGAATGCTGTGACTTTTATCTTATAAAATGAATAACTTTTGTGAATGTGTGAGGCCCTGCCTCTAGCTCTGTGACTGCTGGAGATAGCAGCATCCTGCAACCCTCACTGAATGAAGTGGTTCAGAAAATGGATGGATGGATGGATGGATGGATGGATGGATGGATGGATGGATGGATGGATGGATGGATGGATGGATGGATGGATGGATGGATGGATGGATGGATGGATGTGTGTGTGACTCTCAGCTGCAGCTCAACCACACAAAAAATCAACCCTCTAATGAAAATTGTGCGCCATCTTAAAGCTGTGGATCAAACTTTTAGGAAGACTGTGTCACTCTGCATTCTTCTGTGTGATTGTTTTATTTTTTTGTTGGCCTAAAGGTTGAATGCTGGAATGGCAAATAGAATATTTTATGTGACGTTAAAGTATTTGTTCAATGCACCAAAAGTGAGTCAGTCAGACAACTTTATTGATCCCAATGGGCAGTTTGTTTGTAACCATCCAGTCCACACTCATTCCCACCATCATCAAAGAAAACTACTTAAAAACATGAAAAGGCAAGAGAAAATATTTACGTCTTTCCCTCTTGACTTTATAATTTATAAGCATTTTAAAACATATATGCTACTTAATTTCCAAAAGAATACTTTTTCCATAAGAAATTCAATAGTAATAATAATTTGATTATTTATTTGAATCTGTCCAGAAAGATTTTCTCTTCTAACTTCATAAATGTGAATCTGAAAAAAAAAAAAGTTTAATGTTTAATTACATTTTGGGGGCTCAACAAGAAAAAACGTTTGAAAGAAAAAGTCTTTCCAACATCTTTTTGTTGCAGAGGCTGACCTTTGACCTGACATAAAATGCTTTGCATCAACTTTTTCAGTAAACACAAACATTTGGAAAATCAAAACATGATTTAAAAAAGTTATTTCTTCTCTTTTGTTTGTTTTTGCTGTTTTAAAATTCCATTTTTTTTCTATCATTTTAGGGACTCAACTCCAACAGACCAGTACCTCATTAGACCTTAGATGCAGGTCCAAACTGAGGTCTCTGAGTCCAAACAGCCTGTTTTTCCATTACGTGGTACTCCACAGTACGGTTCTGCTCTAGTTTTCCTTTATAGACGGTACCATGTAACTGATCCTGATATCATGAGGTCTCATTTGTGTGCAGGGACTGGATATTGAGTTCTGCTCTAAAGAGCGTGTTATCTAAGATGGATTTACAGATCAATACACTGACTGGAGTTGCGCTCTGTAGTGGTCACTCGTTATGATTCACACCTGGAAGACATTTCAACCTTTCTCTCATGAAAACATCACACACAAACACACACACACACACACACACACACACACACACACACACACACGCACTTACCCACAACACTGTGCTCCTCAACTGAAGGTCACACTGAAGTGACAGTCAAATACCCTCCATGTGTTTTTGACTTATTGCCTTCACTAAAACAATAAAAAGGTGCTGGTACCTGACTGGTACATTATGACAAATGCTGAATTGTTGAACTTAAAGCTCTTTACACTTCAAGCCACATGTACTCGACCTGATTTGTGATTGCTCTGAATCCTGATCCTACCTATGAAGAGGGAAGAGATAACTCGCCTAAACACAAGAGCTGGTTATGATGTGACATCAGTAACGAGAACGCAGAAGAAGGTTTACGCTGCAGAATTTATAATTGACTAGAGATACAAAACTCTTGTAATCACCCAAATGTAATCAAGCCTGATACCTGGTAATGAGTCTCTCTGTAGGAATGTTGTCCTGCTCTTCTTTCCAGAATTGTTTGATTTCAGCCACGTTGGAGGGTTTTCCAACATGACTGACCTGTTTAAAGTCAAAGGTTAATTATTCTCTTCAGAATCTTCTGGTAGGTTACAGAATTTCTATCAATTACAGCAAGTCGTCCAGGTCCTGAGGCAGCAAAGCAGCCCCAGACCATCACACTACCACCACCATGCTTGACTTGTATGATGTTATGCAGTTAGTTTTGCTCCAGATGGAACAGGATACACACAGCTTCCAAAAAGTTCCACTTTTTCCTCATCAGTCCAGAGATTATTTTCCCCAAAATTCTTCATCATCAAATAAATCATCTGATAAATGTGAGAGCAATAGTATTAACTGCGCCAGCATGCAGCCCTGTTACGACACAGCTCGTTGGGCACAATATGGGACTTTTTAAATAAACAGAGTCCTAAAAAACCTCACCAAAAAAATCAGTAAAACCAAACAGGCAGCAGCCCCAGTGGTGATCTGCCTCAGACGGCACCAAGCAGGGGTTTTGTCAGCATTCAGGTGCAGCTCCTTTGTGCAATCAGTACCATGCAGACTGCTGCACTACCACAGTTTGACCAGTGAAGATGCAGAGGGACATATACAAGCTCTCAAAACTTCACTATTTTTGATAAAGCTTGCATTGCCTTCTAGATAAACTTCATTTCTTGTTAAACTGCTACTTGCACAGTGTGAAATATCATTTACCCCTTCACAGATTTATCCTGTGTTTGCTTTGTTGTTCACTTACATGTTTCAGATAAGAGAAAAGTTTCATTAGCAGACACAGATAATCTGAATAAATACAAAATGCAATTTTCTAATGATGATTTTATTGATTCAGCTGTCCATTACAGTGATGGACTGGGGACCTGTCCAGGGTGTCGCCTGCCTCTCACCCTGTGACCGCTAGGAACCAGCTGCCTGTGACTTGAAGCATTTAGGAAAATGGATGGATGGATTTAATTGATTATGGGGAAAAAAATATCCAAAACAACCTGGCCTTGTGTGAAAAAGTAATTAGCCCTCTTGTTAAATCATGAATTATATATGATTAACCACATTCATTAGAATCTGAGCTCAGTTTCACATTACTGCCAGATCAGTAGACCCAAGAAATCACTTCAATATCTGACAATATGAGGTATGCTAAAAGATCTCAAAAAGCAACATATTGTTTAAAGAAATTCAAGAACAAAACAACATCTAAAGCACTGCAGGACTCATTTGTTTGAGATTAATGACTTTCTAATAATGTATTTTTTTAAATAGTATAGAGAAATCAACATACTTTAATTGTAGAATTAAAGTAGCATTTTTGGATTTTATTATTATAATCACCATTATTATCATTATTACATGCAAAACTTTTATTAACCTAACCCCTATTAATTTTTTTTACTATAGAACAACGGTGAAACATGCATTTAATTCGTGCTAAATTAATAGCAGTGTTTCATATTTTACTTTTACTTTTTATTTATTTTTTGTCAATAAAGGAATTTTTAAAAGGCAAAGTAGAACTCCAGTAGTATACAGCCAGAATCTATGCAAGATAAAATATATTACGTAGCATAACATTTACATATATCACTGGAAAAAAAGAGACTGGAAGGTGTTACATGATCATGTTACAAAAGCAGTTTTAAATAAGATATTTACATTTGTTTTTTGACATGTTTTACCAAAGTCATCTCATCTTATGTGTTGCAGCATGCCTAAATGTACTTGTATAATTTAAAACATGACAGTGAGGTTAAACAGCGGGCTGAAATCTGGCGCTGATGGTGAACTTCACTGCGCCTCTTCTGTAGTTATGAAACTTTGCAGCGCAGGTTTTGTAACCGAGACGTCCTGACCAATCACGGGACGATGTTGTGTTCACGTGACCATCGTTTTTTTTATGTAACAAACGAGAATCTGTGAGAAACCCGTTGGCTAAAAGGACAGCGGTAGTAGCTATCGAAATGTCTAAGCATGTAGACAGAAGAAAACCGAAACTTAAATAGCATTTCACAAACATTTTATGGCATAATGTCGCTAAAACCGCATGTGGTGGACACACCGGGGGAGAGAAGCGCCTTCTTCATCGGCGCTGATGGGGACAACAATGTCTCTGAAGAGGAGGAGGGCCACCACGAACTTATACTTCAAAAAGGCAACGCGTTAGCATCGGAAGACTGTCTCAAAGAAGCTATTGAATGGTTTTCCACGGCTATGCGGTACGGCCCCGTTCGTCCGGAGCAGTTGAACACTTTTGTGGACTGTATCCTCCGCAACTTCAAGAGAACAGCGGCCGGGCCGGATGCCTCTACAGACCAGAGTCAGGACGCTGAGTCGGGATGTGGGGATACGGTGTTTGACTGTCCCAGCTGCCACAGCTTCCTAAGCGACCCCGTCACCGTAGCCTGTGGACATTCGTATTGTAGAAGATGTTTACGTCGACGGTTCGTCTCTAAATGCAAGCTGTGCAGTGAAGCCATCAGCTGCAAGGAGAAAGTGAATGTAACTCTTTGCGGACTTTTGGAAAAATGGTTTCCGGAGGAGCTAAAAAAGTCAAAAACATTATGTGAAGTGGATTCGCTGTGTAAAAGAAAACGCTATAAGAAAGCAGTTTCACTGGCGACCGAAGTTCTCCGGTCAGGTGAGTGTCTTTCATCACATGTACACTAGTGTTTAACAAAAAAGGTGTGTCTGCTGCGCTTTGTTAGCTAGCAATGGGAACGTTTATGTATAAACTGGTTGATAATTGGGGTATTATACGGATGTTTGGTGCTGTAACGGTCTGCAGTCAGAGGGCCCGGGAAGGAGAGGTTCAGTGAGTTCTACTGACCAATATTTTGAATGCCATGTGTTGTGCCTGAGCCAGTCTCCTCCTGGATACCTCCGAGTGTGCATGGCCTTGCTTACGAAATTTGACACTCTGAGCATGCGCACTGGGAGAAAGTTGCATAAGTCGGGTCGTGACACATAGTGGGTTTTGTAACTTATAAAAAGGGGGAAGGGCATTTTATTTTGTAATTGTTCGAGCTGTAGTTTCATAAACGTTTTACAATAAGATGAACATACCACACTAGTAGGTTCAGAGACAGTCCATTATGTAAAATATCTGATCTAAACACTCAGATCTGCTTTTGCCACATTATGTAATGTAATGTAAACTAGGGCAGTTTTGTGACTTTGCTAAGTTATAAATATCTTGGTGATGTGGCAGATTTTTTAGAAAGCATGAGTGACGTAAAAAATAAGAACTAATATAACATATTACATCATCACATAATGCTGCTGCTTAATGCTGTAGTGGGTTCAGAAGTTATTTTTGCTCTGATTAGTAACATTATAATAAGATTTAATAATATAACATACTCTAATATGTAAAATTTAAATTGTGCATTGAAAGTTTTTTTTAATGATTTGTTTTCTTGTTAATTGTCCTTAAATAACCTCCCAATTGTGCAGGAACAAGCTCCTTTTTTAACGCTGCTCTGCTTGCGTTTGCTTTATGGTGTGACATAAAGTTTGGATTATGACATTGAACCTTTTTAGTGATAAGAAATTTGATGACGTGCCATATTTTATCTTCCTATTAACCTTGGTGATGACCCAAACACCACCAGTAGGATGTCATCAAGATATTTCTTTTAATATTTCACTGCACTGAACTGCTATTGGTTTTTAGGGATGATACTGGTGATTATTAGAATACATTAATTTTAAATACATTTTCCAATTGAAAATTATGCTTCTGGAATTTGAAGCGTCCACTTTAGAAAAGCTTTTTCAAGTATATAACACTTTAAATTTTGTTTATTTACATTAGACACCAGTTTCAACAAGTTATCTTTTTCATCTTCTTTAAAAATAAGTTTTTATGTTTATTTCTTAAGACATCTGCTTTAACTTTGCAGAACTATTTAAGGCATTGTTTTTTTAATCATTTTTGAAAAGACTTGATTATTTAGTGCTGATAATAGTTTTAGTAACCAAGCTAAACTACTTCAGAGCAGAATTTGGATTTCTAAGTGGAATTGCATGTAGCTATCAGTATTTACATAACCTGCCCGGTCTTGCATTTTATGGAGGACGGACCCTGCCAAAACGGACAATAAATAAATGAATAAATATATAAGGAAATAAATAAATTAATGAATTAATGTGGAAATACATTTGGAAAAAGATAAATAAATGTGAAAAATAATTTGGAAATAAATAAGTAAATAAATCTATTATGCAATAAATGTATTCATTAATTCTTTTATTTATTTATTCTTTTATTCATTTATTCTTTTATTCATTTATTATTTTATTCATTTCTTATTTTATTCATTTATTCTTTTATTCATTTCTTCTTTTATTTATTTATTCATTCATTTATTCTTTTATTCTTTTATTTATTTATTTATTTATTCTTTTACTTATTTATTTATTCTTTTATTTATTTACTTATTCATTTATTCTTTTACTTATTTATTTATTCTTTTATTTATTTACTTATTCATTTATTTCCACTTTTCCTTTTACTTTCCCTCTTCAAGTGTATGTTAATGAGGAGGCTGTTCCTGCCTCAGGTCTAAACCCTGATTTGTCAGCTAGAAAAATGGTGTCAACCAATCAGCTCCCAAGAAAGTCAGTCTCTGGCTAGCAGCACTGTGGACTCCATTAGCTCTTAGCTCCGTCTCACTGCTTCCCACAGAGGTGGAATCTCCCCTGGCTCTGAGTGCGGTGTCTTCAAGGTAAGTCCCGTTTTACTTTGTTAATGTCCAATTATATGCATTATATTGTTTTTACCGTGAGCTAGGACCCATCATTGAACTTTGTTAGATATGTTTTTCACTCAAACAATGTCTTGTTTGAAGATAACCAGATATGGCTAACTTTAGCTAGCTGCTCCTCCTAGCCTGTAGTTTGGCCTTGTCCTTGCTTTGTTAACTGCTACAAATTATATGCCTGAACATATTTCCAAAAATGTATTTTCCCTAATAAATACAATAGTGGTCACTCAGTCATTTTGGGTGTACTACAAATGGTCACTTTAGACCTTTTGAAATAACGATGTATTTGGAGCAAAACGTTCTAAATATGTGAGTCACTGCTTTGTTTTGTTCAGACAGCCCAATTTAAACATAATGTTCAGTAAAATACACAATAGTAACACGTTTGTTTGTGTAATGGCACTTTATTTTTTCAGTCCTCAGATTCTGTAACATCATTACTCTTTTCGACCAGAAAGTTGCACACAAATTAAATGCCTGTCCTGAAACTCACATGTAATCAGGTTTTATTCAAGTTTTAACAGCAGCCAGTGAACATTAAATGCATTCACAGCAATGTGTTTGACAGAAAATTGTTCTTTCTCTCTCATAGAACGAATCAGAAGTTCTACACATCAAATACATCGTTATTTCAAAAGGTCTAGTACACCAAAATGACTGAGTGACCACTATTGTATTTATTAGGGAAAATAAATTTTTGGAAATATGTTCAGGCATATAATTTGTAGCAGTTAACAAAGCAAGGACAAGGCCAAACTACAGGCTAGGAGGAGCAGCTAGCTAAAGTTAGCCACGTCTGGTTAGCTTCAAACAAGACATTGTTTGAGTGAAAAACATATCTAACAAAGTTCAATGATGGGTCCTAGCTCACGGTAAAAACAATATAATTCATATAATTGGACATTAACAAAGTAAAACGGGACTTACCTTGAAGACACCGCACTCAGAGCCAGGGGAGATTCCACCTCTGTGGGAAGCAGTGAGACAGAGCTAAGAGCTAATGGAGTCCACAGTGCTGCTAGCCAGAGTTTGAGTTACTGACTTTCTTGGGAGCTGATTGGTTGACACCATTTTTCTAGCTGACAAATCAGGGTTTAGACCTGAGGCAGGAACAGCCTCCTCATTAACATACACTTGAAGAGGGAAAGTAAAAGGAAAAGTGGAAATAAATGAATAAGTAAATAAATAAAAGAATAAATAAATAAGTAAAAGAATAAATAAATAAATAAATAAATAAATAAATAAATAAATAAAAGAATAAATAAATAAGTAAAAGAATAAATGAATAAGTAAAAGAATAAATAAATAAGTAAAAGAATAAATAAATAAATGCATAAAATAATAAAAGAATAAATGAATGAATAAATAAATAAAAGAATAAATGAATAAAAGAATAAATGAATAAAATAAGAAATGAATAAAAGAATAAATGAATAAAAGAATAAATAAATAAAAGAATAAATGAATAAAAGAATAAATAAATACATTTATTGCATAATAGATTTATTTACTTATTTATTTCCAAATTATTTTTCACATTTATTTATCTTTTTCCAAATGTATTTCCACATTAATTCATTAATTTATTTATTTCCTTATATATTTATTCATTTATTTATTGTCCGTTTTGGCAGGGTCCGTCCTCCATAGCATTTCACAATATTTGGCAAAGCAAAACAGACCGAGTGTTGGCTGTCTGTAAAAACATGATATCTGCTATCAAAACGTAGAGGCCCAGCATCATGTGTTTTTGTATTGCCTTTTTGTCAAGGACCTAATAAGCAGTAACAGCAAGGGTCTGTAAATAAAATGCTTCACCAGGAGAGCTGGTACACCATGATCTGGTAGTGGTTGAGGATTACTGTCAGCTGGTGATGAGTTGAAGTTGCAGTCATATACCTCTAAGAGTAATAATCTGTTTTTGAAGCTTGTACTGCTGCCCACAACCTGAGGAGAAAGGACAGACTTCCATATATTTATGGGCGTCCAGTGATGCAATGATGACTCTTCAAACTGTTCAACTGGTCAAGTTTCCAGAAGCATCCAACAAAAACAAACCCCTGATGTGCTTTTGTAAAAATTAATATATTTATTATGTTAGAAAATTATCAATGATGAAAGTTCAATGCATTTTAAAGAATTCCTATCAAAAAGTGTTTTTTAGTCTGTACAACAGTCATTTTAGCTCTCATTCTTAAATAATGTTTGTTTTGCATTAAAAATCATAAAATATTTCCCCTTAAGTCTAGTTTGTGGTTCAAGTGTGACATTCGTCTGTGTTTTTGTCCAAATTGCAAATTAGTAACAGAAATAAAAGGTCATCTGATCTCTTGCTGGTCTTTTTAACGCTTATGCAACATGTTTTTTTATTTGGTTGTTTCTAGAAAATTCACTGGCACATTTAAAATTACATTTGAGGTTATGAATAGATTATATAAGCTATGATTTCTAAAAAAAAAAAAAAAAAAAACATTACCAGTTAAGTAACCATTACCACCTTGTGTGACTTTAAAAAAATTCTTAATTTTGTAAATAAATTCACAGTTTAATGTCTGCATTTACTAAGACATTAGTTGAGTCTTATTTGATTTTAACTACTATTTTCATTATTTAAAATCTTTTGAAGGTCATATGCACCATTTGTAATCAGTTCTTTATCTTTTGCAGATCCACACATGACTGTGGCTCAGTTGTCTCGAGCCGAAGCGTACACGGCTCTCAGGGAGTACCAGCTGGCTTTGGAGGACACAGAATTCTGTTCCGGGTTCAGCGGTTCTGCTGAAGTAGGTTGAAAATGCAGTTTGACTCAAGATCATTTTTAGAAACAAAATAATTACACATTGTAGAATTTTTTCAAAATAAAGGCATGGCGTTTTGTGCTGATCAATCTAGAATTGAACTTTTATGTTTTATTTTTTGTGATGACACTCTGAGCTCAGTGGCAGATAAATTCTTACCTCAGATGTTAGATTGTCCAGACTTTGAACAGCAGCCTTTTGTTTACTAAAGTCTGACGTGTGTTCATCTGTTAAGGAGTCTGATTAGCCAACATGAGAAAAAGCTCAGGTCTGGAAAACTTCACACTGATGCAAGTTATTAATGTGTATAATGTGTTCACAGGTTCAGAGCTTTTTATGTTCCCATGCATTGAACAAAAAGGGTCCCACGTTTTATTTTGGATTTATGACTGAACTGCTAAGTGGTTTTGATTTTCTCATTTACTTGGAAGTGATTCTGTTAGCTTAAATTTTATCAGTGTTATTTTTTTAAGGTAAATATGTTACTAAAGAGCATAGTGGCCATTAAGAGTCCTCTAAACCAACAAAGGCATTAGGACAGTTGCATCACTTGCCTGTGTTAAATCTTGAAACTGTGGTATTTGTTTATTGTGGAATTAAATGCATATTTTTGTCCTATGTTTGGAGCAATAATCTTGAATGTGATTGTGTGTTTCTGTTGCTCCTTCCTGCTGTTTCAGGCTCTCTTCAGGAAAGCTATGGTGCTGCATGAAATGGGTCAGGTGGAGGAGTCACTCCAAGTCTTCCTCCACTGCCTGACTGTTGATGAGGACTTCCCTGGAGCTAAAAGACAAGTGGAAAAGGTTAGAGATTTGTTATTAAGCTGCTGGTTGTGTGGAAAAGAACAAATCGGACTATCTCGCTGAAGGTGGCCGTTTAAGTTTAGGGTCATGCAGAGTCTATAAATGTTGGATGAAGGAATCAGCCTCCTTGTTCGAAACAATACTGACTTGGTGGTCAATAGTTACTTTCTGCTTAAGTTCAACACTGAAATAAACAAATCAACTGGCAACATGGTTGTTATTTTTTTGAGCATCCTGGTGAAAGAACCGCTTTAATAATAAAACAACTTTTTTTTCTGAGCAAAAATAACTGAAGATCCAAATTGGTATCAGTTGTTGTTTGTTAGTTTTGCTAATCAGTGGTGGAGAATTTTTAGAACTTCAAAAACATCATTATTATTATGTGGTTGGTATTTTGGCTGAAGCGCTTTCTGTTGCTCAGTGTTTTTGCTCCACGGGGACAAAAGTTCAGTTTGGTCTAACCACTACTGAGCAAGTACTGCCTAAAAGTTCAAATGTAAAATAAAGTAAGAACTCAAAGGTCCAGTCATGGCTTAACTGACTCAATTTAAAGAAATGTATATATTTTTTTAAACATGTGCCACTAAAGCCAGAATCTCACAGATCTGCAACTGATGGTGACTAATTGCTAAAAGTATTAGTAAGGAAGTTTTTCATTTTTATGTTCTCAAAGTCTCATGCAGGAGTCAAATGGCCGTTTTCTTGTGGTGCAAGATTTGTGAACATGTTTAGAAAATTTAAGTAACAAATTTTCACCCCATATGGCCACAGAGTCACTGCAGGTGTCTCAAACTCACCTGGAACCCTTCTCAGTTTATTCTCTGAGTCAGAATGTGTCTCATGAAAATGTGAGACCACTTTGGGAGGGGTTGGTGACCAGAGTGCAAATAAAATGAGAAAAATTTCTGAACACATTAAAACATGATTAAACATAATTTGTGATTAAATTACAAGAAAGTTTGTTCTGAGTTGCAAATTGTTTCCAGTTGTATTCTATTCCCTGTGGGACACAGACATACTGTAGGTACAAATTGTTATGAAAGTGTCAGACATGGCGGTTTAGTGTAAATCCAGCTGAAAGTTATATTATTTTTGCAGAAATCCCCAATAGTTGCAGCCAAGTGACTGACTCAAAGCTTTAGCTCAAACTAAAATGTTGCATTTTACTCTTGTTTCACATAGGATGGATGCACATGAGAAGCAGGTTTGGATAAACACACACCTCCAAATATGTGTGTGTCCAAACATTTAACTGTAAATATATCAACTGTTGTTTCTATGTCTCTGTTATCATCCGTCATGAATTACCCTCTGAATTACATAAGGAGTTAGCAGACCAGGCCTTGTGACTCTGTCTGTAATGACATTAGTACCACTTACTGACAAAACACAGACGGTATTGTTGTTATGCAAGTGACACATATTTCATTCATGCATTTTTCATGAAAAAACAGTTCAGAGGTGAATGGTGTGCAAGTGCAGTCTGTCTGGTTTATTTTAACAAGTTGGCACCAAACCTTTGCCAAATTTTCCAAATCTTATTGGAGAAGTAGAACAAAAACTCTTAATTTTATTTGAGCTTTAAATAGTTTGTTTTGAAGATTTAAAATAGGACCTTGGTGGAGAAAAACATCTCTCAACAAGTCTTTCTGATGAGAGTTGATCAGTATTTTAGTTCTTATTTGATAAAAAGTCAAAGAAATTGATAAAAATTTTATTGAGGTTTGGTTGTTTTTGCAGATCCTGTGCGACATGCTCTCTCCAGCTGGTGAGAACGTTAAAGTTGGCCTGAGAGAAACAACACAGAGCATGTTGCCTCACTTACGCACTAAAACCCTCGTAGAAGAAGCCCCAGTTGACCCACCGAGCCCAGTTCAGAGACATCACCAGCACCAGGTCCGTGCTGTCTCTGCCCACCACGTGGACAGCCAGGAGGTACCTGCAAAGCGAATCCTGAAGTTGCATGTTCTCTTACTGGATTAATCCAACATAGTTGCTGCTTTGCAGTTAAATAACCTCCTGCCATCTCCTTATGTCATCATTCAGAAACGGTGTGAAAGCCCGGAGCGACCCGGTCTGAGCCGAGCCCAGTCGCTGAGAATACACAGCTCCAGTAGCGGTGAAGAGGGGCTAAAGAGAGTTAGCTCGGCTCCTCAGCTGGGCGATCAGGACAAGGGAAGCCTGCTAAAGAGGAAGCTGTCTGTGTCAGACATGGAGTCCAACATCGTGGATAGCGGAAGCAGCAAATATAAAAAACAAGGTTGGTTAACAACATTTGTTTATTTTAACAATAAAGAAAAAAGAGAAATGCAGCATGAGACAAAAGATCACAAATCCAAAAGGTGTAAGCTGAAGGCTTTGTATGCATACCCTTTAGAATTCTACAAAGAAAATACAACTTTGTAATTCCCAAAAATGTATTGTCACTCACAGGTCAACAGGGGAAAAAGATCAGACCATTTATTAATCTTATCTTCTGACTGACTGCAGGTTGGACTAAAGACTCCAAACACCAAACAGCCAAAGCGAAACCCTGCAGACGAGTTTCCGAGGACCTGCTGGACCCCAGCGACCTGGAGTGTTCCCTCTGCATGCGGTAAGGACGCACCAGAGCTCCACGTGAGCAAGTTTACCGCTAGCTCACACTGTACCTGTAAATCTGACTGAACAGCCTGGTGAAGCCAACCTGAACAACCAGCTGATGATTACATCTCACTGACCAATACAGATTATTTTATCAGCCTGTGACTACACCGTGTGGCCACACTTTCTGTAAAAGCTGCCTGGAGCGTTGCTTGGACCACAATCCCCAGTGTCCCCTCTGCAAGGAGAGTCTAAAAGAGGTAAGATCTGAAATATCAGTCTTTTCCATTCACATCATACCTTTTGTTATTCCTGTTGTGATATCTTTCCTGTTGTTTGTAGTATTTGGCATGCAGGAAGTACATGGTGACAGCTGTGTTGGACACGCTGATTAAACAGCACCTGAGTCATGAACACGAGGAGAGGACTAGAACCCACCTGGAGGAGAACAGAGAGCTTTCTGAGTGAGAAACCGTTCCCTTCCTTTTCAGATGTTCATATTTAAAGGTTGTGTGCAGGAGGTTTTAAAGGTCAAGTAATCTATTTTGTTCCCTTCCTCTTTGTAGCCTGACAAAGAATGTGCCTATTTTTGTGTGTACCATGGCTTACCCCACCGTGCCTTGTCCCCTGCACGTCTTTGAGCCTCGTTATCGCCTCATGATTCGCCGCTGCATGGATACGGGCACGCAGCAGTTTGGGATGTGCATTAATGATCCTCAGAAAGGGTAAGCTTTCTAACGCATGATCACACACAGGCATACACTTTGGGTTTGTCTTCGTCAGAAAAAAGTTTAGATAACCACCAACCAGTTGAATTAATCGATTTTTCTGTTGATAAAAGGAACTATCATGTCCATGTTTGCAGGTTTGCAGATTACGGCTGCATGCTGATCATCAGGAGTGTCCATTTCCTCCCTGATGGACGCTCCGTGGTGGATACCGTTGGAGGAAAACGCTTCCGAGTCTTGTCCAGGGGAATGAAGGATGGTTACAATACTGCAGACATTGAGCACTTGGAGGACAGCAGGGTAGGAGCAACAGTAGAACCATATTCTGTACATGCATCACTGTCTTTATAGACACCAGCATGATTGCAAATCATTTTAATAAATCATTAAGCTTAAAGATACCGGAGAATTTACTGATAATTTATCGGTCAGGTGGAGGACGGAGAAGAACTGGAAAAGCTACAAGAGCTGCACGATGCGGTGTATGAACAGGCCCAAGTCTGGTTCCAAAACCTGAAGATCCACTTCCACAACCAGATTCTGCAGCATTTTGGAGCAATGCCAGAACGAGAAGCGGACATCCAGGTACAGACAGTTTGTTTACACAGCTAACTGAAAAGATCTGACACCCAGATTTAATGATACACACATAATAGCTCTATTCATGAAGTGTTTCTGAGCTCAGGCTTGCAAAGCATCTAAATTCTTAATGGTTTAAATTACACAACTTAATTTTTATTGCTTGCCACCAGATGGCCTATATGTGTGTTTATCCCTGTTTGTTTGCAAACTGTCTTATGAGCCACCGGATAGATTTGAATGAAATCTAGCCAGCAGCCACAGCTAAACAACCTTGGAGGATAAAACAGCTACAACTCGGTTAATTTGACAGAAATTGATCTAAAGTTTCCTGTAGTAGTTGAGTCATTCACACGCGTGCTAACAGAACACGCCAGAAACTGACTGATCACTGCAAAACTCTGAGGCAGTGGGTGCTATGCTTTCCTTCATGGAGTGCAAGGATTTTAATGTTTAAACATTTTTTAATAGAAATATATTTTAAACTAAAATAGCATTTGATAAACAGCTGTAACCTGAATAATGCTGTATTAGATAAACAAGATGCAAACTGTGACTCAGCATAAGATTACACTTGAAAGTAACATTTTTAATAATAAACATGTTTTATGTTACTATAGTTTGGTCGGTTTAGACAAACTGCATCAAACAGTTTGAGTCTAAATGGCTGGGTTTGCCCCCTGCTATCATAATTAGAGTCAGAACTGGATCTTTCTAGAAGGATGCAGATCTTTTAAGGCTTTTGGCACATGAACACATTATGCAACACATTCACAATATGCTTTTTGTCTTAAATTGACTCATCCCATGATACATTGCCTTTTGGGAAAACTCTCACTGACACAGATCCACCAGCCTGAGAGGTCTCAGGAATGCAGTTTTTGTGTGTTCTGCTCCGACTCGAGGGATTACAGCGCCAATCTTAGGAGAGCCGCTGCTGCACAGGATATTGACAATGTAGGCTAAAGAGCTTAATGAGGGCTTCATGAGTAATCTCACAGGTTGAGTTGCGTCACAGCTCTGTCATGTAAAGAATCGCCATCGCTACATGTGCAGATACACACATTCTGTAGGAAACCAAAACTAGAACTGCAAGTTTTATTTTTGCTATGCATGTTTGTCACATGGAGGTGCAAAAATCAAAGTAAATATAGTAAAGTAGATTCATCCAAACATTAAGCACATTCGGTAACTGGCTCAGACTCTTTGTGAGGATTATTTTCAGCTGTGTAACCCTGACGCAGCCTTCCATTCCACGTGCAGATTACTGTAAAACGATCTCCTCTGTTAACTCATTCCAGCATCGTGGAGCTGACTGCCTCATTAAATCAGAAGTCATGTCACTGCAGAGTGATTGGTTATGAAACATACCGAGCTGCTGTGACTCAGAAACCGCTAGAAGCTCGTGTAAACGCTCAATATGTTTCAGTTAATTTGACGCTGCATTAGAGCTAATTTAAAAAAATCTCTATTTGTCTGTTTTGCACCAGCTGATTGGTTAGAGATGGTTTCACGGATGACAGGATTTGATTACAGCTTTGATAAATCCCAGCAGTGGAGGGAGGATAGGAGAACAGAGCAGCCTCTGTAATATGATCAAGAGTAGTGACACAAAACTAAACTGTTGTTGTGTAAGAGCTGCAGCATGACGGGACAATCTCTGGTAAGTGGTGGAACGTTACAGCAGATATCTGATGGCTCCTTTTTCCTCCAGGCGACTCCAAACGGTCCAGCTTGCTGCTGGTGGCTGCTGGCCGTCCTGCCCATCGACCCTCGGTACCAGCTCTCTGTCCTCTCCATGACCAGCCTCAAAGACCGCCTGGTGAAGATCCAGCACATCCTCACATATCTGCAGAGCATCCCCAACAACTAGAGCTTCCCCTCAACAGACGTCCCTCTGGGACTTTGAAGTTACGCTTAGGAAACCATCAAGCTGTCTGCTAACTAACTGACTGCAATATCTTCACATTTACAGACACAGAACCCTGCAGTTACCTTTCTCTGTATTAAATACACATCAGATCAGTTCAAATCTGCAAAAATCTTTGATCTGTGGATCAATAAAACCAGAGATATGGTCAAACCACCTCAGGGACACCTTAAATGACTTTATTTCTGCTCGTTCCTAATGCAGTTAATCTTCAGAAGAACTTCCTTAATGATTTTGAGAGGGGAAAAGAAGAGGTGGCTTTTGCTATTGATCTAGTTGTAGAAGACTGAAAGCTGGTGTTCCTAACAATCATGTTGGTGAAAAAAAGTAACGTGTGGGTTTATTGGTCTGGTCAAAACGAAAATGACATCATTCTGCCACACTTCCAGTCTGGTTTAGAGGAGCAGTTATGAGGAAGTGTGTGCACAGTACAACAATAGGCTAACGTGTGTGTGTGTGTGTGTGTGTGTGTGTGTGTGTGCGCGCGTGCGTGTGTGTGTGGAGCACTGATGGAAAGTATTACTCCTATAAAGTTTTCACCGCACTTTCCTGCTTCAAACGCACAACTTCCATTGCTGCTTCTACAGAGTGGCAAAGGACCTACAGAACCACACCGTCCGCTTTTCTTCCCGTCTTTTGTTTACTTTTGAGTTTCTTCCAGGTTCTTATGAGTGAGTTTCTGTGATTTCACTTGGTTTAATGTTTATTTGAACTCATCTTCCCATGACAACCTCAGGGTTGGCCCTTCTTTCCTTTTCTTGGCTAACTTGACTCTTTAAATAAAATACCCCCTCTCCAGTTGATTCTATTTCACCAAAATGGAGCCGTTTCATAGTAAAAGTGCTCATCTATTGGCTCTCTTATTTATTTGTCCTCTTATTTTGTATGCTAAATTAAACTGATTTAATTTATAAAATGTAATTTTATGTTCTTTTTTTGACTTCCTCTCAGAAATACTAAAGGGTTTTAATTTTTGCATTTTTCTGACAAGTCAAAACCAGAAAACACAAAGAAACATTAAAAGCTGCTGTCTGCTTGGAGGAGAGAGGAGGGAACCTGCAGGGGGGGGGGGGGGGGGGC
>SSNR01000117.1:595859-653094 GCA_006937965.1 Callopanchax toddi
GGGCTGCGTTCGCCTTACACCATTTTGCATTGTGATTGCAATGCTTTATCATGGTTACCATTCCTTTATTTTTTATTTTTCTGCCATAGCATGAAAGTTTTCAGTTAGTTTGAGCTAATATTTGTTCATTTTATCCATAAAAATATCTAAAAAAGCATTTAAAGAATCACAAGTTGATGGTGTTAAATGTAAATCATTTGTACGATGGCTCTTTGGATAAACCCTGCTTTTTGCTAAAATGTTTTAAGTTATCAATTTTCAATAATAAATGCACTTTTTTTCAACATTCGCCTCATTGTTCTTTTTACCATCCATCATTTTATTCAAGAATAAAACATTTCATTTATGCATAAGGTTTAAATTATTAGAAAGAGAATAAAAACAGAGAGAAAGAGTTGCTCATTCGTGACCTCAAACAAGGAAAACAGATGATCAAGTTCTAAAAAAATAAATAAATTAAGCAAACTATAATATAAATTACATTTTGAGCCACAAGGGGGCAGCCATGCAGCATTTTTGCTCCTTATAGTCAAATGTTGCATAACTCACCTTTTACCCACTGCACTCTCTCAACCTCAACTTTTATTCTGTCAGTACAAAGAGACATCTGTGACACAATGTGATTTAAAGTCAGGCAACAAACGTATAAAGCCTCAGAAACAAGGTCACAACAAGGAAGTAGAACGTGGCACAGCTCCTGAATCCACTTCCACCTTCTTCCATCAGAGGTCACCGTGTAGAAAGCATCATAACAAACTCTGCAGGAGAGACAGAGACAGCAGATCCACTCAGAAGGAATCGTGGTGCTCAGAGAGAAACACTTGTTGAGACCCAAAACAAGAAGAAAACTGACCTTATAGACAATCAAAATGATTAATTCAGTTGACTTTCTTATTTCTAAGGCAGCTGCAGCTCTGGCTGGTTTTGTTCACAACAAACCTAAAAACAACTGGAGCTTCTTTCTATATAAACAGTTTCAATACATCAAACTCTGAGGCATCCTAACTATTGAGTTTGACCTGTGGAGTGCATTAACACCTTTTCTGCTACTGCCCTGCACTGACTGATAATAATTGATCACAGCAGATCTCATTATGATGCACGTTGTGTCGACGGCGCCTCCACACCAAGAGGAAACACATTGTAATGGTTCAGAGTCCTTGAGCTGACCTGGAGTCTGTGCTGTGTAACAGGTGTCCAGGCGTGCACCTCAGACAGCCCGGTGTTGAAATCCACCTCGTCTCTTTCTGTCCCATCTAAACATTTTTCCACAACATTCCCAACTCGTTTCCTCTCCTTCATCCACAGCCTTTCATCTGGAAACGACTGCATTTTCTTTTCAACAAAAATAGATGACAGATATCTCTGCAGCCCATTTGATGCTGTATATGAGAACTGAGTTAACATTTTTTATCTTTAGTTGTCATTTTTTCACTCCCCCTCTGCTTTCTACAGTTCCTGAGGCGAGTCGGTTTATTTTATAGTGTTGAAGGTTGTATTGATTGAGTTTGAACATGTCTTGAAAAACTTCAAACTTCTCCTTTTTTCTACTTGTAATGAGAGGCAACATCAAGTCTCCAGACAAGCACTAAAACTGGAAAAAACCTAAATAGTTAAAAATAAATGATAAGATAAATAGATGTCATTATTTGTTTACTAATGTGAATGTTTCAGCACAGTTTATCGAAGTAACAGAACAATAAAAAAACTGTCAAATTAAGAGTTTATTTGAAGGTAAATTTAAAATAAAGTGACTAATCTTTCAAATCTTTGTTTTCTCTGTCACATGAAGTATACAATGGAACACATTTCCCAAAAAACTGAAGATAAACAGCTGTTGATAATAGTAAATAACTTGTACTTAAGGTCTAATAAAGAAGGTGTTTTGAGAAAGGGGCTATAGTGAAACATGGCAGTAGTATCATTTTTTGCCATAAAATATGCAGAAACATAAGTTATACAGTAAAACAACTATTCTAAAGACAAGGTCAATTCTAGAAAATGTTTCAAAATAATAAAGGTTTTATTGTGTGGAACTGATAAAGAAGCAGTGATTTATTTAAAGAAACACCACAGCTGTGAACCTTCTGGGAAATAATGGACCAAAATAAGTCCAGTCCTATTAAAAGATGTGATAAAAATGTGTAACTGCAGTTGTTGTAGTGAACACACAGGATGCAATAAATTAAAGATCAAATTTTTTCACAAACGATGGCATTAGATCAACTTTAAAACAACATTTTGTCTGATTTGTTAAAGACATGCAGTAACTCAAGGAATCATTGAGTTCTGGATTCTTCAGTTGAACTGGACAATGACACCAATAAATTATCTCTTTTTCTTAAAATAACGTCACAGAAGCTCGTATTTGCCTGCTGCATTCTTATAAATTATTTAATGATCATTTTAATGTGTTTTAAACGAAAGCCACACTTTGATTATTTGTGGTTTTTTTTTTTTTTTTTACTTCTGGGACTTCTAGGAAAATCTGAACAAGTTTAGTTTCAAGTGATTAGATTTTCTACTTTTGAATTTGACTTCATAAAAAACAAAGCATCACATTATTTTGTAATTTATCAGGTTTTATTTCTAATAAAAGTTGTTTCTTATTTTTTAAAAACCCTACGTTTTTAAAGAGAAGGGCTCTATCTGGTTCACTCACCATCAAAATCAATGCTGCCATCTTTGTTGATGTCAATATCGCCGAGGACCTCCTCCAGCTCTCCTTTCTTCATCTTCTCCCCGAGGAGGGTCTTCATGCCCTCCTTCAGCTCCTCCAATGTGATCTTTCCGTCGCCATCACAGTCAAACTGCCGTGTGTCAGAGGAGGGCCGGAGAGGGGAGACACGATCGCATCAGCAAGATGAATAGATCAGAGATGAGGAGAATTAAAGGTGACGGAGGAAACATCACATGTCAAAGACGAAATATTTAACAGAAAATAATAAACGACGCAGTGATCGGAGACAGAGAAGTCAAAACTGAGTTATATAAAAGTGACATGAGGTTTAAACAGCTTGAGTCTACAGATGGTTCACTGCTGACGCACGATGTGTTAAAAACTTCTGAAGCTACTCTGATTTGGAGTCCGATTATTTAAAATCTTTGTCCAGTTTTTAGCTGATGTCCTGGAGCTGAACATGCTTTTGTTATCATCTACAACCCTATTCAAACAGCAGAACGTGAACTATTTGATGCTTCTGTAATTCTTTAAGTGTTGTGAAAAACATGTCCTGAGTAACATCCCAGTGTTAAAACTGAACACACCATTAGAGACAATATGCTAAGGAGCATGAATTTTTAAAGATGTGTTTTTTTTAACAAGGCAAAAACATTTTTTTAGGAGCCAAACAGAAACACTAGGTCCAGATAACTGATCCCAGAAACATGCTGAACCCTCAGATGTGTTCTCAGTTGTCTTCATTATGAACAGGTATCAGGGCCATAACCTTTAAAAAGCTCTTATGCTGTACTGCATCACAGAAATGCTCCCAGGTGTGTGAAGCTGTAGATAGAAAAAAAATAAACACCTCATTTCTTTTTCTTAGTCAGAGAAAACACATCTAGGGCCCTGGGATCCTGACTGACCAGGTCATGATGATCATTACCGTCATTCCACTCAGTGATGTCTTTAATTTGCTTGTTTTTTTCTACATAATGGTTGTATGATTTATTAATGCATAAAAAAGTCAAAGCACCTAAATCTATAAAAAAAAAGAAGTTTTTTTTGTTCTCCAACTTTCAAAAGATGTATTTTTATGTTGGGAAGATCCTCAAAGTCCTCCTTCTCCTGCTGAACTACATTTTCAGTTGAAGTCTGCAGAACTTCCTCCCTGTTAGACAGAGAGACGATGAAACAGCTCCTCTTCTGGTCTGTTGCCAGCTGCTTCATGGCCTCTCCAGATTCCAGAACACCTGCGTTATACTTGGCCTGTTGGTTCTCACCAGCTGCCTCAAGGTTCCCACAACTTAACCACAGTAAGATCAACTGAAGTTTCAGCAACTGTGATTAAAAGGTCTCAAACACCAACTGTCTCTTAGTACACCAGTCCCTCATGGTGTCTCCTGCAGGTGGTGGGGCTACAGCAGAGTATTAGCTCGTTCAGGCTGTGTCTACTTCATGGAGGAAGGTCCAACTACCAGGCAGCAGCCAATAAGCCTCGTCCCCATGGTAACGCCCTGGTGTCCTTAGTCTCTGTGAGGTACCTGGGTTCCTTAGTTAATAAAGGCTTCTGATTCTGATTGGCTCCTCACCAATTTGAGCTAATGCTAAAACAGGTGGTTTAAAAAACTTTCCCCTGCTGACGTCAAGAAGGGAAAAGGGGAAAAGACCACTCCTCTCTAGAGGACAGAGCCAATCACGAGCACCATTGGCTCCCCGAGCCCACACCCTTTAAAAACCACGGGAGTACGCATCCTCACAAACATTAGCGAACAGTCAGTCATAGTGAAGCTACAAGCAAAGCAGATGCTCTGTAGATGGTTGCATCAACAAGCACAAAAGTCTTTTTTACTCCCTTCATCTGAGTCCCTGAAGACCCACCAACGTCTCGCGAATGCACTCGGAGACGAGAGATGGGAGGGGCTTAGAAAAGCTCAGCTCCCCACATGCCCCGCCCATTTGAAAGCAAAGTTTTGGGAAGGTTGGATGAGGGGGTGGAAGAACAACAGCTGCACTTAAAGTAAGGGCCAATTTGACCAATGCACAGCTTTTACATGTTATTGATGTACAAGAAATGATTCAGAGTGGACATAAAGTGCATAAAATGGGACCTTTAAGGCCTTACTTTCTCACAGGTCCTAGTTTGGATTTCTTTTACCTGTTTGAAGGCACAGCGGAGCTCTTTCAGCCCGATCATGTGAGCTGTCTCAGCCAGCATCCTTGGTCCCATTAACTCGCAAAAATCATCAAAGTCCACATGACCACCCCCTGAAGAAAAACACAGGACACACACAAACTGAGGGCGGTAATCCAAAAATATCAGTTATTCAAGCTGAAACTAATAATTTGTAGAATTTCTAGCGACACAATAACTTAGCCTCATTAAAATGATGAGCTAACATCAGACCGAGAGTGGCCTTTAGATGATTCTAATCACAAAAATAACTCATGCAATTTTATACATTTGAGCACAGTCAACAATTTTCCATTCTGCTGTTAATTCTAAATAATTTGTTGGAAATGCAAATAACAGCTGCAGCATGTAGCTGCAGACCGCAGCTCTTCATTATCATAGTATTTCTTTTGAATTACCACATTATGCAACATGAAGGAAGAGATAAACTATCATTATGAACCACTATGACGTTTTAGTTGTTTGAAATACCAGTGATTTATATATTGATGCTGATGTCAGAGAGGATATCTGCCATATTGTCAGAGGGACAAACAAATCAGCAAAAGTGTTTTTATTGTACTTATTAAGCGTAACATTTGATAAATGATGAATTACTGCAATACATTTGTTACAGAAGATTCCTGTGATACAAAAAGGACTCGTTTCCTTCTATATCTGTCAGAAGTGTCAGCTGGAGGTGTGAATATGCAGTCTGCTGACTTTGCTGGGATTCACATGTTGACAGCAGCTGGTGTGCTTGCACCTCCAATAACACGACATTGATATGGTTACCTAGATGATTAAGTCCACTTTGGCTGGTTTGGATTAGCTGTTAGCTCATCGGTCTGGTCAGAACTACATTTTATTCTTTCAGACTGCGAGCCTTCAAGGAGCTACCTACCACAATATTAATACTTTATAACCCTTCCCCAGAAAATAACTTCAAAAGATCTTAACTGTTGCTTTAATAGCAGGCTTGCTGTGAAAAACTCAATTATCTCAGTGTGTAGGTGCCATAGGAAATCCATGAGTTTACCCGTGTTACTATCCTGCTTCCTTCAACAGAGTTAGAACAGGTTTGGTTTGATCCTCCTTGGTAATTATTGAAGCAGACCAACACAATGGGATGGCTCATGTTATTAGTTTGACGGAAGATGGGCTTATTCGATAGAGGGTAGACCAATAAGCTTGGTCAGTTTTCATTATCTGGGCCTTTGTAGAAGTGAAAGACTTTCAATAAAGCCATGCGTTCATTCGGCGGTTGAGAAATTTAATCAGAGCTTTGAGTCTCGGGACCACTGAGAGAGAGAGAGAGTCAAACTACAGCTAAACTCTAATGATACCGTATCATGTAAGTAATGAAACTGTCATGTAATGGCTACAAAGTCAGCTGGAGAACGCTGAAATAAAAGATGTCATTGGAGCAATCGATTCTAAGATTTTCAACTTCACAAAGGATTTTCTCAGGTGCCTTGAGGTAAAAAATATAAATTGTCTGACAGACTTTATCCTTGTGGAGTAGCAGTTCTGGGATGGTTCTTGCCTTTGCCAAGCAGTATGTGGGTCACCCTATAATTCACAATAAATCACTCTTTGTTAAAAGTCCTGTGGTACTGATAAGTCTGTTGACCTTCAAGAGGGCTCCAGAGGGGTTATGGTGCATGAAGCATGGTCAGCAGCTGTAACTGTAACAATAACCTCATAGCCTCTGTGAGGAGACAACCAATATCCTAAATGTTGCTCATTAAAATACTTGAAACATTTCTGATCTCAACTATCAGTTCATGTGAATGCTATTTTATTCACTTTTACACCACTACATTTTACATCAAGTGGTTATTTTGCATTTTCTTTGTTTTTGTTATTTTTACTGCAGAATTAGGTAAGAGTTAGGAAAAATAGCTGGAGAAATTCAAAACCAGTTAATTTTTTTATTGGAATTTTAAAATAATTGTGTCAGACTAACCTCTAAATGTAAAATTTATGGCAACGCAAAGGTTATAAAAAGAGATTTGCATGACGTCGCTGTTGGGTATGAACTCTTATCTATAAAAAATCACAACTTTTCAGGAAATTGAGAAAAAGTGTTATTTCTACAAACAACTCTGGATCATTTCTTCATCTCAAACACTTTTGGACACTTAAAAAAAAAGTTGTCTAACCATTAATAGATGTGAAAGGTGACCAGTAGAGGTGATAAATGTCACATCCTGTTCCTTTGGTGCCCTCTGGTGTCCTGTCTTTTGTATTACTCTTGTTGTTTTCACAGGTGTTCCTTGTTTGTCATCCAGCCCACCTGTGTCTCGTCTTCGTGATCACCTCCCTCCTTATTTAAGCTTCCCTGTCTTGTCAGTGTTTGTCGGTTCTACTGTGTACTGTGTTCTTCGTCTTCCCCGTCTGCCATTTGGATTTAATAAAACATCATTTTTGGATTTATTACCTGGCTTCTGCTGCTGTTCCTCCACTCATCCCTGCACCTTGGGTCCTCCACTAAACTCAATCTTAACAATAAATGGAAAAACATCCATCCATCCAGCCATTTTCTGTAGCCGCTTCATCCTCCACAGAGGGTCGCGGGGCAGCTGGTGCCTATCTCCAGTGGTCAAGGGGCGAGAGGCGGGGGACACCCTGGACGGGTCGCCAGTCCATCGCAGGGCTACACAGAGACGAACGAGACAAACAACCACACACCCACTCACACCTAAGGACAATTTACCAGCCCAATTAGCCTGACAGTCATGTCTTTGGACTGTGGGAGGAAACCGGAGTACCCGGAGGAAACCCACGCATGCACGGGGAGAACATGCAAACTCCACGCAGAGAGGCCGCAGAGCCGGGACGCGAACCCACGACCTCCTTGCTGCGAGGCAACAGTGCTAACCAACTGCGCCACCATGCAGCCAATGGAAAAACATGAAAATGATAAAAGGTTTTAGCTCAACAGTGAAGATTTATTTATTTTTATACTGGAATTGTTTCACTTCACTTTGTACGAAGAACCATCGCCAACATGTGAGATATTAATCATAAAATTTCAAATTCATATAACTGGGACTATTTTTTAAGAACATTCAGGTTCAGAATTAAATGTTATCTTTGTTTTACTTTGCTGTTTAAACCATCACATCTTGATTTTATCTGTGATGTTAGGGTTTAGTTTTAGGCATTAAATCTGAATCAAAACTAAAAAATAAGCAATTATGCTGTAATGATAGGAAATGTAGTAATATTAGAATGGCAACAATAAAAATAGTTCCTCTTGTCTAATATATCAACTTATGTGCTGATTATGTTTACATTTTGTTCGTTTTTACAATAAATCCTTTGCAAGACGTCCTGGATCTCTAGTCTCTTAAGCTGTGTTTTAAGCATCTTGTTATTTTTAAAGTCTAATCAGGAAATCCTTCACCGCAGAGATGATTTTAATTAGCTAACAGTAATGAAGCCAGCAGAAATCGTGTTCCTAAAGAACAAGATTTCCATCAGGTAACATATAGATCCTACACAGTGGACCGAACGTCTGGTGTTTCGTGTTATCTGTGCTGTTTTCCTGGGGGCTCAACACTAACTTATATTATGTGCAATTTAAAACGACGTTCAGGGCGTTTTCAAAGCAGGCAGAAGGTTCCACTCTATAGACTGACATGCTATATAGCCTGCAGGACTGAAACCAGTGCAGAACAGCCTGCATGTTGCTGCTGTCTCACATGAAAAAATGATTCTTATAAGGAAAGAAACCTCTCCTTTAAAATATTAAGTGAGGACATTCTTTCTGGGGGATTTAATGATGTTATTATCGAACCTCATCTCAGTTTCTCTGAGCACTTTGCCGGTGGTTTCTTAAATGATTCATTAAGTTCAGAGAGACCGAGCCGATGTGTTTGAGGTGCGAGTGTGTTACACACAGACCTGTTTTATTCATGAGTCCTAATTTGTCCTCTTTAGTTGGTGGAGTGGGCAGTACTTCATGCAAATGTTGCTGTTTGTTAGCTTGAATCCCAGTAGATAGGCAAGACTGATTCTTTAGTTTAAGCGAGAAAACATCTTGTTTATTTGGTAATTACTAGGCCGACTTTCTTGTTAGGTTTTAGTTTCAATGCCTTTTATAGTCAATAGGATCATTTGACTGCAGATCATTTCTATTTTATTGTGGTAAATTCTGCTTGGAAACACTTTAATACACCTGGGGTGTGCCTACTCTCACAAGTGAAGAGGCTGAGAAGAATTTTTGTTTGTGTTTAGGTAAAAACGTCATGTGCATTATGTTGCAGACTGCTAACTTAGCTAGCTAGCTAAGATTAGCACTGGCTTAAAGCCTTTCCTTCTTGTCCAAAGTGTCCCTGTGGATGTCACTTTGTAGAGCTCTGGCTGATAGTGGTCCTGCTGATGGGTTAAGGACCTCTGATGTCCTGGTCCAGTAACAGCCTGTCTCCTGGAAAATCCTCGACTATCTTGAGACCTTGCTGGGAAATCCTTCTAGAAAAGGCATGTATTGATCCAAACAAAGTTCCTTAAATGAGACGCAAAACATCTTCAAGGAACCAAAGAAGTCCAGTTGCCTTCATTTGAACCTCTTTTGGATTACCATGACCTGGATGACTGAGAACCTTGTTGGACTGCCCTGCAACCTCTGTAGGGTCCAGGTATCGCCTCATACTACCAGCAGTGACACTGACTCTCGTCAAATGCAAAACAACAAAAAAGCAGTAAAAAACAAATCAAAACAAAGAAAATCATCTGTAGCCTCCACCTGTAAAACCGTTCCTGTTATTGGGCTCATCTCATGTCCTGTAGGAGTACTTGATACCAGGCTCTGATTAAAATGTGTTCCTATATTTTTGACCTGGGTAAAATATTATACATTATTATTGGAATAGAAATGACTTCAGAAAATAGAATAAATGCACGACACTACATCAAATTGTTAAACGTTTCCGCATCGCTGATTTGAAGCAAACGTAGGTCTTCAAGCTGCTAGGTGTAAAGGGGTATAATTTTTATTAATTTTGAGGCTAATAATAATAATAATAATAAATAATAATAATTAAAGCTGCAATGGACTGGCTACCCAAACAGGGTGTCCACCGCCTCTCGGCCCTTGCGACCCTTGGTGGAGGATGAAGCGGTAGAAGATTGATGGATAATAATTAAAGACATGTTTTTAATTCTCTGGGTTTGAACTCTGAGACGCCTCTGATTGTTTTATACTCGTTTTTGAAGCCTTTCTATTGTGTGTTTTTACTCTTTTAGATCTACATGTTGTACAGCATATACAGCCCTTTAGTCAACCTTCTTTGTTGTTTTTAATGTGCTTTTAAGGTATTTATAATATTCAATGTTCAACTTCACTTTAGAATTGTAAAAGTTTTCCATCTTTGCTGTATTTTCCAAAACTGAGCCTGTTGAAGCAACTCCAGTCCTTCTGACAATAATCCTGAAATAATTGGTTTCAAAATGTCAGGAAAATATTTAATAAATAACAAAAAAAATAATTCACCTGGATGTTTTTTTCAAAGCATCAGTTTGTGATCCGATGACCTGTAATTGTGTTCAGTGTGCTCTCTGTCTCTGTCCTGGATGGGTGGCGAATGAGGTTCGTTGTTTTAAAAAGTTACAGAAAAAAAAACAAGAGTTTTAACTCTGTTTGCCCAATTATTGGGCAAAATAAGTCAAATTCCTCAGGGCAGTGTTTTCTTAAGCGTGCACGATACGAGTGAGAGTTTTTGAGTGTGACAAATAAGTAACAGAAAATGACAGACAGTTTTGGCCTTTAAAACAATATTGTTTTTGTGTTTAACAGCAGCTGGCAGGCCTACCTGCAGCTTCGATACCGACAGCGATAAGCGAAAACAGGACTTGTGCTGGAGCTGTTCAAGTCATGGGTAATTAGTATTTTTTTAAGCACTGCTGGAAAGCCAGCACCACAACAGCATTTAAATGGGCCCCAGTGACATTTCCAGGTAAATCTTTGCCATTTAATGGGCTGTGCTGACTATTTATGCAGCTGGCCTGACATTAGCAGTTCACTTTTTCTGGTGAATGCCATTGTGGTCACTAATGCTTCTGGCTAAAGCTGCTCTCTACCAGTTATTGTACCTGTCTGATGTGATAAATAGTATTAATATTGCATGAGACTCCTACTACCATTATATAATAATTGAAGTGGCAAGTATTCATCATCCTTATGTCATGGTGCAACTCTAAAATCAGTCTCACTTGATTCAGCTTCACATGGCTCCAAGAAAATAAGGTTTATTCCTCTAAAACAACCTTTTGTTGCTTCTGTCCTTTTATATTCAAATTAAGGACATGAAAATATAAAAATAAATCTGATGTATGGGATGGAAAGTAGTTATAATGAGATGGCAACAGAGACTGTTTATGAATGAATAATTTTGCCTCTGGACCTAAAAATGAATTATTTGATGACTTAAAACATGAATTCTTTTTAATGGTCAACAGAGGGTGAGGCTTTCAGTTTAAATATGATGTAATACATTCATTTTATGAGATAATAACCCCAGTTTTTAAAGTGCCTGTGACTCCATATTTAAATCATTTTATATTAAACAGGTGTAATCTTTGATGCCTCTAGATTAGCGTTGCACCATTATAACTCAAAATACGCTGTAATTATTTCCTAACGAGCAACTCAGAGATCAGAAGAAAGCGCCGCCTTCCGGTTCTGCTGGGTTTCTCCTTATTTGGCAGCCTGACACTTCTGCTGCAGTAGGGGGCAGTGCCGTCGCGTGAAAGAGAAACAAAACTGAAACTAAACACTACACGGTCTATGGGAAATGGCGGCGGCACTGCCTCGCTCCAGGTGTCGTGAACGTGCATGTGGGAGGAGAATTTACCATATAAGGAAGTCCGGATCACTATGACCTCATAGCGGGCTGGAGTGAAAAAGAACTGTTTGAAACCTGGGTCTGAAATCTGGAAGAGCTTCTCACTGGCTGTACTAGGAGACAGATGGACGCTGTTTTTTGCTCTTTCTGGCAGGTTTAAGGTGAGAACTCAACGTTGCAACATGATAGATAAGTCAGAAAACATGGAAACCGATGTCATGGGCACTTTAACTTAAATACATCCATCCATTTTCTGTGATTGCAGTCCTCCACAGAGGGGGAGCTGGTGCCTATTGCCAGTGGTTAAGGGGACAAGAGGTGGGGGACGGCCTGGACAGATCGCCAGTCCATCGCAGGTCCACACAGAGACGAACAGGACAAACAACCAGTCACACACCCACTCACACCTAGGGACAAATTTACAGTCACCAATTAACCTAACAGTCACGCTTTTTTATCCGTGGGAGGAAGCCGGAGTACCCGGAGAAAACACGCGTGCATGAGGAGAACATGCAAACTCCACGCAGAGATCCAAAAAAAGGGTTTTAAATAAAGGCAACTGGACTTATTTGGTTCTTTGAAGACGTTTCGCTGCTCATTCGAGTAGCTTTGTCAATTCTGTCTGTAGTTTAGGAGAGAGAGTCTTATAAACTCGTTCCTAAACTTTCCTAAACTACAGACAGAATTGACAAAGCTACTCGGATGAGCAGCGAAACGTCTTCAAAGAACCAAATAAGTCCAGTTGCCTTTATTTAAAACCCTTTTTTTTATTATCACCTGACCTTTTATTATGACCTGGATGACTGATAACCTTCACCAGCTCCACGCAGAGAGTTCACCGAGCCAGGGAAGTGAACCCACAACCTCCTTGCTGCGAGGCAACAGTGCAGCTGCGCCACCATGCAGCCAACTTAAATACATGTCAATATTAATCATCTTAACAATTGATATCAGGTGTATTTAAACCAAAACAGTGTTCAGATCATTTTTAACAATGTGCTCCACAAACCAGAGACAGCCAAAGCTCACCAGTCATAGAGAAAACTGTAGATATGATTTATATTTTACAAGTCTGAAGGGAAACTTTTAGCTCTTCATACACTTGCTCTGTTTTATTAGCACAACACAAAGAAAACAACACCTCTGTGTCAATGAATGGAATATTACTACAACTAAAGATACTTTAGATATTTTGTTTATTGTTGTTGATTCTCATGGTTGCTATCCTGCAGCTACATCTCCAAATCTACTTTCTTCCTCTGATATATTCAGTTGTAATTAGTATTTATGTGATGCTTAATTAAACATCATTTTTTTTGTGCAGGTAAGAAGGCGGAGACTTCCAACCTCTTTTCAAATGTTGTGTTTTTGAAGCCCTTCTCTACAATATGGCAACATCCTGTAATGAACTCCTTTACATCTGTTATTTCTACTTTCTGGATGAAACATCATTTTATTATTCACTTATAAACAAACAAGCGCATAGTTTAGATGGAAGACAACATTTCTGTCCTTTCAACAAACTCTTCCTCAGAGGAGTGCAGCTCCTGTCAGCCAGCAGTTCACGTCAATAATAGTGATATTGTCTCGGTCCATCTTTCATGTCAAAACTATTGTTGACAGCTTTAGTAATTACTCATATGGTGACATTAGTCATGACTTTTCTGGACAAACCAGACAGTAATCTGGCTGTAGTTGTGCCAAGCAATTATCTAAGCTTTTAATGTAGCTATTTGTGGAAAAAATAACCACCAGTTATCAGTCTGGACAAAAGTTTTTGATAAGAATGTGAGATTTTCAGAAAAAAATATTTTTAAAAATAGAATGCACAAAAAGTTTTTTTTCTTTTTTTTTTTGTGTGAGTCATTGCCGGTTTTTAGCAGGAGGTGTGTGTTTCAGGTTCTGGCTCCTCTGTCAGATGGCAAAGATCCAGATTTGAGTTGCAGTATTGATTCATCTTACAAATTGAAATGCGAGCCACACACTCTATACCTCATTCAGAAAGAAAATCAGGCGTAATTTAAAGTAGAGAGAGGAGAAGTCTAAAAACTAGAAGAAAGTCTAAAAGCAAACTCCCCCATGCACACTCCAGCAGCTGCAGCATGAGGTCCATTAATCAATATGCTAACAGATCTTGGATGTCCCCAACTCCAAATACAAACATCAGATCTTTGTGAACTTGCAGAAAATAGCACAATCACATGGGTTTATGCAGCACACAGAGAAAAATTACTCTCACTTTTACACCTGCTTGTTTCAGAAAGATCCATCAATCAGGCACGCATACTTTAACCCCCAGGGAGGGGAATAGAAACCATGCACACTCATCCAGCCCTCCAGATAAACACTAACATTTCATCTTGATTTGTTGGATGATCTCGATGAGCTCCATTTCTGTAGGCATGTAGCCCATGGTCCTCATGCAGTCTGCAATGTCTTTGTAATGGATGAATCCATCCGCATCGTAGTCAAATTCCATAAAGGCCTCCTGCAGCTCTGGTTGACATACAGAAATGACAGTGAGTGCAACAAACCATGAACTAAGGTAAAAAGAGTCAAACACACATGAAGAGCACAAACTGCAGTAGTTCACCGGTTTACTGTTGTGAAACTGTGGATGAGAGCTTCACCCTTGCAGAGCTCCTGAGGAAATCATGGGAATTTGGTTGTTGTGGTTGCATGTGCTGTGCAGACTTTAATAAAGGTCTAAGATCAAGTCCTGTCAAGCGTTTTGTGAGGGTGTGCTAAAGAGTATAGGTTGCTGGGGTTACTTAGGAACCATTTGGTCCCTGTACACCCAAAGCAACAAGCGTGTTCATATTCTCTGCACTGATTCGAGCTGAGTCCCTGAGCAGATTTGCCTCCTCCAGACCTGTCTCTGGGATCTGATCCTGATTGATTTGTTCATGGACAGGACCTCAAGGTGCAGTTGTGAAGAATAGCGTTTCAGAACATCAGACTCATTTTGCTTGTTGAAGATGAAGTTGGCAGCTTCAAGGCATGACCTTCACTGGTCACTGGGGTGAGTGACAAGCAGCCGGGTTGACAGTCAGCTTCCCAAAATCTAAGGTTCTCAACTGGAAAAGGGAGGGACCCTAGAAGTGAGTTTTTGCCTCAAGTGGAGAGTTCAAGGGTGTTGAAGTCTTGTTCATTATTGATGATAGGATGGAGTAAGAGATGGACTGATTCATGCAGGCTTTGTCTTCAGTAATGAGAGTGTTGTAAGAATCTACAACTATGTTTCAACTCTCACCTGGTCAGAAGTTTTGGCTCATGAATGAGTGCCTGGATACAGGTAGCTAAATTAAACTTTCTTCAAAGGGTGGCTGGCTCAACCTCAGAGGAGAGGAGAGGAGAGGAGAGGAGCTCTGTCATCCAGTGGGAGCTGAGGAGTCAGCTGAGGTGGTTTGAGCATCTGATTAAGACGCCTCTTGGTTTCCTGCCTCTGGAGGTTTTTTTGGGCACGTCTCCCTGGGAGGGAAGCCCAGGAAGATCGAGAACTTACTGGAGGGATTGTTCATTGTCTCTGGCACGGGGACGCTTTGGGATCCTGGGGAGAGAAATGTGTTTCCTCTCTGGACCTGATTCAACCCTGGATACGTAAAGAAGGCTGGATATATGGATACATAAAAAGTACGATACCGATCAATGCTGACGTTTTGTGTTTGCTAAATAAATATGACATTAAAGCTCCAAAACAACAACATATATCGTTAGATTTCTGTAGTTTCAGACATTGGAAAAAAGACTTCAAGGCAGTCTGACAATCCTTAAGTCTCTTATATAAAACATCAAGAAGAGAAACTTCAAGAAAAAATAAAAAGGCAGATTAATATGTAATGTACTTGTCGTGTAATCTCTCCATCAAAAACATCTTACCATCTATCTCCCCCGGCATCAGCTCCCTGTCCTGCAGAACAGAAGAAGATAAAAAGGACACAGGGGTAATAATTAGAAATCAGTGTGAAATCAGGGTTAGCTTTAAAAAGGAATCCTCCAGAGAAATATCCAGTCATAATTTATTTTTTTCTTTTTTGCCTACTAAATTAGCACAACATGCATATCATGTCAAAACTGTATGTGCTGACAGGAAACTAATGGGATTTCACTCAGCAACACATCTCTGCCTCCAGTTGATAAAATGATAAATCATCACATGTCATCCTGCAGCATCCTGAGAGAAACATACAATCATCTCAGTCTGTGTGCACACAAACACGCCCACGCACACCCATGTGACAAAGCATTACCACAAAAAGAAACAAATACATGTAAGCTAATTCACAGAAAGGCACATGAATACATGCTGGCCTACTTAGGCAGGATGATGTTTGCATATGGAACCACGTGTGCAGCGTTCACCATTTTTCTGGTTGGGTTTGACATTTGCTGGAGGTGTTCTCTCCTCTTTCTCTCTTTTTGGTTGAGAGTCACAACTGGAGGCTAGAAACAAACCGTCCACCTTAAGAATAGTGGATGACAGTGAGATTCAGGTTCACTGCAGGCAAGGAACAAGAATATGTTAATGTGTCTGGCTACAGACAGACAGGGGAATATTACAGGTGAATAGATTAAAATATTTAACACATTTTTAAAGTTAACAACTCCCCCAGGTGATCATTTACATCACATTAGGGCATGCAGGATGAGTTAGGTTCAAAAGGCTTGCTTTATTTTCCTAATATGTCAGGGTCAGATGCATTAGAAGTACAATTGCCTTAAAAAAAAACAGGTTTTAAAGTCTGTAATAATAAATCTGAGAATACAATAATCAGGAAAACTGAAAATAAGTCAGTCAAACACATAAAACGGGGTGTGCTAGTGGTGCAGTGCATACACAGCCACATGAGTGCCCCCTTGCAGCACCCCCTTGCAGCGCCCCCTTGCAGCGCCTCGTCGCAGCGCCCCCTTGCAGCGCCCCCTTGCAGCGCCTCCTCGCAGTGCCCCCTTGCAGCGCCCCCTTGCAGCACCCCCTTGCAGCGCCTCCTCGCAGCGCCCCCTTGCAGCGCCCCCTTGCAGCGCCCCCTTGCAGCGCCTCCTCGCAGTGCCCCCTTGCAGCGCCCCCTTGCAGCGCCTCCTCGCAGTGCCCCCTTGCAGCGCCCCCTTGCAGCGCCTCCTCGCAGCACCCCGGAAAGTGAAACTTACAACGGGCCACTCAGCTCACTCTGCAGCTTGTCAGTGTGTGATCACGGGCTGAGTGATTGATACAGCAACGTAACACACCAGTGCTCGAAGGAGCATTGTTGCAGAAGGAACTGGTGTGCACGCATGATATTTACCGCACCAGTGCACCAGTTATATGCACCCCAACTTATATTATTGGAAAGCCTGATTAGTCACCTGAGCAACACAGCTAAATGGTAACCCTTAAAATGTGTCAAACTCTCCTGTAGTATTCTTCAGTCTGTTTTTACTCTTGTTTTGGGTTGCTTGGTGGACTGGATGGTTTCATTTTTAATAGTAATCAGGAAAAAACAACACATATTCACCATTTTTACACTTAATTCAATACACCCTGTCAGGTGTCTCATGTGCAGCCACAGCAGCTCCTCCTCCTCCTCATACTGTTTCACCAGTCTGGTCACATTTGGCTTTATGGAGTCGCATCCCATTCCTCAATCAGGGGTTATTAAAGGTCAACCAGTGTGATGTGTTCTAGCACATACAGCTTGACCAAACTACTGTATACAAGAGCTGCCAGTCAGGTTCCAGTTATACACCTGAGATTGGAACACACCTGGAAGCACTTAAAGCTAAAAGAACTAAAGCATACGAACAGGAGAATACTGCAGGCTATTCTGGCACATTTATTTAGCATTATAAGCATGGTTACAATGAAGAAATATTCAAATAAACATATATTTTCTTACTTGTTGTGCTAAACAGAAATAGACCTAAACTGTACTGTAGACTCAGGTGGGGCTTGACAACTTTTAATGGTTTGTCTTTCACAGTTTGTCATCCATAAATGTGCTCATATTTTAGCAGGAAATAGCAAAAAAACCCAACAACAACAAAAAAGAAGACTCATGCATATGTTTACACGTCAGTCCTGGAAGCAACATTGTAGTTTTAAAAACTGCATGGAATGAAAAAACGAAAATAGAGTTTTAATGTGTGATTCTCAACATTCTTTGCGAAACATGCTCATGTGATTTCTCTGGGCTGCTGCAGCCTGACATATGGAGATGTTGCAGCACAAAGACGCCAGTGGAGATCCATAAGTTCAAAGGAAGAAGACTGGCACAAAAACCTATACAAGCCCCAATTATTGCACTCGCTGCAGGCTGGTTTTCCTTTGCTTTGATGCCATAAGGCTTGATACATTTCAAAGCATGGGGATTAAGAGGTAAAGGTGGAAGTATTTTTTATTCTGCTGGTGTTTTGCTCAAATTCTTTTGTTTTTATCCAACTTGGGGTTATCTTTTTTTTTTTTCAAGAAAATATTTTACCATGTTTATATTTCTTGGCAATTTTGTGTTTTACATGTATAATCTATAATAAATGATCTTATTGAATCATGATACATAAACAGGAGATAATTCCCTCAGAGTAGGAGGCTGGCTGAGGTATTTGCTAAAAAGTTTAGTCAGGACGTTAACTTCAGATTGGATCAAAGCTCTGACCGGTGGTGCAGCATACGTAGTCTCACTGAGGTCTGCTTCTGGATCTGAGGTAAGTTATTTTTTAGTCTCAACAAAAACATGGCTTAGACCTTAGTCTCATGTTTAACTTTGACCCTTAGATCTGCTTAATGGATAGGCTGCCTTTGTTTGGGGCTTTTGCATTTTCCTGCTGCATCCTATGCTTTTAATCACAGCTTCTGTTTTCATTGCTACTTCATGAAAGCAGCGCTGGCGCTGAGATGCAAAAAAAATAATTTAAAAAATCCTATGAAGTGAAATATTTTCCTTCTAACAGATGTTACCACTCTGGGTGGCTCAAGCATAAATCATACAAGGTCATCCTTCTACAGCATCAGGAGAAGAAAACGTCCCCGTGATTTATTTGCCTCACATGGCAGGCATTAAAATGATTATTCACTGTATAATATTGCCAACAGAGTTGAAACGCAAAGCCAAGATGAAACTGCGCCAAGAGTTATATCACTTCTCATACGTCTCTGCCTGATTTACTTAATCGTTGTGTTTTAATGTGAGTTTTTTCATGTCACAGGGCTGCGCCACTGTTTACCCTCCTCAGCATCGTCCAGTCATGCAGCGGCAACATTTAGTTAGTGGGATCAGCACATTAATTGGATTTTTTTTTTCAACCGCAAAGGATTAGACAGCGTGCCATGCAGTCAGACTCACTTCATCCATCAGAATGAAGCCATTAAGTTTTAATGTAATTCTGTCTGCCTTCACATGATGGACATTTAAACTGCACCCTGATTTGTTAGCATGACGCAAGCACATGCATGCAAGGGCTGCAGATCCTAACATGCGTCATAGCAAAAAGGCATCTAATGAGTCAAATCCACTTTGTTTCACATCTGTTTTTCTTTTTGTTTTTATTCTGATCAGGACTGGACTGAAAGATAATTCAACCTCAAACCATAGAGGGTCAGAATAAACCTCCACAGATCAGTCAGATCCTCCACATCAGGGGCAAGGTGAAACTCATTTTACCATAAGCCGCTCCACCAATGGACCAGTCCCGTTCTGAAGCATCATTATATGTTCGTGGGCTTATCTTCCTTAGTAAATCCTCTCTGTGATGAAGGTAATTATGCACAAGCCTTTGGCTCTGCTTTGTTATTAGCTCTCAAAAGAATTTCATGCAGTTCCACGATGAAAAAGATCTGAGTTTATTATAACAACAGCAACAATAAAATAGGACAACTAGCAGCGACAAAAATAACCTTTGAAATCCCTTTTCTAAATACAACTGCTTTGAAGTGGGTTTAAAGAACATAACAGGGTCTGATGTCACATCATCTACCCTGCTTGGTTCTCATCCTGAAGAATTCATGCTAATACTAAAAGAACCACATCCTTAAAAAGGAGAAAAAGGGAAAACAAGATTTTAAAAAGTAAAACCTTTTTGTGTAGAGTCTACATGTTCGCTCATGCATGTGTGGAATATTTGGAGAAAAACATAAAAACAACATGGTTTGTGAAAAGTTAATTAGTAAATGCAATGATTTCTAAATCGTAAAAAAATATATTTTAAACATTTAAAATAAAAGCCATGGTTAATGTTTCCTTAGACCTGCAGGTCTTGTGGCTGCAGCCTGTCCCCTCCATGTTAATGAATGGGACAAAAACTAAAACATATACTTTAATTATTTATTTGAAGGTGCTGAATCATGTTAATTTGTGTATGGTAGTTCTGACTTTGCTGCTGCAAGTTCAAATATTTATTTTCCTAATATAATCAGCTGTAATTAGTTAATTGATGCTTCTAAAATCATGATTGTGTGTGCATGAGACACTGGGATCCTCAGGCTTATGTACACCCAGAGAGCACAGAGGTCCCAAATATTCAACATGGCAGCACCTGTAAACAGGATGTTTTGGCTTTAAATCTGAACCATATGTGAAGACACGTTGTCTAGTAGCTGTTATTATTTTGATATGTGCATTATTCTTTGTCCCTGTGATGGACTGGTGACCTGTTCAGAGCGTGTCCCGCCTCTCGCTGTTTGTACCCCTGACCCTGACCAGGATTAACCCCTTAATGCCCCCACCGAGGAAAAAGGAAAGAAACATTAGTTTTTGGGGGTTTTATAATTAATTTGAGGAAATGATAACAATAAGATTCACATTTTTTAAGTTTAATCAACCCTATAGTTAGTTCTTTTCAGTTAAATTTAGCTCTTAAAATGAGCTTGACCAAAGTGTTGACCATCAAAGGGTTAAATGTGAAAATGAGCGAGTGTTTGAAAGAGGATGAACGTCTATAGCTGGTGTCAGGTGTGAAAAACTTCAAAAAGTTCAGAAAAATGTCAGATTTGGGCAGATTCTTGCTCTTGTGACTAATAACTTTTTATTACACAATTGTTCATCACAAACTTCATCTTAAAGCAGAATATTAGCTTTTTTAATGGGAACAACTCGTAGTCTGAACTGCAAAAATAAAATTAGTTTCTAAACAAAAAAACCCTCCTAAATTAAACTAATGCACATTTTTTAAATTTACCTGTGAGAATAACATTACCTGGAAAGATGTTATTTTTACACGTGGCACTAATCAGGCTCCGTAGCTGAATTGCTGTTTTCTTGCGATCTCAAATTGAAAAACATGAAAGTTCTCTAACTAAACCCATACATAGGTGTCATGTCTGACTCTTGATGTACTGCCTAATCTCACCTAAATGAAAAATTCTGCGGGGACGTCGTTTCTCTCACTGTCAGTTTCTGGGGCGTGTCTGGATGAGGTTGTGATGAACATTCATCCAGAAGTGACTCGCGTCTCAATGGGTCCTACAGATTGATGGAGCCACTCACATTATGTGTTTCATGTCTGAAAATGTAAACAAATCTTTCACACGTTGTGACAACATGCTTTGTTTGCTCTTTTTGAGTGAAATGTTCTCTGATCTGACGTAAGCTGAGTGGTTGTCCTCTTGTTGTCAGTGGTGGTGTGTTTACATTATAAAGCTATCATAATGACAGAAACACACATAATTCAGAGAGGCTGTCTACCATGGGCCACCTCAGCCGTCCTTTAATTGTTCTTTATGTTTTGGGCTTACTGCTGTTTATTAACGGAATCTGATTAAAAGTGTTCTATTCTAAAACACGTCTGCCCTTTCTTTCTTTGTATTTTTTAACTTAAGATTGGCCAGAAAAGGTTGTAACATATTTAGTTACATAAAGCTTGAAACTATCACTGATTTAAGTTTATGCTGCATGAAAATAAAGTTTGCAGATTTAATGTTAAAGCCCACCTCTGGCAATTAAATCAGAAAAAAAAACGAATGATCATATTATAACAGAGTGTGTTTTATAAATGTTGCTGTGTCATCTAAGGTTTGTTTTATTTAAAAGTAGTCAGTGGGTTATTTTGATTGCTGGCTCTCATCCAGTTGTAGGTTTTTCTTAATATTCCCTGAAGCAACACAACCAACCAGTATTTCACTGGAGCTTAATGGAAGTCAGCTCGTTGTCAGACAGTAAATCATCTCACATAATGTCAGTGATTAAATAGCCTGGAAAAGAAGAGGTGTTCTGGCCTGAGAAGTCAAAGAAAAACATCAGTTCTAGATTAAAGAGCTGGGGATGGAATGGGGTTGGTTGTCACGGTCGCTAAATATCGCCCCCTAGAGGGCACTGTCAGGAAATGTTGGCGTGTAAACTACGAAAATATTCTCAGAGTTTCAGCGGTTTAATACTTGACAGATGAGATTATGATTATTAAAATGAGATTATAGTGTTTTTCACATCATTAGATTTTTTCTCTGTTCCTCTTTCATATTTACACAGTATATTCATAGCCCCTATTACCATTTAAAACCACAAGGGGAGAGCTATAGTTAAAATAGCTGTTTTCTCTGCTAGACAACAGCATGCGCTTAGAAATGGGATTGATATTTTTTAAATAGCTTCAATGAAATCTCAGTCCAGTGGCTCAATACTGCTGGTTTGATAAATACGACTGACTCCTTTTGCATTGATTCATCTGCTTAAAAAAGCCATTTGAAGCCAAATTCAGGAGTTTTACTCCCAAACAAACAGAATATGTGATGTCATCAAGGCGAGAAGGAGCTGGGCTTGAAGGAATGAATACAGAAAACAATGAGACAAAGATACTGCTGAATGTAAAAGGAGCAGCTGCATATTTATGATCTATAAATAGCAAAAAGTAAACACAACCAGCACTAACAGTCACTCAGAGCCCGTGCTCTCAGAAGGTTGCTTTAAAGGAAACGTTGAATATTTTTAGAGGAGATGTACTTAACTCCTTATTTCATTAACGAGCTGACACAGAATGATGAGTTCCTGCTGAAAAGAAGTGACACTGGTCAGAATACTGCTTGGTTTATCAACAGTTGCAGAGCTGTGCAATGAATCAAATTAGCATTTTTATTTCAGCTCAGAATGATTACTAAAACAAAAAAGATTCATGTTTAAATCATTTGGTCACATTTTGCTTTGCAAGCATGAGTTTTTTTGTCTTAACTTCTCAATGATGCGCACTTCAACCCCGATCGAAGGCTAAACGGTCGTTCAGACGTCAGTAAAGATGGCAGAAGGACTGACGTCTCCTTCAAGACAAAATATTACTCTGAAATAACAATAGTGTCCTTTTAATATATGCTCAACTCTCACACACACTCTGCTCCGCTCACACACAGCAACTCCGCTCACTCAGAAGAGTCTGCACTACAGGTAAAGGGCAATTCCACTTTTTACCATCTGGATCATCTTTGATCAGCTCTGGTTCAAAAACGATCATTCCTAAATGATTTAGACTGTATTATTTTACACTGAATACAGATTCATTAAAACACAATTGTAATTTGTAAAAGCTTCATTTTATTCATGACAGTTTGATAATCAGTGATTTCTGTACTTTTTTTTTTGGGTGTGTTTGCATCACATTACAATAAAACAGGTCAATTTAAAAACCAAAACAATGTAAAATACCTGACTGTGCAGGTCTGGACTGGATAGTTCTACGATAGATATAAACTCATCAAACTAAAATGTACATTTTGTAAAACCTTTACTTAAATTGTGAATCATATTTTTTGTTTTTATATTTTATTTGAGGTGGATCAGTTTGCCTGAGGGTTCCTTCTTTTCACACTTTAACACATTTCCAGAACGATAACCTGGAATCTAGACGGTAATATTCTTTTACATAAGTTCTTTGGGATTTTTGGGAACTATCTTCATGGATACTAATTAACCCAATGCAACACATTAAAACCTGAGTGTTTTAAACTGTCAAGCAGAGGGAAAACTATACAGTTTATACAGCTGATTGCTTTCATTTTTAGAAAATGTTTGAGCTCCTCCACCCTCAATGTATCATTTATGCACAAAGTGACTGAAAACGTCACCAGAGTCATGTTAGAACAGCTCCTAAACCTGATGAAAGATCCACCCCTTTCAGTCCAATTAAATCCAATTTATTGATAAGATTGACTAAATACAAAACCAGCAGACTTCATCAGATCGGATGCGTTCGAACTGATGAAATCCTCATTCTGAGCGAACACTGGAAGTGGTCGCTCCAGAAAGTTTTCCCAGTGGGGCCCAGATGGGGCCACTGGTTTTTACTAATTTATAGAACATTTACCTTTACATGTTCAGCTCAGACTATAGAGGCTCTTAAATCTTTGCTTAAGTCTCACCTCTGGCTTTTAATAGTACATAAGATTTTATTGTATCTCTGCAATGCACGCCTATTTTATTGTTCTTTTATTACTGTTTTATTGATGTTGAACTGTATTTGTTCTGCTCCTTTTTACAGTATTGACTGTAAAACACTTTGGTTGACCTGAGTTGTTTTAAATGTGCCACATGTATAAATACAATACACACTGACATTTACTTTCTGCCTGGCTGCTGATCCTTGGATAAATAGCAGCTGTTTTGCAGTTGCTGCATTTATACACTACTGGTTTATTATTTTTATACATAAATTGTTAGCCATACCGTTTTGTTTCAATCTGTGTTTAAAAATGAGCAAAACGAGAATGTTTATTGAAAAATCTACTTCACATTGCACATTAAAATTTTATGCAGTGAATGAGTTGTTTCAATGAAGGACACAGCATGCCATCAACATTTAACAGAGGATCTAAAATGCTTGAAATGCATGATAATGGACCGGAGCATGTCGATTGAATAATAAACGGTAAAAAAGACAAATGCTGACATTTAAAAACCTGCAAAAAAGCATTTTTCATATTTAATACAGCAATTCTACTGGTTGTTTCCCCACAGTAATAATGTTTTACACAATTTATTATTCGTTGTCATATTATTGAATGTTTTCTACTGAACTGTGAAGTTTAATTAAAGGTCTGCCTCCTTTCACATTAGTGTTTTAAACACGAGCGGTTATTTACGTTTGATAGTCTCTGCAGGCTCTAATTTGAATAATAAATGATGACCATAATTACTTTGCAAGGAAGCCAATAAACAAATGTCAACACATTTGGAAATCTATACTGATGTTTAAAGCATGTGCACACACACACACACAGTAATACCAGAGAGGAAAGTCATCATCAGCAACCATCTGAAAAAAAAAGTTCTGAATCAAACAAACCCAATATTAGTCAGACGGTTTAATTTACCTTCAAACAGCGTTACAAGCTAAAATAAAATATGAGAATTTGAAGCAGATGTATTTTCTGTGCTAATGTTGAAGTTTGGTTTGAGTGAACCCCCCTGAGGACAGAGACTGATGTGTTTACTCAGCAGCTAACAGGACCGGACTGCGTGGACGGACGGGATGGAAATCAGAAAATGAACACAAGCCGTGTGCTCCGTATGCACAGAATACTAAAAAAGAAGAAACAATAAAGATGCTGACACATTAATAATAATATATCAGGTCCATGCAGTACATTAAAGAAATTACATAGGTTGCTCATTTCAGTTTCTATTTATTCCAAGGCTTGGGTTATTGAAAAGGGGGGGTGATATAACCAGGAGGCTCATGAATTATTCATCATCATGTCAGATTTTGACTTTCAATGAATTTTTTATTCTTCTGACTGGAAATGGCATAAACAAGCCCCAGAGGATGGTGGGAAAATGTTTTTAGAGATGTCAGTCGTGGGAGATTTCTGTGATTTGTATTATATATTCAGTTTTTTTCTCAATTTTTTTTACAGTTTTACAAAATCTGAAGCATCTAAAATGAATCATGTTTTGTTTTTGTAATTAACTGCAAAGCCTTTCTTTCCAGCCACAGCTGTCATGGCTGGGAACCTCATCCCTCCTAGGAGTTGGAGTCAAGTTGTTTCAAGATGCAGGATGGGATTCAGATTTGGACCCATGTAAAACCTGATTCTTGTCTAAAAACCTTCCCAATCTACAAACAGGTGGAGGTTGATTTGCACAGCAAAAAAACCACAAAAACATCAGAACATATTTTTGAAATAACAGTTTAATTACTGTGGTTATTAAACATCTTGCTCTGTAGTACGTATGGATGTGAACCATTTTAGACATGGCCATGTTTAAAAGATAATAGAGAACTTATATATCCAGAGCTGGTCTTGAGTATCAGATCAGCTGTTGAGCGACTGTCTCTAAAGCTTTATATCAGCTGTGCTGTAAATGTTGTGATGTAATGTGACAACATGTCTGAACTATGAAGTATTTTATATTTCAAAAATATACTAGTTCACATGAAAACACATAGTACTGTATAGTTGCATTCATGAACTTGGGTTTACAGAAACTTAAACACACACTCTCTTTTCCCTCTGCCTGTCCTCTCTGGTGCCTTAGTGGATGTGGTCTGTATAGGGCCACAGATTTAATACATCTAATTGCACCATAGGAATAGTATGTCACCAGGACAAGTAGGAATAAAATAAATATTTGTAATTGGGTATTTGTTGTGACATTAGTGATAAATCTACATGAAACTCCACTCATTTAATTAGACATTTAAAAATCAAACACATGCCTGAGTTCACCCAGCTAACTGAGGTGGTTTTGATGCTCCTGGTCCCTCTGGAGGCACTGTGAGGAGACCTCTGAGAAGACCCAGAACGTGGAGGGATCTCCAGCCTGGGAATGCCATGCATTCCCCAGAGGGAGCTACAGGATATCTGGGCCTTTCTGGACCTGTTACCTCCATGACCCGGGCTTTGATATATGGATAATGTTACAATAAAGTAGCCATAGTGTCTGCTTGACTTCAAGAGTTATTCAGTCATAGCTGCACATTCAGTGATTACTTTCTCACAGCTTAATCCATAGTTTATGAGATATTTTGCAAACACACACACACACACTCACACACACACACACACACACACACACACACACACACACACACACACACACACACACACATACACACACTACAAAACCAGCCGTTAAGAGGTATGGCAACACGTATGTAGCCTGGTGGTGTTGTGCTGCAGAACTGACCTGTCCAAAAAGTTTATTCAGGTAGGAGATGTAGGCAGCTGCCACCGCGGAGCTGTTGCTGAGGCTTCTTTTGCCCTTGCGATCTCCATCTCCTTTCCCTTTGGCTGTGGAGGACGGTGACTTGGTGCTGTAAAGTGTGCATCGTCATCATGCCGTTTGTCTAAACTAAAGCATCATCTAAAACAAGCCTGGAATTCCCCCTCCCAGCGTGGCATAACAAACACACTTCTGTGCCTTTTCGCTGATTCACTTGAAGAGTAAAAATATTGCTCAACATCAGCTGACATAAACACACAAAAAAACCAGATTTTCTGAGAGGGGGCATTTCTGCAGGCTTGTTTTTTTAGCTTATGTGTCATTTAATGAAGCTAATTGGGTGCATGACCCACTCCGTTTGTCTTAATCAATGTTGATTAGAAACAGAATGATAATAACCAGAACTTCTTGGAGAGGCTAAGCTGAAGGGCCTTGTTTTTGAATCTTCCCATAGCCGGCGATTTCCCAGCTGTAGCAGCCCTCCCTCCTCGTGGAGATGCACTGGGAGACAAAATGTAATTATTAGAAATATTTTAAAGCACATTCAAAACATAAACAAACGTAAAGACTCAGCTTGAATTTTAGTATATTTCAATCTCTGAAAGTTACTATACCAAAGAAGAGTTTGATTTTAAAGGAGTTTATGTTTGACATGATCTTTCTTACTGACCTGGCAGCAGAAGGCGGTCGGCTTTCTGGGCTACTCTTTGCACTTTTCACAGACATTCTGGCTAAAAGACCAAAACAAGAGATGTTAAACGAGATGTTAAAAACAACACGGGAGAAAAAACACAAAATATCCAATGGGAACAACACCGCTTTAAATCATTGTGTGCATTGTTGACCGAATAAACTTTTAACTTCACAACTAAACACAAGGTTGATGGATATAATCAGAGCTGATAGGCTCCTTGTCCAATCGGCTCATTTCTCACTGACCCAGAATCCCTCTAGCAGATATGGGCGTGGCCAACGCATCAGACCTGAGAAGTCTGGGTTGGTCACACCCATTGGAAGAACAGCTGATAAAGAAGGGTCACACCAACACCTGTGACACTTCTGATGAAGACTGCAGCCAGTGGTCAAAACATGTTAAGTTAAAAGTAAATAAAAACTTAACTAATGTTCTCTACATGTCTGAAGATAAAGAACCCTAATAATTATTAAAAAAGAAGACCCGATAAACCTTAAAGTGTTTATTCTAACAGCAAAGGTTCACAGCCTGAACTGGGATATTTACTCGTGTATTTGATCTTTTATTATTGTCAAGCCTGCTTAGACTGCTAAGTTGAGTTAGCCAGAGTGAAAATGTTCTCTATAATATAATCCATATTTTTAATGATGGGAACAACTAATTGCTGAACTTCTAAAAGGTGATCCACAGACCAAAATGTCATTGTTTTATTGATTTACTTGTTGTCAACTTTTTTCCAATTCATTTCGACTTTTCTGTTTAACAGCATCAGATAGATGAGGCCCTTTAGCAGTTATAGTATAACAGATAGATGCACATTGACTGAGATCAATTTGTGACTGGACTAATGAGCTTTTAGTGCCAAAAAAAAAAAACATGGATGGGATTTATTAAAAGGTACACAGCCACTAGGTACTGCACTCTGTCAATCAAAGTAGCCCCGCCTCCTCAATTATGTGAAGCAAACAAAAGCTTCACCTAAAATTCTCAAGATTAGATGTTAACTCAAGACAGCTTTAATCATTGGAAATCTATCACTTTATGATTTAATTATGGTGCAAAAATGAGTACTTCCCATGTTACACTACGTTTCATCACTCAGTCACGTTTTATATGCGTAACTCTGCTTGCTGAGTGTTTCTTGATGAGACATTTTGACTTGAATCAGATGCTAATCCCTGATAAATAAAACCCTTATTAGAATAAAACAACTACATATTTTAAGCCGTTGTCTTGAGAAAAACAACTTTTTATCTACAAAACGAGCTTTGTTGCTGTAAAGATAAGATAACGTCACATCTCAGTCTCTGTAGCTTTTGTGTCCTGCCTCCAGTGGACATTTGATGAACTGCACCTTTTAGCGCCTAAAAACACTGCCTCCCTTTTCAAACCTTTATTCAAGGTGGCATGCTGTCAAGTGTGTGTGTTTGAGGGTGTGTGTTCAGAAAGTTGACAAGACGAGTCTAATTCAGCTCAAATGTCAGGACTCCTGATAAGAAGTAAAGGATGATGGGAATTTAAAGTGCAGTAGGAGAGCGGCAGGAAGAATCCTGGATGAAGTGTTGACTAACCGTCAGGATGTGAGGAGGAGGAGAAGAGTTATAGCTGTCTGTTTGAGAGGCAGATTAATGTTCTGTCATGAACCTGTGTTGTTATTCTCTGGTCTGGTGATAAACAGTCCTCCTCAGCACCGAGGTGCTTCAAACATAACGACTCACATGCAGCATTGATGATGCAAACACAGATTTAAGATCTGCTCCAGCCGGCTCACCTCTTCAGGCCATGTTGGCTGTAATGAGAATAAAACCGAACACCAGCCTGTCATCTAAATGACTGTTGACCATTTAATGAGCCTCCATCATATAAAACACCGTCCTGACTCTCACTGGGTTGAACCAAACGTGCCATGACTGAGTACTGATTGCCTTTCTGTCACGCTCTCCATCAGGGTGTGTGTGTATGTGTGTGTGATACATACAGATTGTAACACGCCTAGAGCATGTTAAGTTGACTGAGCATGGAAGAGGAGAATCGCTTTGTCCTCACATATAACAGTCAGGATGGAAGTCAGAGCATCCTAGATCATTTATTAAAATTTAGTTCAGATCTGTCCAGTTCTTACCTCTTGTAGCCTCAGTTGTGACCTCAGTTTGATAAAATAAATATGGTTTCACCAGACTGATGAGCTAATGGCTAGTTATCCCACAGCAGGTCATAAAAACACTAAAACTTTGCTGTAAATTTGCATTACATGTCTGTTTATGTAGATATCTACAGGTAAAGGCAGGCCCACGTTCCACAAACAAACGTATGGTCCTGCATTTTGACCTGGAACAGGTTTTTGGGTGTGTGGTAAAGTGCAGGTGACCTTTTCATCATTTGGTTTCCTTTAGCTCCGCCCACGGTGAAGACATTTTGAAAAACTATGCAGACAAAATTAAACTGGGTCAGTTTCATAACGATAACAAAGAGGAGGAGAAAATGCACTACTTTAGCATTAGCTTAGCGTAAAACACTGTAAGTGAATGGTAACTACTAGCATGCTAAGCTAAAGCTAAAGGAGTACTGCCGGTGTAGGTACCCGATCTGCTGCCAGATCGACTCGGGGTCCTTCTCCTACCGACGACGTCACACTACGGCAAAGCCACTTGGACAAAATATGCTGTGAACCCCTATCGATACTCTTCTTTCACACATGTTTTGGAAAGAGTTTAGCAGGTTTGTTATTAAATACATGATTCTTACCGCCTAGATGTTTTTTCATATCTGTAGTTTGTTAATAAAAAACACAATGTTGTCTTTGTTTTGAAACTACATCAAATCAACATCAGACTGTGCCAAATAAGAACAACAGTTCTCCTATGTGAATGTTTTAAATGTATTTATATATTTAGCAGGCCTGGCCGTTTGTATAAATGTAGGATTCTGATGTAAATAAATCTAAATATTCATTCAAACAAAGTCGTAGTCTTTACTCCAGTGAAGGACTACAAACATGTATTTGTCCGGACCAATCAAAAGCTTCAGCGTTAACGTGCATACGTAACACTTACGAACGTGTTGACGTCACTTACGTTAGTCATACATTCAGCCAATCAGCTTGTGTTACGTAATCGGCAGGCACAGGCCCCGAGCAGATCTGGCAGGCCGAGTAGACGTGGTACCTACACTGGATCAGGAAAACGGCTGGGCTGTTTACAAATTGTTTTTGCCCACTTACTTGGTGGAATATCCCTTTAAAGTGAAACTCGAGTTAGAGGCAGCGATCAGGGTCAAGAGGAACATCTAACGTCTGAGTTTTGTGTATTTCAGTTATTGATCTACAGTAAGGACCACGCCCACCAGTGAAACAGGAAGTCCTCTGACCGGAGCGATGCTCATAGTCAGACCAGGAGAAACACTGCTGTAGATCCGTAACAAAGTTGCAACTAATTTAAGAGTTTTTCAAACAACTCTTACTCAAAAAAGTAATCTTCATGCATTAGAACACTTTATTACATGTTTATTAGTTAATATTAATTAATAACGTAAATAAATCCTCTATGATTTTGCTGGAGACTGTTCAGTTTGTGGTGTTTATGCTGCTGCAGCGGTATGAAAGCTAGCGTAGTCATTTAGACGTTGTTCGGTTGAAACAAAGACAAAAAATGGTGGATTGTCTGAAATGCAAAAACTTGAAAACCACAAAGTAAAAAGTTATTTTAAGGATGAACAAATGTTAACATTAAATGGACAAAACATGTTCATCATATGTCGTCAAGTGGTGACTTGATTAATCACATATATTAATGTGTATTATTCTTAATAGGTCTGATTAAATGTTGACAAAAATTTACTGTAACTATTAGCTGGATCATCAAATTATAACCTATTACCAAAAGCCTGGTTTTTAACAGGGAATGATGACACAAATTCAAATATTTTACAGTAATTTCTTTTTTAAATGAGTGTTTTTATTTAACATCTTATATTTTATATAAAAGAAAAAAGTTCATAACATTTAAAATGTTTTAAAAGTCCAAATGCACAAAAAGAAGTGTCTGATTCAGCCTATTCTGCTGTTTTAAATCATTCATGCTTCACACGTGAGTGAAGTAAAGTATCTACACTTTCTGTATGGATGGATTGCCTGGAGGATTGTTCTCATCTTCTAGCTGAAGTCCCATCAGGATAAACAAGCACACCCACAGGAGCAGCAGGTATACATATGCCACACAGGCCGTTGAGCAGCACGCTCTGCGTCTTCAGCTTTCCTCCCTAAGTGGCCAATTGCTGTCAATCATCAAGCCAACACAGGCAATTTTAGATCCTAATCACTCTAATTGAGGTAATGAAAAGGAGGACCAGGTGGACTCGGGCAAAAACAAACATGGCTGAAGATAGATAGCAGGCTGGAGTTGTGAGCCCGTTAGGAGCTGAGTGCAGCTGCCCCGAGCGTTATAAGGGTTGGACCTTACTTAGGAATTCTAAATATATTTTGCAAAGCCCACTGGAGTGGAGGATGCTGAGATTCACTGTATCTGTCATGCAGCCGTGACCCAAATACTCAGAAACAAAAAGAGAAAAACTTTCCAGCATCTGGACATGGAAAATATCTGCTCCAGAACTCAAGCAGGCAGAGATCGTAGAACATTTCCAGGCAGTCATCCTTTGATTTTTGTAAATTAGGACTTGACATGTTTAGCTTTTAGTAACGTTTTGCTTCTCGTTTCAAGCTTGTTCCTGATTGGTCAGATGAGCTATAAGGATAGACAGCTGACATATAAAAAAGCTTCTTTTTAAAATGATTTTTATAACTAAACCAGAGAAAACAGCATGTAATAATAAAGTTATATGAAAGTCAAAATTCTTCAGAACATGGTAGCATTATGTATTAAATATCTGCTCGTTTAAAACGTTTAAACAAAAGAAACCATGAGTGGACTCTGTTTACTCACTACACTATGTTCCCTACAGGGACGTGTTTGTGCACTTCAAACACTACTTCAATGCAACACTACTTTATGAGTCACAGAAATCAACAGCAGCACAACACACACGAACACGCTGAATCTAAAGTGATGTACAGCATTAATATGCTGGTTCTGACTGAGGAAACATCATCTGTCTCCATAACACAGACATAACACGTATTTACATATCTGCTTACACAGGCATGAGCTGCAGCTCTTACTGTATATCCAAACATTTAGATCATTCTAAGTATCACAGAGCCTCTTCCTGCAGGAAACAACTACGGTATTTTAAATGAATCAGAATTATGTTAACTCGTTTTAAGTTTAGACCATCGACATATAAAGGTTTGACACAGGAACACAAGGCAGGAAGTGTGAATTTGTCCTGAATAAAATATAAAAAGACAACTCAGACTTCTTTTTCTAGGTGTTCACTTCTGTTAATTCACATTGTTCTTCTCAAATATTCATTTATTTGATACATTTAGCTGTAATTAGTTACTTGATGCTTGCAATATTGGGCTGCAGATGTCCCAAACAGTTGAGAACTTCTCCAGAGTAAATCGGTGGACGGTTTGAACACGGTGTGTGTTTTTTATTTGGAAGGAGATTTTCAGAAAGGACATAACCTGAAGCAAAAATATTTATGAGCACGAGGCTTCACTCTTTGAAAGCTGAGCTCCTTCTGAGTCCTAATCAAGCTGCAGGCAGGTCTGGCACTCCATCTCATCTTCACCTTTCTTTACGCCTCTTCCTCCACCTTCCACCCTCCTCTTCTCCCTCCCCTGCACAGAATTTACGTCACGACTCCAAAATGAGGCTCTCACCTTCAGAGTCATATCAGGCAGGAAACAGGAGGCGAGAATTAGATCTTTTTCTTTTTACTTTTACAGATAAAGTTCCAGCCCTGATTTAAACTCTAAAATTTGTGTTTTATTCCAACATCCTCCTTCCTTCCTCCTCCAGTTTCTGGAGGCCAGCCTGATCCGAGTCAGAGAGCACTGTAGCAACCAACACGGGGCGCAAATATTGAACCATAACAAACACGAGCGGAAGGCCGGCCATCTGTTCGTGCAGCAGAACGTAGTCAAGATCCAGATAATCAAATATTACATCGCCGAGAGGAAATGCCTGTCAGTGTCATTAGAGTGAGCGGGGGCTGCCTCCAACAGGCCCTGGACTACAAATGAGCGAGTTGAATTATTAAAGAGTAAACCAAGTTAACACCTCAGTATAAATCATTTGAGCAGGCTCTCCGTCTGCAGGAAGAGTAAAAAAAAAAAAAAAAAATCTACTTACTCTGATGGTTCTGCTGGTTTGTGTTGGCTGACAGACGCAGATGAAGTGTATCTGTATGACGTCCTCTTACCTAACATGAGGATTATATGATGGGAGGTGATTATCCAGCTAAATATGTCTGGATTAGAGATGTAACAGCTCCTTAGGAGCACACAGGTAAACAACCTGATGGCACATGTGTCATTTTATACATCTAGTTTGAAGCTTGGTTTGGTGAAAGCATCACATAATTAAAATGTGAAAAACCAGGCAGCAAAGGGATGGTTTTTATATTTCAGAATGTGGAAAAAGCAGGAAAAAGAGAAAAATACCTCACAGTTTAGTGTTTTTAAACAGAAATTCTACCCCGGTAGGTTTTCTTGGGTGAACCAATTAATTTTATCAGTTAAAAGAACACACTGCTTTAGCAAAAATAAATGTTATTTGGTTTCGGTTCTTTTCTGCTCTTATTGCTGAAGACAGATCATAGAAAAATCCATATCAGCCCATTTCTAATTTGCACCAAATAATCAGATGAAGACAAAAGGAATTTTTTGAGTTGACAGTTTTAGGTCAACAAAAAGAGCCTTTTGAAGCGTGTTTCATCTAAATATTAAACATAACGACTAGACTTACAAACCTGAGCAGGATTCATTCCTGAGAAGAAGCGTTTTCATCCTGATGAATTAACCGCTCAGCTGCAGCTGTCTTAAAACACCTCCAACATTTCATAACAATTTGTGTGAATGTTACTTTCAATTTCACATTACTCTGTTTTTTTTATTTCAATGCTGTTTTTACAAGCGTAAAATCACCTGAAGCAGCAAAATGGAGCAATTCTAATAAGTGTCATACTAACAAAACCATGTTGTGCAAAATTGACAACAGCGTAAAAGTTTATACTGTAAGTAAAAGTGGTTTATGTGAATTCTATTAAACCTTTACATCACTGTTAGTTTTGCATTACAGACTTTTTTCTGCAGACATTAAAATATTCCTAATGGATTTGACCCCTGGCTGCACCAGCTTGCTGCTGGTGGTGATATTTACATTTGTTAATAACCACAGAAATAAAATCAGACAAGTTAAAAGTCTTATCCATTTATTTTCCCTGGGTCATTTGTGAGCTTCTCTTTATGAAGTGAAGGCAGTAAAAGAAAAAAATCATAAACAAAATTCTTTTTACACAGAAGACAAAGCTGCTGGTCAATGAGATATCATACATTTAGGATTGAATAACAGCATAAAACAGGAGCTTTGATAACAGGCAGCTTAATGTTGCAGCTGCTGGAGATTCAAACTTGACTCACAGTGTGTGAAAAATGATATCATGCATGTGAAGTGGAAACAGGAGTGTAAATTTAAAAGTCTCTCAGGTAATCCACTAATAAAAGAACAAATGTACAAATTGCTACGTGTTTGAACCTCTACATGCACAACACAGATTCTGCTACATCCACGCAGATGATTTCTTTCTGTTTATACGTTCAGTCTTCCAGTTCACTGATTTTTAAAAGGTAAACAGATTTATTTAATGCTCTTTTGTTTATTTACTACTAAAATGACACCAACGTGGCTGCAATTTTTGCAGAAAAGACGTAGGAATTTACACAAACTGATCTCAGAATTGATTTAAAGCCCGAGTCGTCTTTAACTGCAGTGACCTCAGTGCATGATATCAGCTGTAGAAATGCATTCTGGGGAGGATAAATGTGGCATAAAGGACAAAACCTTTGTCCAAGAACATTAGAGAGAAACACGACTGAGTAAACAGTAGTTTTCCTCTCCTTGGCATTTTGCTTTGCCCCATAGTCTCTGCTTGAACTTTGTCTCACTTCACTGGACAAACCTTCTGCATGACATATGATTCAAAAGTAAATGTCACCTCATTTTAAAAAGAGAGGAAAAGCTTGTAATTTTTGTGAGAACTGTTTTGTACTTTTACACAGACATGATAGTGGATCAGCTTGATGCTTTTGTGATTAATGAGTGTCTTACAACTGGAGCTGTGTGCATAAGAAAACAAACTGCAGTGAGAGTCTAATTTTTCTCCGCATTCTTACTTTCAGAGCACGCTGCAGTGAGACTCTTACTCCCCTGTGCAGTCAGACTCTCGTTACGCTCAAAGATGCTTACTCCGGCCAACCAAAGACACACTAGAACGCTTTTTTGTTGTTTTGTTGAAGAGGTGGAAACTGACTTTACTCCTTACCTTCACAGAAAAAAGACAAGTGAAATAATTTGTGTTTCATACACCAGTCAGCTCCCAACAGAGAGTGGACTTTTGAATTGTCAACATAAGAGCTTCTAAAAAAAGCATCCAGTGCCATTTTTGAAGGTTGTCGAGTGTTGTGCTCTCACTGGGTTCTCTCTGAGCAAAAATCAGGCTGTGCATCATTTAGCGGTGCGCTGCAGCTGGAACCTATAAGACGTTTAATAAAATCAGTGTAAATATGTTAAATAAAAACGCTGTGTTTTGATACAGATTTAGGATTTCATGGAAACATGGAGACTCGTCGTATATTTTGATGGATATAGATTTCCACTTGGACTCTCGGGAAATGCGTTCACTGTGATGTCTGGCTGCTTCCTCATGGGAGATTTAAGCATCACACTTCATTGCTTGTTAAATTTTGAGGCACAGACTTGTGACATTTTTGCATTGGCTTCTGTGTATTTGATGTGAAACAAATGAAATGACTTCAAATTCAACACTTGATATGGTCTTGGTCTTAAAACTGATCACATTTTGGGCAGAGAGTGCTCATGCTAATGACTGAAAATGCATCATTCATTCGATGTAGAAAATATGAGTGGGAAGGAAGGTTTGTGCTTGAGTAGCCAGTCAAAAAACAACGAACCATTCATATGCATGGGTTAGGAATCTGGAAAACAGAATGTGCATGTGATTTTCTGCTTATTTGTGTTCTAGTTATTAACCCATGCAGATGATCATGATTCCCAGTCCTTGTGTGCATCAGAGAAGCAACGAGTTTTGGCAAGAAGTTCATTTTTACAATACTAAAACACATAAATCTAATATAGCAAACAGAAAACAACCTAAAACAACCAAATAACATATTAGGTTAATGCACAGCAGATAAAGCTGTTAATATAACCTGATATAATTCATAACTGGACAAAAATGTCTATCAGGAAATCTCAAAGAGAATCTCAAGATCCTGTATGGATCGCTCAAAACTCGAAAAACAGAGAACAGAGTTGTAGCTATTTTTGTGTTTGCTGAGGTTGTTTAGCAGTGGCAGCCATCAGGTTGACTCCAAAAGTTAGTCAGTTGTAGACGTACATCAAAGGATGACTTTCTGAGAGTTTTATTAAAATCCATCCAGTGGATCGTGAGATACACTTAGACAGACAGGGTGGACTCGAACAGCTAATGAAAACATTTAAGCAAAAATGTCATGCAGTGAGTAGTACTTAGAGTATAAGACTCTCAGCTCAATATTTGCGGCCATTTTTGTGTTTGCTAAAGTTGATTGGCTGTGGCAGCCATTTTTAATCTTATTGACTCCAAAAGTTAATCAGTTGTAGATGAACATCAAATAATTACTTTTTGGGTTTCATTAAAATCCATCCAATGGTTCATGAGATATTTTACCAACAAAAATGCACACGCACACACGCACGCACGCACGCACACACACACACACACACACACACACATACACACACACAATATTGCTACAAAAACACAAACAAACTGGTTATTAATTATTATCAGATTTTAAAAAATCATTATTTTGTGTAAAAAATAATTTTCTATGGTTTCAGTTCAGTTAGAAATTTGTGAATTATATGTACGGTATATATATTTATTATTGGTGAACTAAAATGATCCTTTTATCTTGAAATGTCTGTTTTGGAAAAATGTATCTGGAATATTCCATCCATCCAGCCACCTTCTGAAGCTGCTTTATCCTCCACAGAGGGTCGCGGGGAGCTGGCGCCTATACCAGCAGTCAAGGGGCGAGAGGTGGTGGACGCCCTGGACGGGTTGCCAACAGTTAAATTATTGAAGAAAAAAAATGTCTGCATTTGTCCATAACTTTTCAGAGTGCTTTACATTACAGTCATTCACACACTGAGCTACATTGTAGCCAAAGGGAAGGAGACCATGCACAGTTACCACCAGACCCTCCGACCAACACCAGCTGTAAAGTGGGCGAAGTGTCTAACCCAAAGACAAAATGACATGGTCATCCAGCCAGAGCAGTGATAAAAACACAGGGCAGCTTTAGGAAGAGTTGATGATCCAATTCTGAAAAATTTGAGATGTAATCAAAGCTCATTGTGACTAAACTGCACCAAGAAGACTCACAATTTAATTATTTTTTTCCACAATTCCTGAAACTTTGCACACACACGTTTTTTTTCCTATTCCTAGTGAAAATTCCAACAGTCAGAAATCAGATGTAACCAATAAAAAACGCAGATCATTTTAGTGTGCATTTTTTTTATTGCAGTAATGGTTCTAATCCATGGTGATAATAATGTAAACATAATTTTAGTATTAATAGTCTAATAATAGTGTATGGTAATAATGTATAACTTCTATTGAAACATCCCCATAGTTTTTAGTTATTTCAGTTTATCAGTTTTTTCCTTCAGTTAAGTTTAGCGTGTGCTTTAATAAAATATTGCCCCTCAGTCCCACTTTCTAAAAGATTTAAATGGCCTCCAAGACAGAAGGCTTTCAGACAAAATGTGGGTTCATCACTGAATGAGATTAAACCCTGGTTTTGTTTCTTGTTTTTTTTTACAGTAAAAAGATTTAAAAAGACCACTCATAATTTAAAGAATTTGTGGGAATAATCAAAAACAGTGTTATGGAGAACTTTTCCCTTTTGAGGTTATGAGTAATGAAGCAGCATTTAAAGCCAACCCATCCTCCCTTGCAGTTTTTGCAGCTTGCACTCACTGACTCAATCTGATCATTTCTTGCCAGGCGTTAATGCCAATCGTAGCCTCGAGTCATTTCCGCTCACACGCTGCAGCCGTGAAAAAAAAAAAGCCAGACGTGTGATCAAAAACATTATTTGCTCCTGACTTTTTAAGGAAAGCAGCCAACCTCATAGTGTGAAGTGAGGAGGATGACCGAGTGCGTCCATGTGTGAGCGCAGCAGCAGATACTGCAGAGCATTCGTGATGAGGGAGTGCTGATAACAGATGTTGCTTCATGATCTTTTCTGCTGATCTGCTTTCCACTTTTTACATGGCCGATGAGCACATGCACTGATAGCGACACAAAACGTTCATCAGGGAGGCTAATCTGGAATTCAAAATGTGATTAAAGAAAACATTGAACATTATGTCCTGCATCTTTAGTGTCTGACGTCCAAGCCACCAGTAAACAGCAACATAAAGTCCAGATCTAGCGTCAAATATTTCACTAGAAATTCTCCTGCTTCCATGTGCAAAAATGCACATATTTTCTCCATTGTCAGATTAATATATGTGTTTGATCATGCTTATAAAATATAATTCAAGTCATCAAATTTCAGCAGGTGATTTTTATTAATAATATGTTTAGAGCTGTGTATGTTTTTGCACATTCAGGGAAAAAATATAGCTTGCTTACCTGTTGTTTTTATTGATTAAAAAAAGCATGTTAAAAAACTACATGCTGGTCTGTTTGCATGTGACCAAAAGCGAGAGACCGTGAAATAAAGGCTATTACAGGCATCTTGTGGTTAATGATGTGTTCACTTATTGGTGACCGATATTGTCAAATAAATAACTAATTGCCTTCACCGTTGCCTCATTAGGCACAGCAAGATGTCCTGCCAGGAGGCGCTGGCTTCAAACCTCCCTACAATCCCTGCTACCTCACTACGTCTCTTTATTCCTGCTCATTCTGAGGTCATGTTCTGCATTTATGCTCCTTTTGTTGTTTGAGAAAGAGAACATTTTTCTTTAAATTATGAAAGGAGTTCTGAAAGGTTTATTCTTGGTTTTTGTGTAAAAGACAAAAGGGTTTAAATTCATTTTGTGTGTCAGTTCCTTCCTGTTTTATTACTTTTATTTTGCATGCTTCTTCCTTGTGTTGAAAGGCTAAAGATGTGCAATAATGTCTTAAACTATCTGTGTGTGTGAATGTGTTAGCAGAATATCTCATATCCACTGGATAGATTTTAATGAAGCTTTCCAAGTGGAATTATTGGATGTTTACCTATAAATGATCATAGAGACCGGTTAAGGACATACAAATGTAAACGTTCCACCTTTTATGCTGGTACTTGATTATTCAGAGCCTTTTACGTCAGAACCAGAACCTTAAAATGCACCCTGTAGTGACGAGGAGCCAAAGGAGCTGGATGAGTAGTGGTGTGTGACATCACATCACTCCTATGTTGATGTCTCTGCACTGGTTACATGTAAAATTTGGAGGTTCACTGTCAGGTGGGGTGGTGTGAGGTGGACCCAAATGCAGGTGGAAGAAGGAGATTGAGGAGCAGGTAAAACTCAAAAGGGATTTATTATAAAGAAAGGCAAAGTCCAGAGGAACACAAGAACAGAGCTAACAGGCAAACTAGACTGGGGAAACTAAGCAGGTGAACCAACAGGGAGTGACAAGTAACACAGACTTAAATACACAGAGAAGATGATCAAGAAACACAAGGAACACCTGTGAGACTAAAGGAGGGAGACACAGGTCCAATCACACAACAGAATCAAGCAGGAGGTGTGACCCAGGAGCTACTGAACATGCAACCTAAACATGAAAGTTAGACACAGGGAAAGACAAATCCTCAAGTGAACACAAAGCACAAATCAAGATGAAACTAAGGACACAAGACAAGGATCAAGAACTGAGTAAACATCTACATGCAGTACAACATGACAGGGAAAATAACCAGGAAAACACAGAGGGCAAACCTAACACAGGGCTTAAACATGAACAAAGATTACAAAACTAACTTATTTCAGCATTACCTGAGCCCCCCTTAGTGTCCTGCTATCTTTACATTCCTCAATTTAAACCCATGAGAGTGCCTCTAAAAACTTCTCCAGACTAAACATTCTTCTTTCTATGTGCTATGAACCAAGTGGGACAAAGCCATGTCTCCACAGCAAACACAACGGCTACTAGTTCTCTCAATCACAGTTACACCTCTTACCTAGAAAATGGGCTTCTTTTAAGCCGTCTTGATGGAAGATGGGGACCAGCTCCATGGCTCCGTACTGTGCCTCTCTCCATGGTGCTGAACCAGAGAAGCAGAGGGTCATGCGAGAGCAGGAGGTTGGCAAGGCACCGGCGCTGTCCAAGGTGCTGAACACAGGGAGAATTACAGGAACCATAACACAGGTGATTACACTTTCCAGTCTGTTGCACCTTGACTTTGAAATTAACTTCCTTTATTATTATGCTGTATCAACAGTGTGGACACCATGTTTTAATTGTGATGTTTTGTGAAGCACTTTTTGATTTTCTACCCTTATGAGGCTTGATGAAGATAATGTATAAAACTCAATCTCATCTGCATAGCATAAGATACATCTTTAAAGATGCTCAAAATGTGTAGAAGGGGGAGCATGTAAACCAGAAACAATAAGGGCCTCAAGACAGAACCCTGTGGTACACCAAACTGAAGATGGCCCAAAGAAGCTGGCGCTGCCATGCAGAAAGCACAGTCAGAAAGATAAGAAGAGGACCACTCTAATGCTGATCCTGATACACCGGCCCAATACCTCAACTCATCGAGCAAGATCTGTTGATCGACTGTCAAAAACTGAGGTCAGGTCCAGCATAAGGAGGACAGAACAGTGTCCAGTGTCACTTTCCATTCAAATATCATTGGAAACTCTGAGAAGAGCTGTCTCCATTGAATGATTTTTACAGAACCCTGAGTATAATTAGTCTAACTGAGAGTCATTTCATAGAAAATCCCCAGAAATAAAAACTGTATTAAATCTTTGCTTCAACTTTGAGCAATAACTGTGAGAGAAAGCACAATTCAAGATGGCAGCCACAGCTAATAAACAATAGCAAACACACAAAAATAGCTATAATTCTCCCAATTTTATGGATGTTGAGGTACAATTCCACATGAGCTGAAAGTCATTCACATACCTAAAAATATGCACAATTTGAGATATAATTTGAGATTGTGCAGAATGCTTTTATCTAGATGTGACCAAAGTCAACTATAACTCCATCAATTTTCAGCATGAGAGAATCTTGGTTTAATTCTATTTTTGAGTTTTAATTGTTGTCTTTCATCCCATCTCCATCGCTGACTGAAGTCACCTTCACACACAGTTGGTTCATTTCTCCCTCTCTCTCTCTCTGAATTCCCCCTTTCCGTTTTGCCCTGCCTCTGGGCCACACTTCCCTCCATCACATCCCTCTCCCCGCTGTTTTATTTATGGGACTATTGCTGATGGGGCAAATGGGTAGGGATAGGTTTGTTTTGGGGTTTTTAAGAAGACCAAACTGAAATAGAAAATGGGAAGACACAATTCATCACTAAAATTTGTGCCAAAAATCGAAGCCATTCCTCAAAAACTGAGAGGAAAAAATAAAATAAAAGTAATAAATATTAAGAAGCCAGTTATGGAGAGAAATAAATGCGTATGGAAAAATCTGTACGAGACCTAATTGGGTCAGAAACAAATAATGAGCCTGCATTAGTGCTGAGCTTTGCTTCGGAGCTGAAACAGCAGGCTGGTCTGAGATCAGCATCAGCACGGCGTAATTCAATCTCATGAGAGATAAAACAAGAAATGAGGTAACCTGGAACCTTCAGAGCTATGTTTCAACTCTGCTCAGTAACTCAGCAATGTGAGAACTGAGACTGAGAGAAGAGATAAAAAGAGCCAGAGGGATGCTCTGTGTGTGCACATAAATCCTCCCCAAAAAGAGCAAGATGGAGAATACAGAATAAACAACAAAAAAGGGAAAAGCAAAATAACACATCCATCCTGAGGAAATATCATTCTGTCAATGAATCATTTTGTTTGACAGGGGTCATTCTTTCCTTTGCAGAGCTGGCTGGGCCTGTCACAAAACATTAGAAAAATGACAACTTGTTCAGCATTAGTGTTCATGACCGTAGACTTAAAAAAAACCACACACACACCTGTCCTGTTGGCACGTGACCCTGCTTTTCAGAATAAAAGTCAAACAACCGTTGAGGTAAGTCTGTCTGTGTAAAAACAACCTTTAGAGGACAAAAAAAGATGCTGATGAAATGAAGGAAGGGTGAAACAGGAAGGTGACGTTTGCAGTGGTGAAAGGGAAAGCTCAGAGCGAATGACAGAGAGACAAAAGAGGCAGGGTGTTTAGTGTGTGTGTGAGAAGCAGGAGCCGCTCGGGACTTCAAATGGGGACGTAGCTCACGGTGAGAAGAATAATGCACCTTGACAGAACAGGACTCCCTGCCAACACCACCAATGATCCACCCCCCCGCCATCCCACCCCTCCTTATTTCACCTTCACTGCTTAAAGTAGAGTGATGTGAAGTTCAGGCAACACCTGTGACACCAACTGCCAGTCCTGGGAAACATCAACAAGCCACCTGTTCAAAAAAAAAAAAAAAACAGGCATCATGCCATCGCCTCTCAGGTTCATCCGGTTTCCTGTGACTGACGCTGATCTCAGATGCTGTCAATTTGTCACTCAATCTCTCAGTCATTGAAGGAAAATTAGCATCATTCATATCGTGCTGCCATCAGAGGAAATTCAGCTGCTCTTTAAAAACATGATTAACCACCTGAAAGACTAAAAACCTTTTAAAAGCAGCACACGGAACTTATTCTTCCTGAAATCCCGACCAATGAATAAACTCAACTTGTAACTTTAATCAACGCAGTCTCAGTTATTTAGTCTAAAAAAGCTCTTTTTAAGGCAATATCGTTTCTTTTGAAGGACATCATATTCCTTCCAGTTGTCTGGTTTTCATTTTTCATGTTTTTAATTGGCACAGTGCCAAGTACAGCTTTAAGTCAGTAAGGAGGTCCTGGCAGGGGATGAAGTGGTTACTGGTGTTCATGGTTATTATGGTAACATTTCCTGCAGTTTGTAGCCTATTACAATGTTTTAAATATTTAACAATAATACTATAATTCATTTTGGATGCTAGGAGACTGCAGTAAGTGAGCACCGGAGATTATTTAGCTTCTGGAGAAACCAAATCTGTAACGAGACTCTATTTTTAATTCTATTAAAGTGATGAGGAAAAGCTTTTTGAAGATAAATCTCACTGATGTCATACGTCATTAGAATCCACTTGTTATGTCACAGCTATTGCATAGTCAGCTAGCTTTTTAAGTCTGCTAGGTTAATATTTTTTCTTGTGGCGTCCTTGTTAAAATTTAATTTTCTACTATAATCAGAGGCTATGAGTGTGAATTTACTTGACTGAATTGCTCAAATAATACGGAGTCAGACTACTGTCTTTATTATCCATCAATTTCTCCAAACTGAGACATTACGCCCTTTTAAAACCTTTCACAAAAGAGCCCCAGTCGTATGCATGTGCTTAACTTTAAAACAAAATGTAGACACTTTGAAAGAAGATATAAAAACATTCTCCTAACTTTAGAAGGTCATTGGATAAATATACAATCTGCCTTTCCCTTGTTAAAACACAACAGAATTAATGCTGGTGGCATCACGTTTTCATCCTACAGAGTGTAATCAGTTAATTCGCTGAACTGCAAAGTTTTCTGACTGAAAGTGGATTAAATATGTGACTGCACAAAGTGATGAATTTAATCATTCATGAACAATAGCAATGATACATTTAGACAGCTGGAAACCCCTGTGATGCTTCTGGCTCTTCTGTTGGTGAAAATCATTTCAGTTTGGATGAGGACTACTGGAACATTTTCAACACATTTTCAAAATACTGTGATTATACCATTAATCATGATCAATTTCTTCATAGTTACCATGATACAATATTTTCATATCATCTCATCCCTAGTCCTGGCTCACCAGTATGCACTTCATCCATAATGGTGAAATGGGATTCCCAGATAACACGCTGGAAAAACAGGATTTGTTTTACTTTGATGTTTCTTCATCACCATAAGGGAATATGTTGGCTTCAGAACATGGTCAAACTTAACAAATGTTACTACATTATACTTTTTAATATACTTTGCCTTTTAACTTGCCTAACTTTTGTGACATTATAATGCAATTTACCACCTTAGTCCTGCAAGCTCAACACTATGTAGATTTTCCTGTAACTGGAAGAAAACTTCACTTCCGACTTGTCAAAAGCTGAATCTTTTTTTAGGAGCTCTTGTGAGTCACATTTCAATGCAGAGTAGGTCCTTTTTGCATCAGAATTTATTGCACAGGGTAGGAATGTGCAGAAGTCTGGAAAAGAACTCTTAAAGATCCACAAAGTTGAATAAGTCGAACTTTTCATTAATAGATTTAGGCATGAAAACCATGCTCTTGGGTTACAATTAGCCAAAGATTTCATCATTTTGGTGGTTTGAATACAGCTTTTGACTGCACTGACATGTGCAGAGAGCTTCTCCTTCAATTTTCCTAGTTGTCATGGTGACAAGTTTCAAACCAGTGGCTCCACAGCTTGTAAATAGTTCATAAACTGTGGGATTTCTATTAAATTCTAAATACCAAGTCAACCAAAGATTTGTTAAATCACAGAGGATAGTTCAGAACTAGTTAACCGCCTGTGGAGCCGTATGACGCACAAAGAATATAAATCATGAATTCTAATCAAAAATTGATTTCAGTTACAGTTTCACACACTCACACACTCGTTTTGTAAGAAAAGGAGCAGATGGGTAACTCAAGAATTGCAGATGTGTTGGCGCAGACTTCCAAGGGCGAACGTGGTCAACGGTGAGCCGTTCTTCTGATCGTCATCACAAGTCCTTGTCCTGCGTGATGCCAAATGTTGTGCAGAATTCAGCATGCACCGATGCAACAGTATGTAAATAGAGGTTTACCTAATCTCAGAGTTAATGGCTGGCTGAGAGGCAACAGAGGCTGTGGCCGCACACTTAATGGAAAACCTGCAAAGCTTTGTGCTCTGGTAATGGGAGGAGATTATCTCTCCATGCACAGGGACTGGATGAATGCTCCTCCACAAATTGCTCACAGCCTCTCCATCCTTCTCACCCATCTCCCCCTCACTCATCCTCCATGTTTATTACTTATATTGCCCTCATGAAGGAGATGGGTGCTGTAATTACGCCAACACTGAAGCTGAGGTATGAATGGCAGCTGGATGCTCTTTTTCATAATACAGGGATTTTATTTTTCAATCCATTTCTTTTTCTAAGGTTTCCTTGAACACACACATAAACACACCTAAAGACTTTTATCATAAACCTCACGATTATTGCATCGTTAACACTTTGTTTTGTTCTCCTCAGACACCCTTTATTGGTCTGTACTTCTGTCGGCATATAGGCGGTTTCACAGCATCCATCTGATAGGCTACCTAGTGTTTATTCCAAAGAGAGATCAATACCGCAGCGCCGTTGCCCAGACTTCATTCTTCAAGTACAGTTGATTAGGTTTCTTTCCTGAGATCTGGTTTGGACACGACAAACCAGATAAATCCATGGCATTGTGGGAGGAGAACAACGAGATCCTGTTGAATGACAACATCGCGTCGCTTACCCTGCTGTGAGTCTGCTGTCACTATGGTTTCAGCCCTCTCTGTCAGATAATGCTTATTGGAGGAGTTTGTTGACGACCTCTTAGAGATTCGATCAAACAGAACTTTACATACGAGGGGGGTCGAAGATTTTGTTTAAAATAAGCAATCTGAGTTTAAATTGGATGATTTTATGTGTGAAGTGCAAGCTTTAAAGAAAGCGGTCGGTGGGTTGTTGCTTTGGTTTGTGTGTCTGCATCAAACCCGGTGTATTTGTTTTGTTTTTGTTTTTCCCCCAAAAAAATTTGAATTTAAACCATTGTAAAGACAGTCAGTGCTCTTGAATTTAAAAAATTGCATCAAATGAAGAGTAAAAAGAACATTAATCTGCAAATCTTCAAAAATAATCACACTGGTCTGAAAACAGACATAGTAGAGATCCTAGCACATCTTTTTGAATTACCGTATTGGTCCGAATATAAGATGACACTGTTATAAAGACCCTCCCCTTTTGAATGTACATTTAGAAAAATGGCTTTTTGAGAACTAAATGTCATCTTTTGTAAAAATAATAATAAAAATTGCTAGAAAAAATATTTTGGCAGCTTGCAGCAACTTCTTGAGCTCCTGGAGTTAAATATTGTAAAGTTGGCTTAAAAAACTGCAGTCTATCTATGGTCATCTCCCTCCTTAACGATTAGATTCAGATTTGTTTATTAATGGCCACACAACGAGTTGGTGGAATTTGTTTTCAGTACAGCAAGGACATGCTCACATCTCTGTGTCAATCAATACACACAATACAAACAGTAGGCAGACAGTTATGAATACTTTAGATGGTGACTTGGTTTAATGTCCGTACGGCTGTTGGGAAATAACTGTCTTTGAATCTGACTGATTTTGTACGCAGGGACCTGTAGCGTCTACCAGAGGGTAACAGAGTGAACAGGTGATATGCAGGATGAGAAGGGTCCGAGGTGATTTTTACTGCTCGTTGAGTGATGCGTTTATGATACAGTGTGTCTAAGGAGGGGAGGGGATGACCTGTAATTTTAGATGATTTGTCTATTATTCGCTGTAGTTTTTTGCGTGAGTGGGAGTCCAAATTACCTGACCTGATCTGAGTGTTGTTTTCATTTAAGGTTATTACAGATGAGTGTACCTAAAAATTTAAATGACTCAGTGATGGTGATGGGTTGGTGGGAGATGGAGATAGGATTTTTTCCGGTGGGGTAGCGTGAGAAGTCGACTATGAGTTCCTGAGTTTTTGATGCGTTGAGCTGAAGGTTGTTGTTTTGGCACCAAGTGACTGCTTGGGCAACCTGTTCACGATAGTGGAGCTCGTTGTTGTTGGTGATGAGTCCAATGATGGTGGTGTCATTTACATATTTAAGGATGGAGACTGAGCTGTGGGTGGATATGAGGGAGTTTGTGTAGATGGAGAAGAGCCAAGGGGAGAGAACACAGCCCTGAGGGGCCCCTGTGCTGAGGGTCAGAGGTTGGGACAGGAGGCCACCTATCCTGACTGTCTGTGTCCTTTGTGACAGGAAGTTAAGGATCCAGTGAGGGAGAGTGCTGCCGATGTCCATGTCTATGAGTTTATTGAAGAGGCTGACTGGGTTGATTGTATTAAAAGCAGAACTGAAGTCGATGAATAATATCCTATTACAATGTCCTTCTAACTGGTCTCCAGCCTGGACTGAGAAACCTCTACAAATGGTTCAGAATGCAGCAGCATGTTTGGTCTTCAATCAGCCTAAAAGAGCACATGTCACCCCTCTGGTCAATGAGCTCCACTGGCTACCTTTAGCTGCTCGCATCAAATTCAAGTCACTAACACTAGCATACAGGGTCCTGAAAGGAACGGCTCCCGTCTACTTGAATCCTCTTGCTGAGGCTGACGTCACGACTCAGTCACTCCAGCAAAGGATCATCAGCTAGCAGCGCTACACCACGCTGGGACAGTCCAGACTCTTCTCATGTGTTGTTCCACGATGGTGGAATGACCTACCGAGCTACCAGAACAGGGTCCCTGTCCATCTTCAACAAACTCCTGAAGACCCAGCTCTCCAGAGAACATCTTCTGGACTATCTCCTACTTTCCCCTACTCCTCTGTACTCTCTTCGCTCTATCCTGTGATCTTTTTTCACTTAGAGACTAGTGTTCAACCATCTTGTTTAGTATTATTTGTCAGGGTTATTTGTTTGTTAGCCTCAAAGTAACTTCTTGGTTACAATATCATTTGTAAGTCGCTTTGGATAAAAGCATTTGCTAAATACATCAAAATAATTCAGACTCTGGTTCCATAAAAGTATTTTGGTTTCACTTTTGAACATTTGAAGTTGATGATAAAACAGGTCCCATCTGTTATAACATCAGTAGTTTTAACACAAGCCAAGATGTTTTTGCGAATCAGCACAAAATTATGTTTTAACTCAACAAATGGAAGATATTTGTACCTTGAAAGCTACCCCAATAAATAAAAGGCAAGTGAAGGTAACGAACAACTGAAGCAAAAAAGAAACGTTCAAATCACGGCAAAAGAACAAAGTATTGGTTCACACAGCAGACGAAGCTGAACAGCCTCCAACTTCTAAATGTGGATATAGCTTTGTTGACATGTTAAAGGGGATCATCACCTATTTGTCGTGAGATCCCTGTGGACTCCTGTTTTAGATCCAGCTAATGGATGCCCTGGTATTTTTGGTCATGCTCACAAACCAGAAAACAGAAAGTCTTTGTCACAGATCAGGGTGTTAAAGTTCACAAGTTCAGTAAACCCTTAAAACACACTTTGATGGTGTGTTTCTGTGATGATACAGTTATAGGTAAGTCAGAAAATGTAGTTTCCCAATATTTTATTGAAGTTTGTGATTCTATGCTAACAATCTACAAGCTAAACATGTTCTAAAATTCATCTTGGTTGCTTCCAGCCACATGCGGAGCATTTAGAAGTTTTGAACACAGGTATGTCTTTTGCAGATGCTGCTGCTGGAACAGCTGGCTCACACCTGTAAGCCTTTCCATTTCCACTGAACAGACAAGCTCTGTAGAGACATATTTTAGTAGGGCCTGAGAGGACTCTCATCTTTTCTCCCATGTGACCAGAAATAATGTAAAAGTGTCCTTCAGGAGCACTTGTGTCTCCGTTTTGAAGCACTGAAACATGTGGCCCATGTCTAAGATCCTATTTATAGATGGATGGTTTGACAACGGCAGAGTGAGTATTCATCTGTCTCTTTTCACGTCATTTGCGCCACATGTTCATTGTGAAAATGGATGAATGTAATTGTGTAATGGTCTGTCATAACACAATATTGATGAGGTAATGAGATGCCTAAAGTAAATGTAACCGGCTCCCTTCACACCACCGTCGTCAGTTCACTGCTAATTTCCCTGCTTGTTGTTGATTGCAGTTATTTTGTACCAAACTTTTTAAAAAAGCATTTTAAATTGTTTCTTTTTGTTCCAACCCTCTCATTGCAGCTCAGAATTTTACCCAGTGATTTATTTAGTGAGAATACAGGTTGCAAATCAAAATGACCACCTATTTCTGGTTACAGTTAGACAGAATACCTAGAATAAATGAGGTTTGTCAGAATAAATGTGTTTTTAAAGGCTGTTTTTATTTTTGTTTTTTCAGAGCACATGCACACAGCTCTATTTGGTGTGTATGTGTTATAAAAGTTTCAATAAACACTTTAACTGGTCGACTGAATCTAGACCCATATGAAAGTCACACTGCACTTCCTGAATCCTTTTTAAGGGATCTGTGTTAGCGACAGCTGCATGTGGGTCCACTTGTCCCTGATCATGTTTGTGGTGTTCGTGTTCGGGATCTCAAGCTGTAGTCATGAAAAGGAGGGTGTCTAGTTTGGGAACCCCATGGTCTCAGCTCTGCGTTTTGCAGAGGATGTAGTTTTGCTTGAGCCACGGACCTTCAGCGGGATGATTCATAGCTGAGTGTGAACCAACTGGGATGAGAATTCATGGCCACAGTTCTCAACTGAAAGAAGGTAGAATGGACTGGGAGTGAGTCGTTTACTTCAAATAAAGAAGTTTAGTATGCTGGGTTAACGGTAGGATGGAGGAAGAGGTGGTTCACTGGTCCATCTACATCTCAACCCTCATCTAAGAGTCTGATCAAAAGAACAAGATCCCAGATACAAGGAGAGGAGTCATTTAAGATGTTTTACCTGAAGGGTTTTTGGACCCTTCCCACTGGGAGATGACTGGAGAGTGTCACTGGGAGAAAGGGGTGCAACTCTTGGTCCTGTTACCTCCTCCTAAACTCAGATAGACTGGTAAAAATGTATGTCGTTACACATGATTAAGACCAGAGTGACTAACCTGAATGACACTGAAAACATAATAATACATTTTCTAAGTATTTAAGAGTTTTATTTTAAATGATTGTACATCAACTAACAGGGGTGTCATGTTGGCCACATGCATCATTTCTATTTGTTGTCTGTATAATTATTTAAGTTTAAATCAATCAACTGTGCAGCCTTCATAAACAAATTGTTACAAAACTCAGCTGAGACCTGACCCTATGCTGTCAAATCACTAAATCTCTTGAAAACAGATGATTAAAGCAGTCAAACTGGACGTTGTCATGTTGAAAGTCATTGTGAAACAGAAAACTAGCAGCCTGTTTTTTTTCCACACATTTTGAGTTCATCAGTATTTTGTTTTCCAGACATCTCCTGAACTCCTCTGATACTAATGTGTTGTAGTCTTTGATTCATTCTGTTATTGTGGCAGGTGGCTGCTACAGTTGGACGCGTGCAGCCAAAAAAACAAGTGCACACAAATATGCTTGTCTGATGTTGGCCGTAGTAATCGCCAACACAAAGGAGCCTGGCTGTGGGTTTTAATAGCTGGCAGTCTGTTTTGCTCTGCTCAGTCAACATAAAGAATTTAATTTCCCCTCTCTGTCCTTCACTTGGGGAGTTTTCCTTTTCATCCCGGAGCAATATTTCCTATTGTGCAGGCTCACATCCCTTCTCCTCCCCATCACGTCTGCCTCTCTCTGTGTTTATCTCTGCTGGTGTCACTCTGCGTTTGTCTCCTCATCTGTTTTGTTTGTCTGTCTTCCTTCGTTGTTGTCTCTCTTTACACCTGCAACACACACCCCATCCAACACTGAGACACACACACTCACGCCCACCACCCACATGTTTTCTTTTTTTTTTTTTCCTTTTTTCTTGGGTTCCCAGAAATGTCCTTTCTGCCGAGGAAGTGAGTGGCTGTGCCATATGCACGGCCCGAAAACGACTGATGAGGATTTTAACTAGATACGTCACAACTACAGGGGAAGGGAGAGAGGGAGAGGGAGGGAGGGACGGAGGAGAGGAGAGGAGAAGAGGAGAGCAAACGATGAACAGAGTCAGGGAGGGAAAGAGCGAGAGAGAGTACGGAGGGATATATTGACTCAAAGCTGGTCTACATGCTCCACAGAGTGTGAGAGACAGAGGATGTGATCGCAGGCAAGATGGAGTGCTGGCACAGATGAAGACTGTCCCTGGGTAGGTGGAGAGCCATGTGTGTGTGTGTGTGTGTGTGTGTGTGTGTGTGTGTGAGTCCACATGTGCTTGTATGTCTCTGAAAAGGACGGATTGATGTGAGGAAGTTTGTGAGCAACATGCAAGTGTAGGTAGGAACCGGAGGAGCCGGTCTGGCTGCTGTTATGTAAGATAGACTGAATGAGTGCTGAAGATGGGAACAGGCAGTTTGGACATGTGTGTGTGTGTGTGTGTTACTGGATCATATCTAGTAAGAAAACATTAGAAATACAAGTGTCTTGAGCTGATGTGTATCTGCAGATTAATATGTTTACAGGGACACGCGTGTGTGAGGCGACAGTGCGTCTTATCGAGCTTTAGAGTGATAGACGTGGAAACCAAAGTGAAAAGGCAAATAATTGGAACGCTTTCATTACCTGCGTGTTTTCCTCCAACGCTGACCTTTCCCTGGTTTTGACCAGATTCAAATAACTTGTTGAAACACTTTTTAAGCATTTTTGAAGCACAATAAATAATCTTCTCTGTTTTCAGCCTCTCAAGTGTGAAAATACCACAAGTTTTTGCTACTTTGTAATAGTAATTGTGAATCAGAAGATCAAGGATTTCACCATTCCAAATCCCAGCTGTGCAGGTCGTTTTATGTGGAGGTTGCATGTTCTGTATGTTCTCTGATGCGGTTCAAAAACATGCATGTGTCAGGTTAACTGGAGGTCAGGACGTGAATGAACTCTAAAAGCAAAACTTCCCTTTGCGCTGTTTTCTAATGAGGAATTAGGAGCTGAAACTGTATTTTGGCACCAAAGAACCAGGAAGCGTTATCATCATGGACTGTGTTTTTACGGGACCATTGACTGTTATAATCACTGTGTTATTATGTGGTTTTATGCTTTAAAAACATTGATTTTTAACTGCTGCACATGTCTGAGTTTTAGAGCAGGTTGGGAATATGGTGGTTTTGGAGAATAGCTTGCAACAATCAAAACGACTGTAATGAAGAGCAGCTTTTTATGACCCTGTGATGTTGGATCACATGGCCTGTTTTCTCCACATACTTCTCACTGCATTCATTTGTCTGTAAAATCAGGCTGAAAAACATATTTCTGGCCCTTTTGATGACACAAATCACCCATACTATAATTCTGACCTAAACTCATCAGTTGGATTTGTGTGCTTTCAACTATTCTCTAAAAATACAAATTATAGTGTTCCAGAGAGGCTAATGGTTGGAGACCACCTGGAGAGCATCAGTCACCAACAAAAGGACCAAAGTGTTTCATATAATATTCAAAAAACATGGCACAAAGCTGCACGGCTGACGTTAAAGATCGCGGGTCACCAGTTGCCACTAATTAGCGGTGAAGTGAAGAGCATATGCGGCACACAGACGTGCGACAGGTGACGTGGACTCCCACATGACCGGCTGTGGTGACAATGTGAGCGGCTCTGACGTCGTTTCTGTCACAGAACACTCGTTCGTGGAGTGGCTCTCGAGTCTCTGTGGGAAGAATAGGAAATGATACGATTAGGTTCAATAAGGCGGGAGTTGGGTGATGGGTATTATGCTCCAGTTAGTGACAAATATGCGAAAGGCTTCACATGGTATTATGTAAATATTGCTTGTGGTGTTTTTCTGCAGATGAGAGAGAGAGAAGATGAGGGATAAGAGCGGGATTAGAGAGAAGTGGCCGTCACGCGTGTGACATCATTTGTCTCGTGCGTGGCAGCACTACGTTTGAATATTCACCGAGAGCACAAACTTGGTGTGTTGACACAACGTGTGAGTCACACCATAAGCGCCAAAGGTTCTGGCAAGTTCTATTTTGGCTTCCTGCGCTTGAATCACGGGATGAAAACAGAAGCATGTTGGCAGTTTTTTTCATCCTAATGTGTTGTGATTTTTTTTTTTTGCATTTTGCCTAGAGATAACCGCCACAGCTGCTCAAACTCTCAGGAACTTTGTGATCTGTGTTGCTGTTTGATGCTGACACATGTCCTTTTTGTCTCATTTGTTTCCCCATCTTTGCCTCATTTGTCCTTTCTTAGTCCCGTTTTACAGTCCAGATGAGCGTCTCAAAGCCCCCTCCACCACCCTCCACCTCCCACCTGGCCATCCCCCCTTCCTCCCCCTCCACCCCCTCTTCAGCTGCCTCCTCCCCCTCCGCGACGCCCCACTCCGTCGCTCCTCCGCCGCCGTCGCCGGTCAAGATCTCTATGCAGGAGCACTTTGCCATCAACGTGTGCCCAGGACCCATCCTCCCCATCCCACAGATCTCAGACTTCTTCCCACGTTTCCACGACTACCCCTGCACGCCGCCACCCCCCAGGGAGAAGAAGATCCTGAAGGAGGAGACTTTCAACGGGGAGACGGGTGGAGGGTTCAAGGATGGGGAGAGAAGAGGGGAAAACGAAGGCGACAGGGAGGAGGTGTTCGACTCAGACGACGAGGACAGTGAGTTCTGAGGAAGGAGAACAAAGACTTTTAGGAAAAACACCCCAAAAAAACTTCCTGACTGAGCTTCAAAACTGTTTATGTTTAATCATGAGAGAATTATTAAGCAGTAACAGCATAAAACAACTCTGCCAACTCTGCAACTCAGGAGTGAAGAGTCATCTAGTTGTTTCTCTCAGTTTCAGTTTCTGCATTTTTCCCCCCTTAGTAGCACAGCACATGCTCGCAGAGTAATTGTGGAGTCGAGCATTTTTCCAGCACTGTTTGTCACTCCCACTTTGTGCGACAGAGCGGCTCAGATGATTTATTACACAACGTTGCAATAGTGGGACCCTAGTTTCTGCTCAGCCCCAAACAGTAATCAAACAAGACGGATCAATTCATAGAAGGCAGCGTTATGTTTTTAAGAGGCCATCTGCTGCAGAAATGACTCAGAGCTATTGAAGGCTGAATGTGTTTGTGGCTCTCGCTGACAGTAATCTCTGTGTTTGTGTTGGTTTTTTTCCAGCCTACCTGGGAACGCTGGAGTTCACGCTGCTCTTTGATCAAGAGAACAACTGCCTTCATTGTACTATACACAAGGCAAAGGTAGCGTTCATCACGCCGTCCATTAAAAACTTCATCCTTCAGTTTATATTGGCTCTTTCACATTAAAGCGAGGTGTCGGTCACATTTCCGTCTCACAACCTTTTTATAGAAAAACGGGCTCTCGTGGCGTCAGCTCGTCAGTTCGAAACGACATCATGACACAGTGAAATGTTGGATAACGCCGCATGTGACGAGCACAAGGACACCAGCCTTCCACTACGTGTTTCATGCTGACACATGATGTTAATTATGTAAATCTTAATGGAGAGTTCCTCCAAGGAGAGCACAAAACAGTTGAGGAGGGTGGAAGCACTCAGGAGCAGAAAGAAACGCCCTGAAGTCAAATACAGTGGAACTGCACGCTCTCTTTCTGACCCTGTCACTGGTGTGAATAGGTTTCAGGGCACAGTGACGTCACCTCTGATACTACATGTGTGTTTGTGCGTCTGCAGGGTCTGAAGGCGATGGACTCCAACGGGCTGGCCGATCCATACGTCAAGCTTCATCTTCTCCCCGGGGCAAGCAAGGTCACTGCTTCAACCTTTCCTCAACAGCTAATAATGTAACATGGTTCCATTCATCTACACCTCTCATTTAGGGGTAACATGCAAATAACGGAGCTCGATGGATCACAGTCACGACAAAAATAAAGTCCACTTAAGTCTAGAGTTAAACATGTCAGAATTAAAAAGAATGATTTGGTCTCTAACTTCTAAATTTGTTGAAATCAAACCTCAAGTGTGCAAATAAACACACCACAGACACACCATGTCATTATTATGAGAACAAAAGTGAAGCCAAAAATAAAAAGTGAACTCCACAACTTCACAGACTGTAGAACTACTGAATCTAAAAGCTGTTAAAGTCAGGTTTTGTTCTCTGCTAACGTGAAGTAATTATTGTTCATCCCTGCAAGTTTGTAGCAATAACTTGAATTAACAGTTTTCTCTGGGTCTTTATCAATCTCTCACATCACTGTGGAGGATTTTTGTCCCACTTTTCTTCACAAAGTTGCTTCAGTTCACAGACATTTGTTTCTAGAGGGTTCCTTTGACTTGAGGACCCATAACAGCATGTGTCTGAGCCGTTGAAACATCCTGGTTCATTTTTTCAGTCATTCTGTTGTAAATCTGCTGCTGCGTTTGGGATCTTTGTCCTGTTTTATGACCAAGCATCAGCCGTCTGACAGGTGGCGTCACATCTGACTCTAGAATACTTTGGTATAAAGAGAGAAACTGCAGGATGTCCTGATCATCAGCCCTCCACCGCCGTGCTGACAGCTGGAATGAGGTGTTTGTGTTGGAACGCTGTTGGGGTTTAGTGCCAAGAATGGTGTTGTGCATTATGGGTAAACATCTGTGCTCTGGTCTCATGCTGCCATGATCTATTTAGAGAGAAGGGATTTTTTTCTTGTATAGGCTTAACTTGTTCAGTCTTTAGCTAATTGTCCTGTCATGTTAATTTGGGCTTTTAGAGTTTGAGACAGAGCTCTTAGGAATACATTTTCTGCTTTTATAGATATGGTCACACTGGTTTTAGCTCCTAGCTTATATTTTCCCTCTTAAATTCTATGGAAGCACTAATAATGGACGCAGTTTTTTTCACACAGCGTTTCCATTTTGCTTCGTTTTTGGTAATCGGTTACTGAAGCATGAAGGTGACTTTAACTCTGATGCATGTATTTAAAAAAGCAGCGAAAAGCAGAACCTTTCTGCATGTTTGGTTTAATATCAGTGAATAACAATAATGCAGATATTAATGTGCTTATCCAAAATAGCTCCTGTTATATAACTAATGGGACATTTTCACAGGTCTAACTATTATTAAAGTTGCAAAAATAATAAGTATCTGGTGATAAAAAGTGTTAAAAATGCACATGGTGAGAAAAAGGGAGGAATATAAAAGGCATTTTTTTATGATTGTTTAGTCCTTGTAAATAAAACCTCTCACCTCATCGATTCGTGTTTACCTGACACCATAAAAGGGTCATAGCACCTTTGGGAAAAAACATGACAGCCAGCTAATTTACTGTGTCTCTTCAAGCCGAGCGGCGTTTTCACTTGGACGCTGCTTATTGTGGCTCATCCGGTCCTCCTCCGCGTTATCGAGCCCAAACACGTTCTGGTCGGCTGCCCCGCTCTTGTCTCGTTTTCAGCTCAAGCAGCGGGGGAAGATAAGGCTCGCCACAACAGCAGCAGGAGCAGGAGACACCGGCGGCGGCACAGGCCCCCCCACTCCCACGGCTGCGGCAGAATGCAACCGGTTGTCGGCCATTTCGGCTTGAGGCCGACACAGAATGAGGTTATGAGTTGCAGGGGGGGGGGGGGGGGGGGGGGGG
>SSNR01000117.1:653104-724097 GCA_006937965.1 Callopanchax toddi
GGGGGGGGGGGGGGGGGGGGGGGGGGGGGGGCGCCGAGTCAAGTTAAGGTTAAGCAAAGAGTGAGTCTGAACTCTAAAGGTGTGACCAGTTTAAAAAAACATGTAAATTCACCTTTTCTCGATCGTATCTCGCTGCTTTTCACCTCCATACCCGTCTCTATCGCACCATCTACCTCCGACCCTCTCTGACCTTGAAATACCAACAGTGTGTAGAGAAGAAGAGAGAGAAGGAGGAGGGGGGGGCATAACTGAGAGGGAGGGCGGAAAAGAGACATGAGGGGAGGACAGCAGCAGGTGGTTGTCATGGAAACAGGGAGGATTGTTACACGGCTCACGTCAACAGGCAAAGTGTTGATGTGAGGGGTGGGAGGGGTGGTAAAGGTGGTAGTGGTGGTAGGGGCAGCGCAGAGGGAGAGAGAGAGAGAGAGAGAGAGCATCAATGACTAGGTAAGTGCTCCTGTTTGCTAAACAGTCATCAGGGAGGAGGGCATGTTATTTAAAAAGATGACGGACACACACTCTCACGTCCACTCTCCTGCACTCCATTTGCGCACTTCGCAGTGACTAATCCGGCGCCCAAAAGCTCTCAAGAAATGTCCAAAGCCCACGTGTCCTCTGACCCACACGCTTTCCCCCTTCCCTTCCCTTTCGGCTCCCATCTGCCAGCTCTTTGATCGGGATACGGTCAAGCATGCCGTCTTGTGATGTACAACACACCCTGCAACACATGCGGCGGATGACCTTGTGTGTATGCAGACACATGCTAAGGATTTAGTCACAGACACACAGAGAAACCCCTCCCTCCCCTCCTTTCTCCTTTCTTCTCGATCACAGCCTCTCTCCTTCCCTCAGATAAACACGGATGCGATAGTTCCCGGTGCCCCAACGGTCTCTGGCATTTTCATGTCTGAGCTGAGGCGCTTGGACGATTCGCTCACAGCCAGGCTCGGCTCATCACAGCTCTGGAAAGGAAGGGCTGAGTAAGAGGGACTGTGAGATAAGTAAAAAAAGAAAAGAAAGAGAGAGAGATTCCTGCAGACAGATGGAAAGAAAGAAGAAAGAGTGTGATGGACAGATGGAAGGCTGGAGATAAAACATTTACAAACAGATGCAAACCACCCGTACAGGAGGAGAATGAATGCAGCGAGGATGAGTACGAGGAGCGGTGTTTGAAGATGGGCCATATGTTAAAATATGTGTTAGAAAACCAGCTCATTTAAAACACAACGGGACCTTTAGTAAAGCGTTGCATCGCTGGAGTCGTGACGCTCCTCCTCCCTCACATTAATCAATCAGATTAATAATGTTCGTTCCCTGGATAGCCTGGGCTCTGCGCGTCTGACTCTAATTGATAAAGAAGAAGTTTCCAGCAGAATAGAAAGAGGATATATAGAAAAGGGGGCAGAGAAAGAGAGGGCGGTGACAGAACAATGGGCAGCAAAAACAAACTGAGGAAAAAAAGATGTCAGGCAAGGTTCAGCATCTGGCCCTGAGGCACAGTGGCATGAGGCTGACGGTGGCAGAGGAGACGAAATGGGGCTGTGGTGCTGGTGTCCTCAAAGATTCAGGCACGAGCATGAGTCACATTCAGAAAGGAGGGTACACAAACTCCTCACTGGCTGCACAACATCACAAAGTCACTAAAATACCCCTATAGGTCTGTTAAGGAGCAACACAATGTTTAAAGGCTTTAGTGTGTAAGGAAATGATGCATAATATCACACGTGATGTTTTAATGATTTTTTATTTATTTATCAGAATTGTGAAGAAATGACCCAAAAGTGCAGGCAAGTGGGTTTTTAAAGTGTTTAAAATAATAGAGTAAAAATCAAAATAGGCAGTGCATTAAAAAGTCAGGACTGAAGATGGATGAATATCTGCAGGATTTCAGCAGAAGATCGACAAAAAAAACTGAGGACTATCATTTTAAAGAGCTGATTGTAGAGTGAAGCTCTGAGTGGATCTCAGGTGTGAGTGTCAGAGGAGTGACGAGGAAACTGAGGGAACACAATGACTATGAGGAGCTCACAAAACTGTAAACAGAATGACAAGAAATGTAAACTAGAAAAATAATAACCGACAAGACAAAACATTGTCTCATCTCATGTTGTCTTTCGTCATCTTCTGCTCCGTGTCTGTGTTGTGGGAGGTATCCTACTGTTTGCACCTTAATGTGGAGGAGCAGTGGTTCTACTCCAAGTCCACCTCTGACGTTCTACCAATCTCTAACAATGACCTTGGCCTTCCTGTGGAGGAAACTCATTTTGCCAGCCTGTTTTTAAGATCATGTTCTTTTGAAAGCGCATAACCATTGATGAGGGATGGAATGCAGATCCAATCAAAAGCTTCACCTTCTGGTTTAGCTCCGTCTTCACCACAGCAAACCTGTTTAGTCTCCACATCACTGAAGATGCTGCCGTGATCTCCCGCTGTCTCTTTCCCTCACTAGTGAACAAGTCCCTGAGATATTTAAAGTCCTCTACTTAAGGTGAAACCTCTCCCCCATTATGGAGAATCTATATAACAAAACATACAGCACAAAAATCTAAAACACAGGAAAACTAGTCAGACACACAAACACCCCAGAACCTGGTTATGGATGGGTGGAGGAAGATGGTATTTATGACATCAGACCCAAATACACTGGAGTGGCTCGGTCATCAAAAACTGAAACAGGACTCACTGGCACCATGCCTAGACCTCATCACAACACAAATGTCAGGTTAGCATTGTGTTATCTTCTAAGTTGCATCCTGATGCGGATTGAGAGAATTGTGCAAGTGAAGGGAATGTCAGGATTTCTTGACAATAAAGGCAGTCTTCAATAAAACACTAATCGTGAAGGTAAATCTTCAGAGTTAGTTGGGGGTAAGTAAACAGCAGGACCTTGACCTGGAGAGTTGTCCCTACTGTGCTGTGCCATGTGTTTGTGTAGTTGTTTGGTTTCCCCAAACACTCCTCACTGCACTGAGCTGCACACACAACCCCACTCAGCTTCTGTTGAGCTGTTTTGTTCTTTGGATGAACCGGTCAAGCCAACACTAATATACCTAGTATTCACAGAGCATCACTTTTCCCACATGTTATGTTACAGCCTTATTCCTAAATGGATTCAATTCTTTGTTCCCTATGAATTCTAGAACCATCACCCCATAATGACAATGTGAAAAAGTTAAGTTTTTTTTAAAGATTTTTGAAAATGTATTAAAAACAAAAACCCAGCAAAATCACATGTACATAAGTATCCACAGCCTTTGCTCAGTACTTTGTCACCTTTGTCAACCATAGCAGCCTCCAGTCTTTTTGAATATGATGCCACCAGCTTAGCTCACCTATCTTTGAGCAGTTTGGCTCATTCCTGTTTGCAGCTCCTCTCAAGTTCCATCAGGTTGGATGGGAAGCTTTGGTACAACCAGTTTAGGAGAGATGTTCAGTCAGATTTAACTCTGGGCTCTGGCTGGGACATTCAAGGACATTCAGAGTTGTCCTGAAGACACTCCTTTGATATCTTGGCTGTGTGCTTATAGGGTCGCTGGTTGTTGAAAGATGAACCGTGGCCCCAGTCTGAGGTCCAGAGCACTCTGGAGCAGGTTTTCAAAGAGGGTGTCTCTGGTCATTGCTGCATTCATCTTTCCCTCATCCTGATTAGTCTCCCAGTTCCTGCTGCTGACAAACATCCCCACAGCATGAAGCTGCCACCACCATGCTTCACTGTAGGGATGGTAGTGGCCTGGCGATGAGCGCTGCCTGGTTTCCTCCAAACATGATGCCTGGCATTCACACCAAGAGTTCAATCTTTGTCTCATCAGACCAGATCATTTTGTTTCTCGCGGTCTGAGAGTCCTTCAGGTGTCTTTAGGCAAACTCCAGGTGGGCAGTCATGTGCCTTTTAAGGTCATGTGCCGTTTTGTTGTATTTGAAATGCACTGTGATGTTATGGAAGTCTGGCTTGTGCTCTTGTTGGAGAGGAGACAGAAGACAAGGTGAGATGAGGGAAAACCTGTGTCCTCTCATTCTGTCACAGCAGATGTGAGCGATATCCTGAGGGGCAGAGACAAATGATTATCCCCTACTCTCTAGGAAGGAGGAGAAATGCCCTCTTTAACGGGTGTTTTATTCACTTTATCTCATTTTGACCTGATGAATCTCACCCTCCTGGCTTTTAGATATTTTCCTTAGATTCTTCTTGGTCTTTGACTTTCTTGTCTCTTTTAATTTGGCTCCACAGGCAAACAAGCTTCGCACAAAAACGCTGAAGAACACGCTGAATCCGGTGTGGAGTGAAACGCTGGTGTACCACGGCATCACCGGAGCTGACATGTCCACTAAAACACTCAGGTAGGTTCTCAGCTCTGACTTTCTTCTCTGTCCGGCTATTAACACCACTCCCCAGGCAGCCAGGGGAGCAGCTCGTTATGCAGGAGATGAAAATCCATACCCAACCCTCCAGTGAGCTGCTAGCAGCACTCCAAGCCTCCCTAAGGGCCTCTCCAGGTACTGCAATTCATTAATAAAGCCAGGCAGCACAAACCAACTGTTCCACTTGCTGCAGTGACTGCTCAGGTGTTGGCTCAAATTCTCCTCCCCGTTCCCTCCCGTAGCGCTGTCCTTGTGGAGGGGTCAAACGTAGCCATCTTGGCCCAAAAAACTCAAAGGCGCTTGTGTCTTCCTGCATGTTGATTCACGGGCAGAGTTACACGTGTGCTTTGTTTGTGGACGTGTGCATTGAATTCAATTAGTGTCAGTTTACTAAACGGACTCATAACAGGGTTGGATGTTTGTCCTGAAGCCACACACACACACACACACACACACACACACACAGACTCACTCACACAGATCTGCACACACAGATACAGACAGACAGGTATATCTTATGTGTATGTCAAGGGCAATCACCCGCCTTCTCCTCTGAACACACACAAATAACACGCAAACCGCACATGTCCTTGAGCAGCGTGTCAGACTGGAGAGGGAGGAAACCCACCTGACCCCTTCTCAAGGACACTACCACAGCCACAAACCAGCACAGAGGCTCCGGTTTGCCAAAATCAGAAACAGAAGGAGCGAGAGATGAAGAAACACAGAGCTGGCTGCCAAGATCAACAAAAGCTCAAAAGAAAAAAGTGAAAATAATATTGAATGACAGATAAGGGCCAATAGACAGTGAACTACACAACACTGTGGCATGGAGAGAATCCAAGGGTCAGTTGAAGAGGATGTCGGCCAAGTATTAAGACTTAAGTGATGAATAGGATAATTGACTTAGTGGAGTTAAAAAGGGAAGGAGTTTAGTCAAACAGAAGCCCAAAACTGATTGAATGAGGACAGTTAGAGAAATAGGAGACCGCCAAGGAGCCGGAGTGAACGATAGCTCACTGACAGCAGGGAGAGCAAAGAAAGCAAGAGACAGACGTGAAAGGGGGAGGCAGAAAAGTGCTTGAGCTCTCTCTGGGTGTTTTCACCAGCACAATGTCTCAGCCAGTGAATGGGCGTTCTTCTCATCGCTCTGCAGAAAGCAGGAGAAGCTGAAAGGGATCCCTAGAGTGATGTTTACTCACTGGGTTGAAGCTCTGCTGTTCCCAGCAGAGATGCAGAGGTAGGGATGCTGTTCTCATTGATCCCTGTTCACAGCTGAGCAGGAGTAGGTCCAAACCCACCTGAAACCTCAACGGTTTAAAGAAAACTCATCCAAATCAACTTGATTAAACAAACGCTGGCAAAAGCACAGGATAAAACAATAAGATACATTAAAAACAATAAAGAATAATTTATAAAACATAATATTTTAGCCAGTTGCCTCTACTATAAAACTCTGGATTTAACCACTAAGATGATCCAGGAGTGAAAGTTAAGATCAGCGTCCACCACAACCCTCAGGTCTGTGATTGTTTGTTTAGTATCCATTTAGTTTAGTTTGTGTTGTATCCATTAGACAGGCTATTTTCACACATGTTAATTTAGTCGTCCTTGCTGTCCCTGCTGTATTTAAGCAGTTTGAACTGGTGTCTTTTGCAGCATGTGATAACGATGTACTAACTGCTCCCTTGACATTCTTCTCACACATTTTTTGTAAGAGGAATTGTGGTCTTTTCTTTAAAAAAAAACAAGTAGAGCTGTTGGTTTTAGCTCATTTTAGGCTTTAATCCCATTTACATATCATGTCCAAGGTTTTAGAAAAACTTGTTTTTGACCAACTACAGCCATTTTTGGAAGATGATGTTATTTTGAAAAGCTTCAGTCTGTCTTCAGACTGCGACACAGCAGAGTCTGCCTTACTACATTGCTACAGCTGTTGATGTTGTATTGGTGCTATTGTACCTCACTGTTTATCTCTGTCCTTCTATCTCCCTTAAGCCACCATGTTGGTATCTGTGGCTCAGCATATAAATGGTTTACTTGTATTTGACAGATCCAGTGCTCCTTTATCTGGTGGGGTGCCACAGGGTTCCATTGGTCGCTATATATTTTCCCTTTATCTGCTGCGATTTTAAATCGGCATCTCCTGTCATTCCCATTTTACACCGACGACGTTCAGATTTGAAGGTACAATGAAGAATTTGGATAAATTATGTAGCTTAAAATGTTTATTTTTTTCATGCCTCTTAACAACATTCTAACATAGTATAGCTATAAAAATATTGTGGCGACCAAAAAAAAGGAAAGAAATCGAAAGGAATCAATAAAGTGGCATAAGAATTATACCCGATGAGAGCTCTGAGACATGTTTATGTAAAATAGCTAGCTTTACCTAGCTTGTTTGAAGATTTCTCAGTGCAGCTTTAAAACCAGGTAATAGTGATTTTCAGTGCTTCCTCCCTGATGATATATTTGCAGTAAAACTGTGGTTAAATCACACTTTCTTGTTTTTAAATTGACAAAAGACTGACTACATTTTGTTTTGTTTAAAAGCCACCATTGATATCAGTGCTCTGAATTTTAAGTTTAGTGACATCATAACAAATCTGGAGGTGATTTTTGATTCAAAATGAAACATTTTGTATGCAAGTTGATTCATTACTGAGCTTTTACCACCTTCCTCTTTTAGCTAAAGTAAAGCCTTTTTTAAACCATGCTAATCTTAAAAAGCTTATGCACGCTTTAATCATCTCCAGAATAGTTTATTTTAATGCTCTGGATGTTTGGTCTCTCTCTAACATCCTATAACAGCCTTCAGTTGGTCCAAAATGCAGCTGCACATCTTTTAAATGACACCTCCCATGTGCGAGTTAGGGGTCAAAAGGTCATGCAGAGCCTTCCGTATTCAGTTTTTGTGTCAGATCCTGGCTTGAAGTCTTCGTTCCATTTCCTTTTGAATGTTCTGAGAACTGAATATACTGTAGTCATTTTTGGTTGCAGCAACCAAACTCTGGGACCAGCTTTCACTGGATTTACACTTAATTACTGACCTAGGCAATATAAATGATTTATTGTGAACTTTCATTCATTCATTGATCAATGAATGAATGAAAGTTTCCAATACTGAGCCAGGCCACCCAGGCCTTAAAGTCATCAAGACAGTAAAATAGTGAAACAATATATTGGGTATTTTCTTTTTAGAGGGACATTTGACAGTCATCAGGGTAACCATGGAATATAATGAAATATTTTGTAGGGATAGTGCCAAGTGGGAGCAAATGAAGGAAGGGCCCAAAACTGAGCCATGTGGAACACCACACGAGAGGGGAGGACACATTGTCACAAAAACATACACAAAAAGTCCTGTCTGCCAAATAGGATCTGAACCAGACCTAGACCACATCCCTGATGCTCACCCACTGCTCCAAATGAGAAAGTAAAACACTGTGGTCCACTGTGTCAAAAGCAGCTGTTAAATCTGTCATAGGTCACCAGAGTCAGAGCTGTGTAAAGATTTAAAACTTGGAAGTTGGAAATTGGAAGACCTCTAAAATATTGTTGCTCTTATAGAAAGGTCATCAGTTGATTATAAACAACAAAACATGGGAAATATTGCTGTCAGACCCAGTATGTTTAAGTTTAAAATATTAGCTTATCAACTTAGAATGAAGACTTTGTGAAAAGCTTTCATAGTATCTGTATGTTTAACCTTCATTAACTGGGTTCCTAAAGTCTTGGAGGAAATGCAAACAAGGCTTAAAGGCAACACTTGATGAAACATATCCAGCTCTGGCTCCTCAGCAGACAGCTGCAAACTCTGTCAGACTGCCACTCCACGCCGAGCAGATAATGTGCAGCTGGTTAGAAGTGTTTTCTGCATTCATAGCTTCCAGTTCCAGCCAAAAAATTAGATGAGAATGATGAAATATAAAAAAATAAGTAAAACTGTGGAATGATCAGCTAATCAGTTAGCTAAACTCAACTAAGCAGTGACAGCAATAAAATCAGGTTTAGGTTGAAAAGAGAGATTTTCAAAATGCACATTAAGAACACTGTGATGCAGTAACGTTTGGTGGCAGGAGGATCTTGTTTCTGGTTTTGCTGATGGTGTGGTCCTCTTAGCTTCATCAAGCTATGACCTTCAGCTCTTATAGGGAGGTGTGAAGTGGCTGGAATGAGGATTAGCACCTTCACATCTGAGGCAATGGTCCTCAACTGCCAACTCTGTGTGAGGGAAGAGGTCCTACCTGAAGTAGAGAAGTTTGAGAGTGTCTTGGGGTCTTGTTCACGAGTGAGGAAAGGAGGGAGCAGGAGATCAACAGGTAGACTGGGGTTAAAGTTATCTGACGTGGTGACGGATATCCATCAATTTGGAGAAAAGAGAAAAAAGTTCAGTCAAAACTCTTTCTCGCTCTTTCTTCTCACGCTGTCTATTGGGCTCAGTAGTCTCTGTTTGTGTGTGTGTGTGTGTGTGTGTGTGTGTGTGTGTGTGTGTGTGTGTGTGTGTGTGTGTGTGTGTGTGTGTGTGTGTGTGTGTGTGTGTGTGTGTGTGTGTGTAATGCAAATGAAGATGCGTGAGAATAGTGAAGGTCATGGGCGTAGATTTAAGCCTAACTTATACTTCTCCGTCTGCGTCGTTATGGAGACACGCAACGCCATTATACGTCGACGCAAGAGCTCTCCGACATCTACGCAAGGACGGACGGAGTCGAGCTCACTTTTCTAAACATCCGTCGAACGAGACGGAGAGCGCACGTCTCTGATTGGTCGGCTCAACACCTCGTGATCATTTCTGGCTTGACGCTGGTATCAACCAAGTAGGAATAGTAAACTCTCGACAAAGCAGATATGGATCAGCTCGAGAAACATCTGGCAGACGAAGTACAACATTTATATCATCCATCAGTGTCCCTAAAGGGTTAAACAAGAGCTTCATAGTCGCTCGTCGTCTGCCTTGTCTTCACTGAACGGACGGACATTCAACAGACTCCTGTTGTAGTCTCCTCACTCCTGTTTAATTCTTTTTACCAATATTGTTTGTTCCTCGAGATCAATCTGTTCAAACTCAAATCAAAATTCGCTCTCTGTCATCCATTACTGAGCTGAAGTAAACAAACTTTGGTCGACCGAGGCATTACTGCAGAAAAGTTATGCACCCTCTGCTGTCCTGGTGGAGAATTGCTTCACAACACTGACGGAGAAGTAAAAATCAAAAACGTCTCCGTCAATACGTCTGCGTGTGAGCGCAAACGTGCTGTCAGAGAAGTATAAACTAGGCTTTAGAGTGAACGCTGAATTGTCCCCACCAATAACTCGATCCAAGGGTACAGAAGCGCTGCATCCCCACCAATAATACGTGCAGCCCAGCGGGCCGAGGCGCTGTGTAGTTGTGCGTGGACCTGTGTGTGTCCAGGTGAAGGAGGCGTGTCTGGATTGACCGGCGCGAGCCCCTCGCTGCAGGATGTATGCTGCGGTCCGTGCTCCCAGACACGCCCCTCCACCTGGACAGAAGTCCGCTCCGAGCCGCTCACGTTGATGGAACCTGCTCTGGGTCTGGAAGTGGACCGGGCTGGACTGGCCATCGGGCATCTTCCCGGTGGGCCTATATGGAAACTTTCTGTTGTCCCACCCACCCCCATCAGATGAAAATACTTTGCTTCAACCCCTGGTGTAGCATCTGCTGTGATGTGGAGCCTGAAACGGTTTGTTGTGGTGAAGAGGGAGCTGAGCCAGAAAGCAATGCTCTTGATTTACTGACTGATCTACTTTCCAGTCCTCACTCATAGTCATAAGCTTTGAGTAATGACTGAAAAAACAAGATCACAACTAAAAGCAGCCAAAATGAGGGCAGGCGGGCTCAGCCATAGGTATAGGGTGAGAAGCTCAGACATCTGGGAGGGATCTGGAGTTGAACAACTGTTCCTCCACAGAGAGGAGCCAGCTGAGGTCGATCAGGCTTCTGGTCAGGATGCCTCCTGGACGCCTCAGGAAGGTGCTTCAGGCATTTCCTGCCAGCTAGAGGCCCCTGGGACAACCCAGGACACACTGGAGGGATTCCATCTCTAGGCTGGCCTGGAAACGCCTTGGGGTCCCACCAGATGAACTGGTGGGGGTGGCTGGGGAGACGATAGTCTGGGCTTCCCTACTGGAGATGCTGTGAAAGGCGACAAGATGAGGCGAAGCAGTTTGGTACCATGTGGTTTAATATTTATACAGAAAGCCCGTTGAGCCATTATTTATTTATTCATTCATGGATAAAGTTATGTAAGTTCTAATAAACAAGGCACATCACTATATACATTTTTCCTTCATTGTATCACAAGTAGCTTGTGATAGAGGGTTTTATTGCACAAAGACTCCACCTGCAATAAATTATTGTTACAGTTACACAAGTTAAACTTGCTACAACTTAGGAAGTCAAACAGCTTCTGATATTCTCCTGGACTTTTGTAAAAGCTAAGTCTGAGTTCCTTTAATATCTGCAGAAGAAAAGTTTCCAGAAGTTGACAAACGCTCAACATGACATTTATCTGTCCGTGTAAAACTTCAGTACGTCCGTCCACTTATTGACCACTGTGCTTTAACCAGACACATCTCACTGTGATGAGCTCTGGTCTGGTGGGTGTCGGTCCAGGAGGAACTTCTGTGGGTTTTACTAACTAGTTAGAGTACATGTGAGATATTTGATGGACTTGTTTTTTTTTTATTGAAATGTATTTAACTTCACGTTATGAAGAACAATTTTTCCACTTCCACACATGTTCACAACAGAAATACTGAATAAACTCCTCCCAGTCATTAACCAATGGATCAAAAGTCACGCCTCTCCTCGGCATCAGGTCTCTGATTATCAATAAAACAAACATTAATATCCTCAATTATTTTAAATGTTTTCTAAAGTATTGATTTCAGTATTAGGCTCATTCCATAATTTTGATGCCAAAACTGAAACATGTCTCAGCTTTATATTTGTTCTAACTTTACATGTTTTAAAGATACACTCTCTTCTAAAATTATATTTTCCTTCTCTAAACTTATGCAATTGTTGAAAAAAAAAGTATTTTAAAAAAGTATTTACACTGTTTACAGAATGTCTTCACATTTTTTTAATCACATCTAATTTATCACGATGTTAAAAATTATATTAAAGGAGGATGAGAGTTACTGGATGGAAATAATTTTAATGCATATTCATACAAAAGCCAGATTAAAATAATATATAATAATAACTATATCTTTTTGTTTGTAAACCGTCATCAGATAATAATAGCTCAAATTCAGCCAGAAGCCTTGGTGACGTGACCACAGTGCAGCTTTTTGCAAAAAAAAAAAGTGAAAAGAAGGTGTGTCGAGTGTAACATTGAAAGAGATTAGTGGGTTTGGGACTTTTATTTTATTTGAATTAAGAATGATTATATAAAACCATCGGGCCAAGACGAAACACAAAGAGGGACAACTTAATAAAAGACAGCAATGAAAAGACTGGAAGAGAAAAAAGACATCAAAGTTCCAACAGCACTCTTTTTATTATCTGTATTAAAAGACTGTGGGCCTGAGAGTGCTTACTTTATCTCTAAGAGCCACTGGAGGTCCATTTTGTTATTAAAAATGAAACGGCCGAGTAAACCAATAACTAATGTCTTCTATCGCGTCTTCACGCTTGGCCTCATAGCGGCTAATCCTTTAATTGCCGCAGCAAAGCTGCCCGAGGTGCTCTAGTCTCGAGTAAAAAGTCCTATGAACTGGAATGCATTGCGTCATCTTCAAGAATTATTTATTCCTCTACAGCATCTTTAAACCAAACTAAACGTGTTGGAAGACATGCAGCGATCATTTAGATAGCTGGAAAGTTCACTTTATTAACTGATTATCATTAAAGAGGTACCCTGAACGTGATAAACTTCAGAAATGTTTTAACGTTTTACAGTTTTCTGACTCACGACTGACAGATTAGGTCTAAATTTCTCTGTCAGTCACGACAGCCTGACGTTGACTTTAGGAGTATTTTGGGATGAATGCCACTGAATATGTGACCTTCAAACTTTTTTATTTTATTTTAATAACACCACTCTTTTATAGTAATGCATACAAGAAATAAAAAAGTTGAACAATAATGTAAACGTTGGCGAGTAGCCATGGGAAGAAAGTCATCTTAAAGAGTTGTGTGACTCACAGTGTGTCACTAAAACTATCGTCAGGCTGCCAAATAACAGCAGAGAGATGGAGGAGTGGATATCAGGAGAGCCAACATTTCTATCTCTCTATACGTGTGTATGTGTGTGTGTGTGTGTGTGTGTGTGTGTGTGTGTGTGTGTGTGTGTGTGTGTGTGTTAAATATGATGCCGGTGCCAGGTCTGGTCTATCTCCTCTCAGTTTTTCCCGTCTGTCTCTTCTCCTCCCTGTGTCCGGCTTCGTAATAAGCTTGACTGTCCTTGGGTGTGAGCAGACAGGAACAAATCTAGGACTTGATTTAGTAGAATGGAGGGAAAGGCTCAGATTGGAAAGCGGGCGCCGATATGTTCAGGAAAAGAAAAATATCTTTGAGGTAGAAGTTAACGGTTTCATCAGGTAGAACTATTTGCTTTCTTCAAATTTTGAGAATTCTTGCTTCTAACTAAATGCCACCACAGAATCTCCAGCAGCAGACTCATCTCAGTAACTAAATCCAGCTTTCATGGCACCTTCCTCCCACCGCTGAGGGCGACCTGTAAGAATTAAAAAGAACTGCCTGCAAACACAAGCATGACTCATTTGAATTCAGCTCTGCATGTTTATCTGTTCGGTCTAAAGGGGAGGATTTTTAAATTCTACCAGTGATTTGTTTGTGCTTCATCAAGAAGATGAGCAGATGGTGTTTACATGTGTGGTTCCCACGTGAAGGATGACCTGTGAAGGTGTGGAGCTGAAAGTCCATTCAGGATTCTACTCCACCAACATGGCTGCCACGTCGTAGCAGGAAGCAGTCTAGTCATTGTTTCTACAATTATGGCCATGTGTGCGTTAAACTGATCGGCCAGTGATTTGACTGAAGGTCTAACTGAGATACTATTGTGTTGGCACAGACATACAAAATGTCTGTTTAGGTAGTGATGTCACCAGGAGCAACTTTTACCATAATGACCCAACTGCTACATGCTGGTGAAGGGTGTTATCCTGAAGTGTTCATGTAATTTACCAGGGCCATGGACTCATCTAACCTCCTACTCAGCAGATTTTAGTGCCTGACTGTTTACACTCAAGGACAACTGCAGTAACCAAGCAGGAACATACTGATTTCAACCAAAACCATTTATACACTAGGGCTAAATCAACAATAGCAAACATCAATTGTCTCTTAAGTAAATGAATATAGCAATGATCTGTTGGTGTATCAACTGCCTGTAATCTGACAAACTCTTTAGATGTATTTATGTTGGTATAGTACTCATTGGATTGCTGGTGTATAAAAGCATCAGTCCAGGACCCTTATTATGGATTTTACAAGCCAAATATTGTCTCCACATTACAAAAATGATCACAGGTTGGATCACACTCAACATTTGGTCAAAAACAATATACCTGTCATTGTCACACCTGTGTTAATTACATACAAAATTAATGCTCGTTATATTCAGCGGCTGCTACTCCAATAGTGCTGCGTGGGGGGTGCTGCTCCGATTCGCTGTAGTGTGAGGGCCACAGTACATGGCTCAAAGGCCAGATCCAGCCCACGAGCCTCTCATTGAGAAACCTATTGGTGTATTATTCTCCTCTTTTAAAGCCTCCATCTTTAGTCTTTCACTGCTGCTATAACCTTCAAACCTTGGCGTAAAACTTCTCAGATTTGACTCCCAAGATGTTCATTTTAATATTCGAATTGGCTTGTCTCAGTATTCACAAACAAAATTATGATTTTTAGTAATTAATCTGAAGGTTTTTTTTCATTTGGGTGCATCAAAAGCCAGATGCAAACAGTCCAGGGGCAGATAGCGTGTTCTTCTTGTTTACTTGCACATAAAGACTTGACCATTAGATCACACTCATGCTCAGATTCAGCCTTCGTCAGGAGTTTTGCCTCACACCTGTAACATTTGTGTAAATTGGACGGTTCCTTTACAATTTTTAAACACGTTTAGCTAAAACGTGTCAGTGACACTCACACGTTGTTAGTTTCAAATCAAAACCAGACAAATAGGATAGAGAAAAAATAAACATCAATTCGGTTTTGGTAGAAAACCAAAAAATAAAACAATCTTTTAGTCCTCAAGTCACCTTTTATCACCCCGGTAGCACAACTGTGAACCTTTTTATCGAGTTGCAGTGACTCATGCTTTACAGCGGTAATGATGACTTTCTTAAATGGACTTATAACCAATCTAAAAAAAACTGTTTTTTCTTTATTTTGTTTTTCTCTTCAGCTCTCTAAATTCAACACGAGACAGCTGAATCAATATCCTCCTCGTTGTTGCTTCAATGCTGCCTCTGTAAAATGAAATTAGAACACACTCTGCAGCCCGTCTTCACTCGCACGTCGTCCACAGCCTCCATCCCTTCTTCCCGTCCCCTCGACATTTGGACGTTTGACGTGCTGGTTCCAGCCTTTTAGTCATAACTGATGAGTATCTCTAGCAGGAGCTTCAGAATAGCTCTGACTCATGACCACGGCTGTCAGATGATTTATTTCCTTTTGCTCTGTCATACATGCGGGGTGTCTGTGTTGAGATGAAGGTAGCTGTGAAATGTGACACCTGTTCTCCCTAAAGTTTTGGCTTCCTCTGTGAAAACTCTCTTTTTATTTACTGGTAAACTTTCCCAGTTTCCCAGGTTTTTAATTCCTTTAAAAGCCCAACAGATGGTCATGTTTGTTCAACCTGTGGTGATAATTTAGTGGGGAGTCATTGACAAAAATCCTCCTCATCACTGGCATTTGGGTTTACTCATTTTTTAGATGAAATGTTATTGGAAGAATGTCAAGAAAAAAGTATGTATGAAGCGATAGCCGATAAGCCGCTGGAGGTGAAGAAGAGGGGCTTAAACAGTGCCATGATATCAACCCTACACCTAAAAAGCAACAACCAGCACCATTTAATATGATGGAACATTATTTTAGACAGTAAAAACTACAGAGTTCAAAACTGCCTTTAAGAAAGTGCAGAAACGTTTTAAGAATTTTATTTATCTGCATATTTTTAGGCCTTGCATATATAAAAATCTCAAGTGTCCATCTCCTTCAGCCAACATTAGACGATTCTTGAACGGCATAAGATCCCTAAAGGCCACACTTTAGATACCCTCGGTGAACTAAACTGAATGTTCTGAAAAAGCTAACAACTCGTCTAAATTTGCATGTTAGCGAGACATCTTGCAGCTTTCTCTACATCAAAGTCTACATTTACACACTGGGATGTCTTCACTGAGAAATCAGTATTTGATTTATAATTTTGGTTTTTGCAAATTGCTGCATAATTTTGCAGCCAAATGGAATACTTAGCAAAGAAGGACAAGTTCAGAGTGACACTAAGTAAAAGAACAGCTGCTGTTAATAAGCCTTGAGCCTGTCAGACACATTTTGGTAAAAGTAAAAAAGCCTCATGAGGAAAAGAATAGTCCACTTCTGGTTGGTTCTACATACCGTTACTGTTTCTGATCTTGCTACCGCGTGTTGAGTGAAGGTGAGGGGTTCTTACATAATGTGGCTGTTTCAGGAGAACCTACTCAACATAAGGCAGGTCGTTTTGGTTGACTGGTTCATAAAAGCACAATCAAAGTCAATTATACAAAAAAGTCCAATCTTTTATTCTAATTTCAAAAAGTATGTTGTGAAATAAGTTTGTCCTTCAGCTCCTGATAATGCAAAAACCACAGTCTGATTGCTTGATTTAAACAATTTCTTTGCCCCCCCCCCCTCACAATCAATCAATGATAATAAATTAGAGTGAGGTGGAGTAGCAACCAGCTGGGAAATGACTGAAGCTGTGTGAAAGCACTCCTGCTCTGATCATTCATGAGGCTGCTCAGTAGAAACCAGAGTGCTCACCTGTTCAGAGCATGCACTTTGGAAGTATTTTGCTCCATAAATGCTGCAGAATAATGAGCGAAGCATTGGCAGGCTCAAACTTTTTACTGATTCATCCACTGCTCTTCTTCCTCTTGTGTCTGTGTGTGTGTGTGTGTGTGTGTGTGTGTGTGTGTGTGTGTGTGTGTGTGTGTGTGTGTGTGTGTGTGTGTGTGTGTGTGTGTGTGTGTGTGTGTGTGTGTGTGTGTGTGTGTGTGTGTATTCATGCGTGAAGGCTGTGTGTGTGCGACATGGACAGACTTGGACGAAATGAATTCATCGGTGAGGTGAGAGTGGCTCTGAAGAAACTGAAAGAGGGCGAGAGCAAACGTTACAATATGGGCCTGGAGAGAATTGCACAGGTAAGAAACAGCATGTGATTTTATGATCATTACTGTTATTATTACTGTATTGTAGATGCTCACCAGCTGATTTGTCTTTTTGCAGAATAAAGAAACTAACAATCAGCTGGTGGAGCAAGGAGCACTCGTAGCAGAGGAGGAGGTAACAGCTTTATTATCCATATCATTATTAGATTTTTGAAGAAAAATGTAATAGAATTTATTATTAGAATAAATATAAATGTCATTTCTGATCAATATCCTATATATTAATCTATTTTCCTATTTTTGCAGCACTTGTGTTCTCCTATAACCTCAGAACATAAAAGATTATTTACACAGCAAGGCATGAACTTTAACTGTAGACACCTCATATAGTCGACTGGGTTACTCCTCTGATGTTGTTGTTGTTTTTATTAATCTCCTTTCTCTTCATGATTTTGGAGACAGAAGCTAATCGCCTCTGGTCTCTGATTAGATTCGGTTTCTGGTTCACCCTTTAGATTAAACAGAGGAGAGATGGTTCCATTTGCAAGGCTCCGATAAGACCTATAATTACAAACTTTAATTTGAAACCTCAACATGCACATCATGAGCTAAAGGGTCCGAATCTCACACCAAATCATTAAGAGGAAAATATCAGCGTGTGTCTTCTTGTCTTGCCCCTCAGCGTGGCCGCATCCTGGTGTCCCTGTGCTACAACACGGAGAAGGGCTGCCTGCTGGTGGGGATCATACGCTGCGCCCATCTGGCCGCCATGGACTCCAACGGATACTCTGACCCCTTTGTCAAAATGTGAGTCATGAATATGCTCAGATGAAAATTTTCCTAATTGCTGTGGTGATGTTGGAGTGTGTGAACAATGTGAAGTGGAAGAGAGTCATGTTGGAGACATGGGGAGTTCCTCAGTCTTAACGTCCAGGCTTTGAGTGCATTCAATCTTCTGCCTGAAGGAAGGAGGGTGAATAGTTTTAGATGAGTGCATGGGGCCCATCATCTGTTGATCTAACCATTCTGAGCAGCTCCTTCTTGTCATGGAGGATGTCAGAAGACTGAGACTGGTGCAACATTAATAAAGTATGAAGGTGTTTTTGCAACTTTTCTGTAAGACGACAGTAAAATCTTCTAATAGTACATAGTATTTATACTATAGGATATTACCGCTAAAATAATCTGACAAGAAAAAACACATTTGTTTTTTTCTTTAAAATAAGATCTGAGACCTAATTCACCTCAAATCTGCTAAGAATGGCAGTTTCTACAAATTGTGGCAGTTTTAGTTTGTTTTCTGTCCCTCAGTTAGGAGCAAACAGTGTGACAAAATTAAATCATGAATAATTAGAACATTGAACTAACATAATAACTTTTGTTGTTATATTAACCACCCTTACCCATTAAACATGCTTATGTTAAGGTTAAATAAGACGGATATTTGAGCTCTGATAGGAGGACCAGAGCAACATGGACTCGGATCAGTTTTACCCCCTGGAATGGTTCCTTCCTGCTGGGGAATTAAAACAAATCCACAGTAGGAACAGAACCCTAAAGACCCTCTAGTTCTTGGTAAAGGTTTCTACAGATCAGTGAAAGTGTGTTTTGCCATCAGTAACAGAAACCAGGTAAAATCTGGGACATTGCTGAACAGAATCCAACAAACACAAGTGGAGAAAACAGAAGGAACAGCTGGAAAACAAGCCGTAATAAAGAGAATGCTGGTTATTTATGGTGAGGCAAACATTAAAAACAACTTTTTGTTAAGCTGCTTATAATTTATCAGTATAAAAAATCCACGAAGACTAACTGTGCTGAATATCAGAAACAAAACACTGTTTAGTAAAGATATTTTACTCAAGGACAAAATATAAAAACCCACATTGATACATTAGTATCATAAACAGCTGATGACCACAGTCTCAGAATGGATCTCATATCTCCTGCTGCATCCAAAGTAACTCAAAATTTACATGTTGTGATTGATGACCAGCTGACCTTTAAAGATCATGTTGCCTCTGTCTGTTTGTGCATAATACAATACACCACCCTGATGCAGCCTACCTGTCATTCTGCAACGCCCTTAACCAGCCTGACTAGTGTTCTTCCCTCTGGGTAGTTTATCGTTAGCGTAGCTGTTTTGTTCTCATTTGTGAGTCACTTTGAATAAAAGCGTCTGTCAGATACATAAACATAATCCATCAGCACAGCGCCGCTGTTTGTCCAGTGTGAGCGATGAGGGGTGGACTGTGACACTTCCTGGTGTCCATTCTGTGTATTTACTAAACACAGTTTAGTTCAGACTAATACACTTTAAAATACCTCATTAAAAAGTACTACTGTGAAGTTCTTTATGATCAGTTTGCTTTTGTTCCAACAAAAGCTTCAAATAGCATCCATTACCCCACATTTAAAAGTCAAATGCAGTTTTTTTTCCCAGCTTACGGTCTCAAACACATTTGGACATCACAGACAGATTCCTGTTTTCTAGCAAGGAGCGGCTTATAGGAAGGAAGCAGCCTGGGGGCATTGGATGGTTCTGATGACAGGAAGAAACAACTCTTTTATGTTCAGCTAACTGCTGCTGCCATGTTGTTTCTGGTGGCAGAATATGTGCATTCAGAATGTGGGGCTCTCAGTCATGGTGATTTACAAGCATTAACTTCACCAACTGCAGCTAAATGTAGAGGAATAGTTGAACATGCAGCAGCTCTGTGAATCAACAAGAACGACACCAAAGAATAACATTCAGAGGTGTATTCATGTAGTTTAGTCAGGAACCTGGAATATTTGTTCACATGGAGGGGGCGGGGCTTAAAGCTTGTATTAGAGTCAGCCCCTGTAGGTGCTTGTCTTGTCAGGTCCAAAAGTTGAACTTTTCAGGAAATGAAAAAAGTTTTTCTTGTTCATAAACACTGATAAGAAGTCACAAGCTCTTTGTGACACTTTTCATTAAAAAAGCATCCATTAAATCACTAATAGATGTAAAAGATGATCAGTAGAGCTGATTTATGTAGAAACATGAAAATGATAAAGACAGATTTTAGCATGACAGTGAACACATCTTGGGTCTTTACCAGTTTTAAACCAGAGGTGTAACTGAGTTTCATATGGGGCCAAATTTTAAAATCCTGTCATCCTCAGTCAGATGTTTTGAAAAAGGAAAACACAATTTTTCCATGTTTTCTTTTCTTCAGATGTCTTGTGCCAACATTTTGATGCAAAAATATTTTAAAAGTTTCAAGTCATCATTCAGATGTCAGAGCAACCTGGTCTTTCACTTTTACTAAAATCTATTAAGGAATATTTAACCAGGTCCTCAAAACTGCTCAAATAAATCCCTCGATGAAAATTCATATTCAGCGTCCCTTTAAGGTCTGCAATAATAACTCATTAATAATAATAAAATCTTTTTTAATGATTTATTGGCTAATGTTAATATAACAACTAAAAAATGTTTAATTTTATGTAATTATCTAACAATATAACGATAATGAAGAAATGATATTGGCACTCTCACCCGTAGATCCTCCACCGTGAGGGCAGCAGACATGTTGGACAGGTGTTTGATGATTTTACTGATTTTCCACTTTGAGACCAGAAGAGGTTTGATCCAAGTTTGTGACAAACTGAGTTACATTTTCCTGCTTGACATTTTAGAGGAAACTCCAAAAGAAATCCAGATGAATATGAACAAAATAAAAGCTCAAGCCACACACACCTGACATTAGGTTCAAACCTATATCTCAGCTTCAGCATTTGTTGCATGAACTCAAAGTTTTCTGTATTTGAACAGAATGCACAGCGGCAGAGACTCTGCCCGTCACCTGTTTTCAGTCCTCGACAGCATGAGATGAATGTGAGAGCTATGACGGCTGAGCAAAGGGGCTGCAGGGTTTGTGACAGCGCTGCACTGAATTCTGGGACGACTACTGTACAGCAGCAGGAAGGTTACATACATATAAAATAGAATCTCACGGGCCAAATGTTTCCAATGAAGCTTGAGATTGTTGTGTGTGTGTGTGTGAATTAGAGGGTAATCACCTTTTCGGGTGGAGGAAATGTGCACAGCTTGGCATAAAATATCAACTAAAGGCTGAGCTGGTTTGGACACAGGTGAGATTAGAGAGTCTTGAGTGGGTTTCAGTGAAACTAAAGGTGCTTTATTTCACACTCGCTTCCCTTTAAAGCAGCTTAGCAGGATTAAGGACACCCTGCTGTGACACAAGTAACACACTCTAAAACACACATGCATCAGACAGATTATGGGGACGTTATTGTAAAAAAAAGTCAGATGTTCTGGTTCTGCACACCTGAGCTGATCCGCCTGTGAAGGACTGGATGGTGACAGATAAAATCCCCACACAGCTCAATCCTTGATCTGTTTGCTGTGACTTAAGGCGCAGTGAGAACGAGCTCCCACACAGGACAACTTCTCCTGAAACAAACATCACCTCTGTGAGTGGGAGGCTTCAGCACAGGAAGCAGCAGTTTGCTGAAAGCGTTGATGAAGGGAAAAAAGTTAGCTGAAAGTCTCTTGCTCCATTTAAACTAAGATTCATGAGATTTTTTTTTTTAATAAACAGCTTTTGTCTTTCTGACTTGGATGGTGTTTATTTCCAGCCTGAAGATGACAGGCCCTTTGTGCGTTTAATGGGTTTAAAGCTGAAACATTTTGTTTTTGACTATAAATCTTTATTTCTGCCCGTCATAAGGCATTTACTCAGCTGTTTTATTCCTTTTACTTTTATCTTTATTAATTTATTCATAACACAGTCTTGATAGGAGGAAGAAATAACCAATTAGCTGGAGTGATGCGGCGCTGCAACACGTTTTTAATGATGATTTCTAAGTTGAGCACATTTTCATGCTTTCTGCACCCATTCATTGCAGATTTGAGGAAAAGAACTGCAGTCTTTTTGCAGAGATGGAGCTTTAAATGAAGGTTTGTGAGGGAAATAATTAAATGCTTTAAATGAGGACAGATGTCATTATTCCATCAAATTATTTTTTCAATTGAGACTTTTCTGGGTTATTGTTCTTATTTGTATGATACAGACACTTGAACGTCATCTTCCTTAAACCTCATGATTAATTATTGTGTAAATGCATTCTCATTGCATGCTAAATATGAATTTGATGCCTTTAAAAATCATATTTAAAAAAATAGCAGCAAAAGACTGGAAGGTTCAATAATGTTATAACAATCATAAAACAACAATAAAACTATGATTGCCCATGCCACATCTCATTAGGTTGATTGACGGTGGTTCAGTAACAGAATAATAAAGTGAATATCGAGAGGCTGAGTCCTTCAGAGAAGGGTTTCATCATCTCTGAAACACAGTCGGCTCTCAGACTAAAATTTGCTAAAAATGAGAGACCTTTACCAGTCAGCGGTGCATTGTGTTGTGAAAAGATTCAGAGAATGTGCAGAATTCCCTGAAGGCTGAGGACAAGGGCACAGGCTCGTGTTAGGAAAACACAAAAAGAAGTCAGAAACACTTCAGAAGCTGCTGCCAGTGAAAGTAGCTCACATAACCACAGAGCTGAAATAACCTCTGCTGTGGTTCTGACCTGCTCTGGAGCAGCTGAAAAGGTTCCAGTATGAGGTGTTGAGGGGCTAAACCCCAGTTAAAGGACTGGTGCTGCATCCCAGTTAAAGGACTGGTGCTGCATCCCATTTAAAGGACTGGTGCTGCATCCTGGTTAAAGGGCAACCAGCTTTGTGAACCTGAAAACCCTAAACTGATCCGTCTGTGACCTTAACAGGAAATGATTCATTCATCGTAGTGCTTACCCAGGATCCACATTTTAGAAAATGCTTAAGACGGAAGTCTTGCTCAGAGAATAAGCTGTGTTCAACAAATCCAAGCTTGAAGACAGGGTTGCTGTTCACCTGAGACACAGGAGATAAATTTTAGAAACGAACTTGGAGAAAAAATTAAAAGATCTAAGAGATCTGTTTCCCTACAAGCTCTCTAGTCAGCAGGATGTTTCTATGGAGAGAAAACAGTCTCAATATATCTGTGCGTGTGTACTATTTGATTTGTAACTTGTGTTAACCTGTTTGTGTGTAACTTTGGGTAGTTGTAGTTGTACAACATGATTTGTAACCCGTAAATTACATTTTGTGTGTAACTTTGTGTACTTGTAAATGTGTCTTTAAATGCACACACAAATATCAACAAATCATAATTACAAAAAATATTTAAATACACACAAATAAAAATTACACAAACATTTAAATTCCACACACAGATTTTTTACCTTCAACCTCACAAATCTAATAATTACACCTACAAATAGTTAAATACACGTGTACAAATCACCTGTTACACACAGACAAAACTACATTTACACACAAATCAGTTTACAAGTGCACAAAGGGTTTTGAGACTCCTTTCACGCTTCCGGGAGCTCCACAGATTCGTGCGTAAGTGGTGCGTTTAAATGCTGGTGGAAAGCTGGGTCATTTGAATTTTCTTCAGAGTCTAGTGTCTTCCTTCAAAACCTTTTGCCAGAGGGGCATAGATGTTTTTCTGTGTAATAATTATCTCAGCACACCTTAGATCTAACACATATATCTTTATTTACTTGTTATTATTCACATCAGTACAATATAATGTAAAGGACTTTTCTGTGGAGGCTTTTATTTTGAAGGTCTTCCGGTTCTTAGCAAAGTCGCTGTTCTGGAGAGGGAGAGAGAGAGAGAGAGAGAGAGAGAGAGAGGGGAGTTGGTGACTGAATCATCAAGATTAGCTCGTTTTATACCAAAAAAAATCACATTGTACCAAATCAGTAACTGGTTGCCCCTCTGGTATTGATATTTTATACCTATTTTGGCTGTGAGCATCATCAAATTCACAGTGCATTAAGTTTAACTTGTTAGTGAAGTGGGAAACAATGCCATTACTTTTTCGTTTACATTATAAGCTACTATTTTACTGTTTTACTGTAAGCATGTGTGTGTGATTGACTTTTTTTTTAAATGGGTCATTAAATTGTTTTGTCATTAAAGACAGAACAGCAAAACTCGACTTGGTGGGATAGCTTCCTACTTTCCTGATCGTGGCTAAGGGCTACACAAGTTGCCATTTACATAATAAAAAGAGCTTAGCTTGGTGATCATTAACTCTCATGGATCAAGAAAATGCCAAATTAAACTGTACTGACACTAAATACAAAGATTAAATAAAAGCTACCAACTGCTAAATTAGCTCAGCTCAGCTCACATTAGCTCCTGCTAACAGAGAAACGTGAGGTGGACGGTCAATGATCTAAAAATCATGGCAGGCTGTATGATTATAATCAGCTAGCAAAGAGTGCGGCTGTAACTTGTACTGACTTCAGAGAGGAGACCACCGTGATTCCCAGCCATCGTCCTGCCTCTGGCTGCCTCCAAGGGCTGAGGCTGCCTGTGTTCATCAGCCAACAGACCATTACACCACCTAGTGGTCGTTTTATTTAACTGTTTAAATACATTTATACGGTTTATACATGCATATATATGCCTATATAAACATTTATAGAATAATAACAAGTAAATAAAGATATATGTGTTAGAACTAAGGTGTGCTGAGATATTATTTATTACACAGAAAAACGTCTATGCCCCTCTGGCAAAAGGTATTGAAGGAAGACACTAGACTCTGAAGAAAATTCAAATGACCCAGCTTTCCACTAGCATTTAAACGCACCACTTACGCACGAATCTGTGGAGCTCCCGGAAGCGTGAAAGGAGTCTCAAAACCCTTTGTGCACTTGTAAACTGATTTGTGTGTAAATGTAGTTTTGTCTGTGTGTAACAGGTGATTTGTACACGTGTATTTAACTATTTGTAGGTGTAATTATTAGATTTGTGAGGTTGAAGGTAAAAAATCTGTGTGTGGAATTTAAATGTTTGTGTAATTTTTATTTGTGTGTATTTAAATATTTTTTGTAATTATGATTTGTTGATATTTGTGTGTGCATTTAAAGACACATTTACAAGTACACAAAGTTACACACAAAATGTAATTTACGGGTTACAAATCATGTTGTACAACTACAACTACCCAAAGTTACACACAAACAGGTTGACACAAGTTACAAATCAAATAGTACACACACACAGATATATTGAGACTGTTTTCTCTCCATAGTTTTCTCCCTGCTTTTGTTTTTTAAAGGTGAGAACTAATCAGGATTGTTTTTGATTTTTGTGTGAGCCAATAAATATTCAAAGTTTCTATTGTTAAAGTTTTTTGTGCAGCTGTCACATTTTGAATGGATCTATTACATTTCTATGAATAACACGTTTTCTGAATTAATTGTTTCTTCTTGATGAAATGATTTCTGCTTTCATCCCAACCTCCTGCTCAAATCTCAGGTGTATTTTGTAAGAAAAGAAAAGTCAAACGACACCCAAAACGTCACCTCTTTTATGTGAACACACACAGCCTGCAGAAGCACGCCTCAGTTCACCATCATAGTAAACACGATCCCTGTGGAGGTTCAGGTTTTGCCGAGCCTCCTAGAACAAAGAAAGCCTCTCCGGGTTGGACCTGCTTTGTTCTGCTCCCACGAGGGCAGAAAGGTGATGGAGCGCAAAAGAACAAAACACGGGGATCAGTGCAGGAGCCATGACACTTTTCCGTTTTATTTTTTGGTGACTGTATTTCAGCCTGTAGAAGCCATTCAGGAGACTAAAAGATCAGAATGATCTAAAAGCTAATTTGTCTTCCATTAGCAGGGCAAATACGCCCACAGTCATCCTCCTAGCTGCTCACACATCTAAAACCTGGATTATTCTTTTGGAAAATCGACAGATAAAGACATCAAAAGTGCAAGTTATGTCATTTATTTCCTGCTGACCAAGCACACCGCTTTGCTTTACAGTTTTAGCTCCCTTCTTCTCTCTGAACTTGTGTGAAGTGAAAAATCACAAGCCCCTCCCTCACATCCCCTGGAGCAGGCATATATTTAGCTCCTGCCTTCTAATTGTCATTTGTTCTCTTCATCACGTTTTCTTTTCGCCGTTGTTGCTTTGGTTTTGTTGTAAGTTATTCCGTTTCTCAACACCAGCTTCATCTCCCCGGTCCCTCTCTGTCACTTCTCACAGAGACGTCCTCGTTCCTCCTTTCTTCTCTCAATCCAAACATGCTGTCAGGATGGTTTTAGCTGCAGAATTCTCATGGCTCTAACAGTTGATCTTGTCAAGTTGGCGTTCTGACATTTGATTCAAATGACAAAAAGGCAAACGAGTGGGGAGGAAAAAAGTGCACTGTGTGCTTTTCATCGGATGTTTTGTTGCTGTTGTTGCTGTTTCAGGGTGTGTTCAACCCTGTCCTTCACATTTCATTTCATTCCATCTGCACATGCAAAAAGCACATGAGCAGTTAAAGGGTTCAAATAGAGGAGAGTCATTATGCAAGACAGACAGACAGACTATTTTCTAAAAGTAGATAGCACTGAAGACTTGTTTATAAATGCTCATTAGCAAGTGAATAATAATCGTTTCCAGCGTCCTTCGTCTGATTGAGCTGTTGGTTTTGCTTTTCTGACATGCAATTTGCAGATGACCAGGCAGTAGGGGCAGTATTTCAGTAAGCTGGATTTCTGACAGCCTTTTAAAGAAACTTTAACATTTACATCAATCAATATTTTCTGTCTTTATGTTTATATTTTTATATCATGCACAATCTAAATCATTTAAAATCTAATGTGAGGCTCCAAGCAACGGGTCTTGGAATGATCCCTTAGAAATTAAATTAAATTCAAAGCCATATTGAACACCAACTGGCTATTTTCACTGTTTACACGAAATACAAACAAGTCCCTAGTCGTGCATGGACTAAGAAGATACACTGCTTGTTTTGTTAGTATATCCTCATTTTAGGTTTAGTAGAACTGTTTATTTACTTCAAACTGGTGACAGAGTCACAAATCCAGGCCGTTTTTATTTTGTGGTTCAGAAGCTGATACGTTTGAGAACCACTGCTCTTATGGAGCAGGACTGTTCATATGGACAGGAAGTGAAGAGAAATATCAAGATAATTCAGCAACACTGCACTTCTAAACTTTAACCCTTTTTTGATAAAGTAGCAAAATTCAACTTTTAAAGGTCAAAGGTTTCATTTTTCATGTTTGGTCTGAAAAGAATGTATTTTAAGCAAATGACTTTTCTCCTCTAGAAAACACTTTCTGAATGCCTGAAGGCAAAAGTAATTTGAAAACTCTGATATAAAAGAATTGTGTCACTTTGGTTGAAGCTTTATTTAATTCTGTTTACAGTCTGGGAGGTTTCAGCCAAACATAATGGATGTCAGGTTAAAGCAATCATTTTCACATTTGCTACAAAAGCCACTCTTTTTTTTTTTTTTTTTTGTAATGTGAAGTTGAAAACAACTAAGTGACAAAGTCCAGATTCAGTGTTTAGTCTGAGATCTGAGGGTTCAACCTGCAGCTAGAGCGAGTCTTAGAAACCTCAGTTCCCTTTAATATGTTAATCAGTGCTAATGTACAGAGTGTAAATTAGAATCGATCTTTTTAAGTGTGTGTGTGTGTGTGTGTGTGTGTGTGTGTGTGTGTGTGTGTGTGTGTGTGTGTGTGTGTGTGTGTGTGTGTGCGTGTGTGTTTGAGAGAAACAGAATTAAAGTTCAAAAGCACGTTGTAGAACCCAGATGCCAGCATTTACCATTTGTGTTTACTTTCCGGGTTGCCATGGAGACCAATCAAGGGAGCATACTGTGAGTTTTCTGAATAAAGGCAGAATCACCTGCCTCCTTTCATGTCAGTTTCAAACTATCATCTTATACTGAGAAATTATGGTCATTTTGACCAAATCTTGAAAAAATATTGCATGCAATGTCATGCATCATCACATGATCAACTAGTACTTATAGATTGTCTCTTCTGATGAGCTCCAGCTACCACAGCATTGAAACTTTAGCTCAATATCTGCAAATCTGACTGAGCTGTAGCCATTTGTGTGTCTGCTAATTGGTAGATTGGCTGTGGCGAGCACCTTGAGTTGGATTGACTCCAGATGTTAATCAGCTGCTGCTGTTTATCCAGTGATTACCTTCTGAGAGTTCCATTAAAATCTGGTTCATGAGATATTTAGCTGATAAACAGATTTCCATTTGAAAGAAAATGCATCTAAACTAAAAATTCGAACAGGTCAGGAGAATTTTTAATTGATAATAAATCTTTCACTGTACCTTGACTTTATATAATGCATCAAATCAACTGATCAACAAAAGTAATCTGGATTAAAGTTTCAATCTCGGCTAAATTAACAGTATTGTGTTTAAAAAAAACGCTTTACAACTGGTTACGACAAACTCCATCGATCTGTTAAGCATACCTTATAAGCTCTTCTGCTGTGTTATGAGTCAAATAATCGTAGCAGCCAGGTGCTGATTTTTAAGGCTGAAGTGGTTCTGCTGTATTAGATAAATGTGCAGACGAATGTCTTCCTATTCATTTGTCCATGTCCTGAGCCAGAACTCCTCTCCCTTTCTTCTATTTTACATGAGAAAATCCATTTTTCTCATCAACAATGGTTATTGTTCAGCTTATCAGTCAGTGCAAGCTGCTACCACAGCGATGGACGTAAACAGAAAATACACATTTTGTTGGTTAGTTTGCTGCTGCTTCTAATTGAACATCTTTTTTTTTTTTTTTAGAAAAACTGTAAAAAAAAATTAAATAAACGGAGTTGTATAATCCTCACCTATCTGTGTGGACCAGCTTCCTGTTTAATGAATTTAAGAACTCCTTTACAACCTGTGGTTTTCAGTTATGGAGGCATATTTATGGAGGATGGAGACAAATCTTTTTTGTTGCTCTGGAAATTGGAATTTATTATCTGAGCTGGCTGAACCAGATATACTGTGTGATTCTGTCATTCCCATCTTTAACGCTGCAGGTGGAGTAGATACTGGATTGTCGTTTAGCTCTTTCTTTGTTATCAGAGTGCCGAGTGTCCGAGATGGTAAATCCTGCAAAAGACACTAAAATTATTTTGATGTTTACTCTCAAGCTTTGATTTTACCTCTCATCCAGAGGTTCTTATTTGTGTTGCACGCTACAGTTTGTTTTAATTCTGCAGATTTCTTAGGTTATCATGGAGTTTTATTTAAACCTCAAAGTTACAAAAGCACTAATCCGCTATGTGATCCTGCTGCAAAACTCTGATTGGTCAGAAAACTCTCAACTAAAGGGCATGACAAAAATATTTAGTAAAATATTGCAGACGTCCCTCATTTTCTGCAGAAAATCATAAATCTATGAGCAAACCCATTTAGTGATGGTAAATGTATGAATGTAAGAATTTGAGTTTGTTCTTTTATTCTTTTCTGACAGGAGGTGTGACACACTCTTGTTAGGCTCTGAACACTTTACACACTCTTGTGTGTTCAAAGTCAGTCATGATCTCACTGTTAAATACCCATGCTGCTTCACTTTAGCTACATTCAAACTGCAGGAAAATGTGTCCAAAATCAGATGTTTTTGCCCATATGTGACCTATCTGATTTAAATTTAAATCAGGCCCAGGCTACTCAGATACATTTCTGATGTTTCTCAAAGCCACCTCATTCTGAATGTTCATGTTTTCCCATTGAAGCCGTTTTCGTACTCGGACTCTGAATTAGATGAAGCATAAATCTCTGATTGGGTCATTTCATTTTAAATCAGAGCTAACATCATGATTACTTCTAGAATATGAGAGCCCATAAAAGCACAGAGTGTCATTTTCAGGCTGAGCTGTAAAGTGAGGTTTGGGAGTTCTGATCCGGGGAAAGTGCTTATTGGATTTACAGCCAACCACAAACTCCACATCAGAGCTAATGCAGCTTCACGTCTGCTGGTTGGAGCGCCACGTACCGTTGCCAAGTAGCTTTTAAAAATTAGGAAACAAAATTTTATGAGGTAAACTTGTCATTAAATAGTTCATTGGTTTCATTATTTACGACTGCCTTAATCTCTGTGAAGTCCCCCTCCTCCTCCTCCTCCTCCTCGTGTTTCTTCTCCACCTCAATCCCTCCGTCCTTCACTCTCTTTGATTCCAGCAGCCCTCAAGCCCAGCTCATGCTTCAGCTGTCAGACCAGGATTCATCTCCTAAAGAGGGAGGAGGGGTAGTCTGAGCTGGAAGACAGATAGATTTTAACATCTTGAATTGGAGTTTATGCTGATGATGACGCTGATTGCCCTTGGGCGATCCTTCTGTTGCCTCTTTGCTAGAGTGTATATTCCTGCCACCTTGGGATGATTACAATCTTGCTGTGGTCCTCCCTCTCTCTCTCTCTCTCTCTGTTTCACATTGTCCTTGTGTTTACAAAAAAAAGAAAGAAAGACCTCTGGGTCACCATTATCACATAAAGGCATTTTCAAATGCTTTGACTTATTTGGTTTCTGGTATTGTGTGTAGATTAGAGTGAAAGAAAAAGAAAAATGCATATAAAACCAGATTTTAAGATTTGATCATACACACAGGTGATAGATGCTCCCTTTTGTTTTTTCTTGTAGCCCAATGCACATGCATAGCCCAAAATGCACCAACACTTCACCATTAGTTACCCCTATGCTTTCCTTCCTGCAAACTATCAGTTAAATATCAAATAAATCAAACATTTAATGGAGCAAAAATCATTCTCTAACATTTCCTTTAAAAAGCCATGAAGCCTTTCAAAAGAGGCAAGGGATGAGGGCCTTATTTCAATACACAAAAATAATCGTTTGGTCACAATTTAGCAATAAATCAACCCATTTATAGTAATCCTGTGCCCTCAGGTTAAAACAATAGAGCTAATTGGATAGAAATAAGAAAAATAGCTACAACCATTATCCTTTTCTTCCCCATCTTGACAATAACTTCTTGCACGTCAATAAAGGACTGTTGAAACAAGGTTATATATTATAGTTCTGTTACCTAATGTTTGTTTTTGGCAGTGAAATTACAACATTACATGAGAAGTATTTGAAATGAGCTCAATGCTAGACAGTTCTCACGTGTTTTCATGACTGTAACCCTACCAGAAGAAATGCCTTTTGATCCTGTTCCTCAGAGGAGGAATGAAACATTTTAACTTCTGAGAAATTTATTTTTATATTAACTTTTGCTGCAGCCTGAAGTCCTGACTTCTCCTGAACACATGATGACGTTTCTCTGAACCCATGTCCTTTTATCCATCATGTCAGACTGTTCATTGTGACTCTTAAAGATCACATAGTTTTAAACCTCTCTGACCCTATTCCACATAATAATACATCATTTTAGAAACAGCTGTTAGACGATCTATCTCTCCAGCTGTTCTGCATTTATTAAAGACATTTCGGTTTCCTCTCACTTTCTGGAATACTTCATTAAAAGTTTAACCAAATCTTGTCCTTTCTTTCAGCATCTTACAGCCAGACATGGGGAAAAAGTCAAAGTACAAGACGACGGTGAAGAAAAAGACTCTCAATCCTGAATTTAACGAGGTAAAGTCTCTCTCTTGGTTTAGAACGCACACCTGGTGACTTGTTTGATTTCCCTACTGAACTCTAAATGAAGTGTAAGCCTTGCTTTTGAGAATCATTTAATTTTGTCATCTCCGGCATGCGCTCCCACCACAAATCTGATCTGTCTTCTAATAACGTTTTCCTGAAATCGTCTCCTTTCAGTTCAGCATTTCTAAATGAATGATCAGAATTTTCTCTTGTGCGCGCCGCCTGCACAGGAGTTTTCTTATGAAGTATCCTTGGACCTGCTGGCGAAGAAAACCCTGGAGATTTCCGTGTGGGATTACGACTTGGGAATGAGCAACGACTTCATAGGTAGGCTGAAAGACTCTATAAGCACGGAGGGAAATGACTGCATGGAGCAAAAAATAAATTACTGCTGGAGCTAAATAAAATAAACTACTTAAAAAATAGCAGGGCGTGAGTGGATGAAGAGAGCGGTGGAAAAACGGGAAACACGAGAGGTAATTATAGGGCTCCAGGGAATGAGTGAGCAGGAAAAGAAGATTTTGAGTAGAGAGGAAATAGAGGAGATATCAAAAAGCAGGATGCGTCTTTGGATCTGTGTCTTTCATGAATTCACCACATCAGATGGCTGCATTTTAATCAGACTTCTAAACAGCTTTTCCATCGCCTGGCGTGTAGATGGTGGCAACAAAAGCACACAGGAGCTTAGAAAGTGATGGAGAACTAGAGGGGAGCCATAGTGGAAATGGATTACCTCCTCATGAGCTGGAAGGCCTTCGATCAAAGCATTTCACTTTGTCTAGTGTGTGTGTGTGTGTGTGTGTGTGTGTGTGTGTGTGTGTGTGTGTGTGTGTGTGTGTGTGTGTGTAGGTTGGAGGGAGATGCTTGCTGTTTAAATAAAACCTGATAAGTTATAGCCCTGAGGGGGGGAGCAAGGCCATCAGTGTAACATATAGTTCTCGATAACAGCCGTTCTCACAACTATTATCATCATTACAGGTTCAGCTACAGCAGCCTGCCGGGTGTGTTAATTAGGGCTGAGAGAGAAGTGACACCGAGACAAAAGAAGAAGAATAGAGGGAAAAAAGAGTTGATAAAGAGGACAGGCACATTCCCAGAGCGCCGCCGCTCAGTAAGAATGAGAGCGGCCCTGAAAGGCTAAGCAGACGAAGTTAACAACAGTGAGAGGTGAGACCTTTTAGATTCACAGAGGAGAGAAATGGATCCATGGAGACGCTGATCAGGAGGCAATCAGCCCTCCAGAAAAAGTTTTATCTGCACCATGAATCAAACTCTGCGCGCTGACCTGGATTTGGTTCTGTTCTGTCTCTGCTAACTTACAGGAGACGGATGAAATGATACAGAAAATGTAGAACTAGCCGTTAGAGACACCGAAAGGTTTTTTTCTTTTAATGGTTTTGTCAAAATGACAAGTTTGCATCAAGTTTCACATAAAAACAAGTCAGAAACGTGTCAAACTTGGGTCGGTGTGGAAAATGGGACAGCAAATGTTTAAACTCTCAAATCGGTGGATTCAAAGGTTTGGTGTTGTCAGTGTGATTCATTAAAATGACTTGTGTCATTTACACGTAATAAATCTGTGAAGTCACTTTTAGGTTGCTATCTAATTTGTCCTGTGGGACTGAAGAACCTATTACTGGATAAGATGAGATATTTCTATGGAAAACATTGATTTCTAATTTTCTCTCAGACTCTGAAACCTTGTTGAATCCATGCCATGCAGATTTGAGGCCGTTATTAAAACAAAAAGGGGTCCAACTCAGTATTAGAAGGTGTGCCTAATAAAGTGGCTAAGTTTATGTATGAGTTCAGTAAAAAAAATTCTAAACATAAAAGGTTTCCTGTTTCTTTTCCTCTATCTTTTAGCTCTTTCATTTCTATAAAGTCAAGCATCAGGTCAGCTTTCAAGGGTTTGTGTTTTTCATTTATTTTACTTTTTATTCACATAATGCTGCTCAGCTACAGAGCAGAACAGTCAACTGAGCAATTCAAGTGTTTAGGAGTGTGTAATGCATGCTTTATGATTAAAAGAGCTGTGCAGGCTGAAGAACTGATGAGGTCTCTCCTAGTTTAAATCATGGGGAGGAAGAAGTCCAGGTGCAGTTCAGTGATCACTGGATTAAAAGGCGTGAAGCGGGATGTGTTTTATGTGAATTCAGCCGAGAACGGAGTTTAACCTCTGCACACCTGCTAAAAAGCTTGTATCTTCTAAACTCCATATGTTTCGTCTCTTTTTACCATGGATTCTCATCCGTCCTCTGCCCTGCAACAGATGTCAGGATAACTAACCGTTTATTTGTCAGCATCACCCCCGTAGGCTCCAGCAACACTTAATCGATTCTCCGTTCAGAGGTGGGGAAGGGGGGATCCTGTGAACGGAGGGGTGGGAAAGCATTGTGCCTTATTATACCATCAAAGATGACTGTAGGCTGTGAGCTCAAGCACTCAGAGGCAGCTCCTGTCCTGCTAGCAGCAGCGTCTGAGGCGGTGCTCGGTGCAGCGCTTAGATAAGTTGCAGATCAGCAATCAGACCTGTTTTGCTCGGGGCTGTCATTTTCCAAGGTGCTGCTCCACGTCAGCGCTGCTAAGAGACTGTGTTTAACTCCATGCCCCATTAACGCTGCAGTCAGAGCCACGTGAGGGGCTTTGTAATAATCTCTGTGAGGCGACTCTCTCTCTGTGCTACAGTCCCTCTGTAATTATTCACCACACTCTGCATATTCATGGTCTTTAAGGGTTTCTTCTTCGTCTTCATGTTATTCTCTAGTGGCTGTTTAATTATTTTTTCTCTCCCTTTTGCAATTCATCTTGTATCTTAGCTGACTTCCTTTTTTGCTTTTGTGAGGGAGTCTTGTTATTTTATTGGCATGCAGTACTAATAATACCCTGAATGTCTGCATGGCTCCCAGGTGACGTCTCTCGCTGCTGCTTCAAGTGTTTTTGTGACCATGGGACCAGAGAGTGGATCTGGGGGGGGGGGAACCTTAAAGCTGATTGGACATCTTTGAGGACTTTTCTTTAATGAATTGTAAATTAGCATTAATTTTAACAGAAAACTAATCTAGGAGAATAAATCTAGCTAATTTGTACTTAATGATTTATGGGAAAATACTGACAAAGTTGGTGATTTATGAGCAATAGAGAGGGTTTTTTTTTATTGTTTGCAACAACAAAGAAAGATCTTCTAGTCATTAATTATTCTGCACTCTAAAATCTATTGTGGCTCCAAATCTGACAGCAAATGGCTTCATCCATCATTTTTACAGTCTGTGACGGCACATATTTTAATCTGTTTTAGAACACTATGAAATCAAATATATTATTATTATTATCCATCCATCTTTTGTAACTGCTTCATCCTCCACTGAGGGTCATGGGGAGCTGGTGCCTGTAGCTCCAGGAGTCAAGGGTCAAGAGGCAGGGAGGTCCATCACAGTAGAGACAAACAACCATGCACACTCTCACTCACACCTAGATACAAATTAGAGTCACCGACTGACCTAACCTGCATGTCTGTGGGAGGAAGCAGGAGCACCTGGAGAAAACCCACACATGCACACTACACAAGAAAGGCCGGGACACGAACCCACAACCTCCTTGCTGCGAGGCAACAATGTTAACAACTGCGCCACCATTTATATATGATAAAATCTAGAATTATGAAATATAAAATTAGAAACAAGTCACAGATATTTAACTCCTTTATTCTTCAAACAAGCAGCTAGCTATTTTACACAAACACGTCTCAGAGCACTCACCCCTCCAGTCGGGTATAATCCTTATGCCGCGCCTCCTCTGGACATGCGACCGCGCATTGCCACAGAAACAACAGAGAGCCAAACACGAGCCGTTAAAACGTTCCCCCAGGTTTTTTCCTCTTTCTACGTCCAAACATTTTTTGTTTTCTGCTAGCTGAAAAAGTTTGGCTTTTCTTTTTTTTTGGACTCTGGTATTTTTTCCTAAAATTGAAGCGGTAGCAGCCGGCCGTTTCAGTCCTTCTCTCACTTCTGGGATGTTCTGCTGAAAAATGCACCGGGAAGCATTAATGGAGGATCCAAGCAGTGCGGAAGTGAGGCGCTTCGGTGAGACAGACAGCCGGATTGTCCAATAGTTGCTTCCAGTCTGACACATTGGCTGAGGTTTTTAGAGAATTACTCAGATCTCCTTTAATTACAAGGGATTTTAATTCTGCATTAAAATTAGAATATGATCAGTTCACAGTTTCAATGTGACCAGAAAAGTTCAAATCAAATGTTGACATTTTCTGATTGGTAACAAATTAAAAAATGTCAGACAATCCTTTTCTAATCACCAATGGACCTCTAACAAAAACCCACAAAGAGAAACAAATAGTTTTTTCTTTTGTTTGGTTTCTAGATGCATCACATTATTGAAATCTTGCAATTACTTTATGTTTATTCTGTAACTGTATAAATGAATAATTTCAGTTTTGTTTGTTTCATTTTAATTTTCTTCTTTTTCTTTCTTTTGATCTTTTAAAGAGGACACATTAATGAGTTCAAATATTTTAGTATTTTATTAGGATTTATGTAAAGAAAAATCCCCAAAGTTATAAAACCCAAATCCTAAAGTCCTCATCTCCCACAGCAGACTTTTTCCTTTATGAAGTCACAGAGAAACACTTCTGATCTGTACCTGACTGGTGACACATTTAACAGAAAAACGAGCGACTGCAGTTTCACTCCAACATACTGTCCACCAGTGAACAGAGCAGGCATTCTGGGACTTTTAAATTAGGGACCTTAAACAGAGTTCAAATAAAGTATTTCAATGATGTGTTTTGAATTATAAAGCAATAAAAAGACCTGAAAAATAAAGTTTTGAAGCTATAGGAAGGTAAAACTGAAAACACTGAATTAAAGCAAAATAGAAGCAATCTTAAAATAATATAACTGTTTACACAGCTGTCTCATTTGCCTCCTTTCATTTGTTTCTTCACATTCAGGTGATTCCCTTTATGTCATTTGCCTCTTTCTGAAATAAAGACACCGTTTTGTCATCGGAGTCTTTCTTCTTTCTCTTCGTTTGCAGGCGGAGTAGAGCTGGGCATCAATGCAAGCGGACAGAGACTCAGACACTGGTTTGAGTGTCTCAAAAACAAAGGGAAGAAAGTGGAATATTGGCACACGCTCACGCAGCAGGGAGCCCCGAGCAGCGACAAGCCGGACTAGATCGCACTCCTGCAGACGCAACGAGCACGTGTGTCTCACTGAACGATGGTCCAACAACAACAGTGGTCCCAAAAAAAGAACAAAACATGCAATAATAATGTAAAAACCTAAATCTGTCTCGTACTGCTACTAAACGCATCACAAAGTATTAGTATAAACCCGTACTAATATTAGTGGATGTGATGACATGTAATCTGATTTATTTTTTTTCCCAGATGAACAAAATGATGATGTCCTCGTTGAAGTGTTGCAACTATTACAACAAATTGTGCTTAGACCTCACCGTGGCGTGGAAGTTGCTCATATTCCTTCAGGCTGACACTCAATGAGGAGATTTGAGGCTAAAGTTCCCATTCGGATGCCCGACTCCACGTCTGTGACTCGTCATAGTCACAGGAGCGGACACTGTTGAAAAGTTGATCTGATGCAAAACAACACACCATATTTTCCTGTAAAGCACAAGATGAGATCCATTAGGTGGATTGGTACCTTTACCTTCTCAGTGTTCTGTCTTTTTGTCTGTGACAGTGGTCTTCTACCACCTCTGTGTCAGCGTGTGTGTGTGTGAGAGTGTGCGTGTGTGTGTGGATGTGACGACAATGAGTGCCTACATTCTCTGTGTGTTTGTCTGTGTTCTCCTCATGCCCCTCATAGAAAATGTTTCAGCTCCAGAAGGTGAGAGGAAACACTGACGAAGGGCAAGAATGAGTCATAAATCAGATTAAAGCATCTCATCGTCTGTGACTGTGACAGAACTCAGAACGCGCTCTGACAGATGTTTGGGTCATTCTGAACTGGAGTTCTGTCAGATATAAGGACCACGCCCACTGGTGACATCACTCCAATAGAATCGAGTCTCTAGAAACAGGAAGTAGTCCTCTGACTGGAGCAATAGTCAGATCAGGAAAGACACTGCTGATTGTCGGTGACAAATTAGCAGCTAATTTTCCAGTAATTAACAGAATTCTAATTCTTTAATTTTGCAATTTGCTAATTGCAGGTTTACAAACAGGTAATATAACATTCTAATGCATCAATAGGGCTTTTTTTGAGCATGAGTTGTTTTAAATACCTAAAATTTGACCACTAGTACATCATTCTGGCTACTGCTCCAGTCAGAGGACTACTGCTGGTTTCTAGAGACTCCGCCCACTTTTAGTTGGCAGTGGTAGGAGGGTCTGATGGCACCTGTGTTTGGTTTCCTCACTTCTGCAACAACAATGTAGCTTACTGCCATCAGTGTGTGAAGGTGTGTTTACCATCTGAGTGATGACACCAGTAGGTGAGTCTTATTGTAGGGAAATAACTGGGAGGATGCATCTTCAGAAGGACCGAAATATCCCTTTAACCATGACTTTAGGAAAACTCTGTGTTTTTTGTTCCAGAATAATTATTTTTAGGAATCATCAGTTTCTACCAAGCTGTCCATGACTGATATCAGGCCGAATCCCTTACATCAGCACAGGATTTCCCACCTAGATTGAATATTATTATTATTGAAAAGTTTCCTTTATTTCATCATATTCACTCATTGATCTCAATCACACATCATCAGTGAACTCTGTGCCTCTTTCTGTCGACTGAGTAAAACTCAATACGTATAAAATATATAGAATAGTGTGAAAACATTTTGACATATAGCTGAATAAATAATGAAGTGAACCACATTATTCATTTTTATATGAGAAGATATGAGGCAGGAGGATGTATGTGTTAAAACTATATGGAGGGGGGGGCAGTTAAGTTAGCCTACATGTTGAGTGTTTTCTGTAAAAACCTTTAAAGTATAAAGAAAATCACATTCTAACTTTATGAATTATATTTTTATACATGATTTATAACTTGTTCCAAGTCTGTTGATTGTCTGTTTGATTCAATGTAGAGACCAAAAAAACAAACAAACAATGGGCTTCAGCATGATCGCATTAATCCATGATCAGCTGATCTAAAACTCAAACGTCGGATTGTTTTCACAGTCTGTGAATGCACATTAGCCAAGCAGCCTAAAAGAAATCTAAGTTTTTGCCAGTCCATGAACTCACCATCACCAATTGATGCTAGCAATAACCGATCTTCCTTGTCGTATTTTTACTTTCAGAATGATTATTTTTAAGTTAGTCGGATTTTCTTTCCAAACACTAACTTCATATCGAAGTTTTTTTTACAATCAATAGGACAAAACTGATATCAGAGTGGTATACAGGGTGGTATTGGCCCTTAAAACCTAAATCGGTGCATGAGTCAGGGAATCCTGCAGACACTCTAAGCTTTAAGGACTCAGCTCCAGTCATATAAGGTCACATAAGGTGAGTCGAGGTATCTGAACTCAACTGATGATGGCTTTTTATTGCATTCATGCATGGATTTAACTTAAGGTGTTGAAATCAGCTGTTCTGGAACCGATAACTCAGAATTCCCCCAATCAAAGTCAGAGTTTATAGAAAACCCAGAGTTTACTGAACCTTTTGTCTGGAACGCCCATCTGGTTGGACGATACGAGTCGTCGTTCATTTCTGTTTCAGTCACAGGGGTACTTTACATAATATGTTGACACATAATATCTTAGTGTTGTTTTTGATTTTCCTAATGATTTGTGCAGCAGGCAGAAGGAGTTCTGCTTTTGGATGTATTTAATGCAGCTTTAATGAACCAGAACTGGACTAAAGAGAATTGACATTTGTGACTCCAGTTCTGCTCCAGCAGAGACACAGATGATGCAACATTTTTCTCCTGCAAAAGCAATGATGTACTTATTTTTGGTCTGGCTGTTTGATTTTAAATGAACAAACCTGACCAGTGCTTGGAAACCTTTAACGACCCAACACTGCATGCTCTCCTTCAAAACAGTTATTTTAAAAAAGAAGGATTTTGATTCCTTTTATTCTGAAAGTGTTCTCTTCACCCCGTTTCCTCGGATGTTTTCGATATTTCTTTTTTCATGTCGTCCAACTTTAAAAGGTTCCTGCTGAGAAGTTCTGTGCAGCTAGTGGAAGTGCAGACACACAGGACGGAGTTTCCTCCTACGGTTGTAAAAAGGATTTAATACACAAACTCTGGAAACTCATTTTGCATGCAGCCTCAAAACCTCCTCCCCTGGTTCATTTATAAAGACAGCTTCTGTCACAATCAGTCAGTGACCTCTGGGAGTTTTCTAACCGCTGAATCCATCCAACTGCTTGTATCCTGTCACCAACCCTTCAAACAGCGACCAATAAACCGATCTCTTTGCGATGGGCGGAGTTTATTCTACAAAGGGCTTCTTAAAGGCTTAAAACTGGGAGATTCAGTTCCATCTTAAATGACTTCATAAACTGGTTTGGGAAAGGGATTGTGGGATTGTTCTGTACTTTCTCTATGCACATTGAAAACATCCCAGCAGTGAGATAATCAAACCAAAACAACAGGATGGTGGTATTTCTTTGTTTCCTGGGAGTACTCAGCACTTTGTTTGCACCGAGGCCGGCCGGGTGGCGGTGTTCAGATAGGGTTCGGATTTCTGCCTGGATGGTTGCTTACTTCTGTCTCTGGTTCTGTTGTTTACACTCACAGGATTCTCTGGCTCTCGTCTATTGACCCCGCTTTGCTTATGTAATCATTTATCTGCAATACAGCTGCATGTTTAGCAATCACCATCGGCTTGCATAATGGAGCGCGGCTCTGGCTGATCATCCTGAATACTGATGTGTTTCCAGTCCGTGCCATCCATTCGGTGTGTATTTGTTTGTGAATTTACGACAATTCAGGGTATTTTTGGCTCGTTTTGCTGTGCAAGCTCCTGCTTTAACGAACAAAACCTTTACCGTCACAGACTTTAATACTTGTCTTCCTTGAATTAATATCAGTGGTAATTATGCAGGAGGGCTGGCATGGGGAATGAGGGAAGGAAGTCTCTGTGTGTGTGAGTGTGTGTGTGTGTTCAATGTCAATGTCAGTCTCACAGTATGGCTGCCATCCTGTGTTGGGTTTCTGTAACTACTTCGCTAAATAAACTGAAGCTGTTTCAGTGGTCTGTCTGTCGATTTCTACTTGATTCTTCATAAAAACACAAGACAAACAGGATGAATGTGGTGCAGTTTTGGTTTTTATTTCTAATAATGCCTTAAACCCCTACACTGTGAAATGCATAAGCAGCCTTCGTTGACTGTGTGTGTCACGGTTCCATCACCCTGCCAATAAAGAGAGGAACGTCGGCCTCGTCGTTCCACAGCATCATGATGAAAGGCCTCAGGGCAGAGAAGGACGGGAAGGAGCGAGAGAACGACATGGTGGTCACGGCGCCGGCCTCCACTCCACGTTCGGTCAGAGCCAGGAAAGCTTTGTGTTTGGCATCGTTCAGAACCAGATCCCCCTCAGGGTGGAGGCACAGCAAGCTGGCACCCTCGAAAAGTGATGACAAACCTGATTGTGGATCGCGGGGGTGGATCAGATAGAAAGAGATCAGAGAGGAGAAGAAGAGACACATTTCACAAATGGTGCCTAATGGCTGTCAGGTAGGTTCAGTGCACAGGCTAAAAGCACCGGTGGTAGGAGTGCAACTAAGAGTAACACAGAGGACGAGCAAACCTAATTTCTTGATAAGCGTGATCATGTTTGGCTCCACATCCAGTTTAATTTGGGGCAGAGTGACCTCAATGTTCTGGGGAGATGCTGCTCTCAGATGCTCGATCATCTGACGCACGTTTCCATCTGTCATCCTCCTCTCCACCTGCTGCAGGTCAGCCACTGAGCTGGTGTGAGGCAGCAGGATGTACAGACTGTTGTCTCCAGTCAGAGCAAACTTTGCCACCTGTTGGCAACATTTTCACACAAAAAAAGCAATGTACTTTAGTAGAGTAGAGGTTATTCATGTTGGATTAAAGAGATTGGCTAGGTTTTTGTGCACAAATACTGCAGAACTCCCCCCAAAAAAAGGTTCAAAGTTAGCTCTTATCAGATTGCCAGGCCACCATTGTAAAAAAAAAAATGGCGTTCTTAATGTCCTGCCTAGTTAAATAAAACATTGACAAGCTAACAGCTAGTTCAAATGGTTTACAGCCACCTTAAAACTGCTCCAATAATAATAATCAATAATGTCACAGCGGTTTAGGCAAATGTTATTTTATAACTTTTTCACTGCTGTAAAATTCAGATCACAATGTTGTTTATAAATAATCCTACAGTTCTGAGCTAGCTAGCTGTAGCAGTGTGTATTACTTCTGCCAAAATGTCATAATATTTTAACACTTTCTTATTTAAAGATTTTGAAATAAAGTTTTAATGAAGCACAAAGAAACTTAAAGGTTGGTGTTTTAAGGGGTTAGCTACTCAGATCGCTAGTTCTCGAATCAAAACACTATCTACAACACATAAGATATTATTATAACATGCACACTGAACCCTAACCTCTAAAGGTCTGGACTGGATCTGATCTGGATCATTTTAAGGTCAGAGGGTGAACTTCCACATTATGTTTATGCATTTATCTTAAGATAATGACCTAACAAATATCTTTTACTATTGTATGCACATTTGGTTGATTTGATTGACTTTATTGAGCTATTTGCTGCAAATCGCTTTATTCATTCAATTCATATTTCTCTAAGGTATGATCATAAAAAAAATTATAAATCAGAAAATGATTAATGTGCATAAAACACCAGACTGTGCTGACTAACTTAAAGTATTATCCATCTAACATCAATATGATTTTTATCTGCTTGCTAATTATTGAAACATTATCTCACCGATTAACATCTGGACCAAGATCTACAACAGGTAACTGGTTTTAGTGAACACATGATGGCAGTGAGGCGTGAGTAGGAAGAGTTAAATGGCAAAATCACAGAAATACAAACCAGCTCCTGTCCTCTGAGATGTCCACCCAACAAACCAAATGACTGATCATGTAAAGAGATCAGTTAGAACCTCCAGAGGATAAAACAAGAACTGAGATCAGGAATAAGACCCAGCGGATCCAGCTGGCCACAGGATGGCACTAATGTCACAATATGAAAACTCTTGATCCTAAAGTCAGCCACACTGAGGCTCCACTAACAACAGAGTGGAGGTCAGTGAGTTTGATCAGACCTCCTCATTTTGTGATGCTGTAAAGGAAGAAGAGGAGGTATTGTGGAAGAGGAAGCTCCTTCAAAATCAGCAGACTGAAGAGATGACCAACATCAAGAGATGCTGCAGACGGAAAGTCTGACCTCTGGACCTTTTAAATGTTTTGACCTTACGTACACTAAATAATGTAAATAACTTTAACTTTAATAGAAAACACAGACAAAACGTTTTAGATTTTGGATGAGAATTTAAGAAACATGTTTAAATGATCTGATCTCTGCATATTGGAAGATGTTCAAGACAAATATTTGGAAACTGGATGGAAAACAATGGAATTTAGTCTCTCAAAGCACTTACATAGTTTTTTATGCACCAGATTCAAACACAGTAAACTGGGAAAAGATCTAATGTCTTATGATTTTGTTTTATTTTATGATAAAATGTATAAAATAACCCAGTTTTCTCGCATTTTACGCGATGCTCTGTACGTTTTTGCAGTTGCAGCTCACCAGTGACATAATACAGAGTGTTTTTTAATAAATTATCATAAAGAGAGTGGCTCCTCCTTACCTGGGCCTTCACATCAGCAACATGCATCATAGTTGCCGTGTACTTGGAATGATGGAGGAGAGGCACTTTCACTACATCTCCGTTCAGTTTAGTAAAATGGCCTTTCCTTGGTTTTTCATTAAACTTGAACTTCCACTGACCTGGAGATCACACACACAGATAAACACACACACAAATAATGAGTGCTTTGTTTTTAATCCACATGCACGATGTTCTCGTCTGCAGAAATGGACACTTTACTGACCGCTGAAGGACACGGCGTTCAGCAGGATCAGCTGTGTGCTGGATGGCACGTCATCAAGCAACTGGGTGATTTTGTTTCTGGTCTTGTTTGCCACCCAGTCGTTTATCATCTTTGTGTTTTCCTCACTGGAGTTCAAAAGTTTTGTGGGCTCTGCTGCATAGTACTTAATGGACTGGTTGGTGAAGGACTCACTCAAGTTCATCTCTAAGAAAGAGAAAAGACAAATCACTCTGTTCCAAGTCGCTGTTTTTCACTCTAGAACTTGTTATAGGCATGTTATGATTTTTGTGCTTCACTCTCTGCTGGTAATACGTGAGTTATAGTAGATCTGAGAGGCCATCTGTAGGGAGAGGGACATCTTCTCTCTCTGTTTCTTCATCTGTGAGTGAGAACAGTGGAAGTCATGAGGCAGACACATGGCTCTCTCCAGGGCTTTGCGGGTCTTTCCACTGGCACCTGAAGTCACAGACATCAGGTTAGAACTCAGACCTTCTCCTCTGCAGTCTGAAGAGCTCAGAGGAATGTTTGACATTTATTGTAAGTGCACGGAAGCTGTTATGACATTTCAGTGTGACTCATGGTTTTTGCCGTTTCATTCTCGTTTTAAACAAAAAAAACGTGTTAGCACTATATTTCAGTTTTGCACATAAATATGTTTGGTCTGCAGCTTTGAGCTCTTTATGCCTCCATGGTAACGCAAAGTTTAGGAATATTTTAAAAGGTTCACACTGTTATTTTATGAAAGAAGACACCAAAAAGTAAAACCTCTTTTATGCATTGATTAGTTTTGAGATTTTTGGGGACATTTTTTTTAACCTAATTGTTTTATTTTTCATGTTCCATTCATTCATTCATTTTTCACCAAGTATCAGCACCTCCTAATCTGAGCCCATGTTCTCAACCAGAAAAAGGTGGATTAGAGGTCAGAGGTCAAGTGGAGGAGTTTAAGTATCAATGGGACTTTTTCATGGCTGAGCGAAGGTGGATCTGCAGTGATGCAGATGCTAAACTGGTTCATTGAAGGGAAGAGGAAGCTAAACCTGAAGGCGAAGCTCTTAGTCTACTAGTCAAATTCCTCACTTATGGTCATGGCCTTTAGGTAATGACTAAAATAACAAGATCACAAATAAAGGGGACCAAAATGTGTTTCCTCCATAGGGTGGCTCAGCTTTAGCGATAGGATGAGGAGATCAGACGTCCAGGAGGGACTCACAGTGGAGCTGCTGCTCCTCCACGTTAAGAGGAGCCCGCTGAGGTGGTTCAGGCATCTGGTCAGGATGCCCCAGGAAGCTTTCTGGGGAAGGTGTTTCAGGCATGTCCTTTCAGGGAAAAGATTATGCTGCTAGACTTTCCTGGAAATGCTTTCCAACTGGAGGAGCTGGTTGAAATGGCTGGGGAGAGGACAGTCTGAGCTTCTTTCTTGGGCAGCTGTCCCCATGACCCAGACCCAGAAGGTGACCAGAAGACATTCTGATCAGATGAAGCACCTCAGCTGACTCTCTTTGATGAGGAGAAGCAGCTGCTCTACTTCCAGCTCTGTTGGATGATGAAGATCCTCAACTTATTTCTAACAACGTCCAGCTACCCATACGGAGCATGCTCATTTTAGCTCCTTGTTACTGGGATCTCGTTCATTTGTGCACAATTTAAATCTCGTGACCATCAGTGAGGGCTGTTCTGTAAACCGACCAGTGACTCTGATACGTCTGATCCTGCAAAGGTCCAATCCATCTGTTCATCTCTCAAAAAACAAGACACCAATATTTGAACCATAGCTTGAAGCAAAGACTCAGTCCCAACTCAGAGGGTGCATTCTGTCTTTGTTTTGTGTATTAATACACAATAAACCTATATTTATATTATATATGTGTATTTTTAATCCCCTTTTCTACACTCAAACACACAGAATTACTGCAGACATAAATAAGCACATGTTGTTTGTCTTATTGGCAGAGGACCGTCTGTTGAATAATGAAAAAAAATATGACAATATGAGAAAAATAATCACCAGTCTCCTGTTGCTTTTCCTACCTAACAACAGATGGGACAGAATCTCATTGATGCTGACAGGAGAGAAGAGTAGGTTGTTTTGGGGCTGTTCATCTTTGAGGTGTGAATACAGCTTCATAGAAAACTCTGTCATGGATTCTCTCAGAATGGGCTCAGCTGTCCGGATGTCCTCCTCTTTGCAGAGATCCAACGCTTCAGTGATTTCTTTGCATGAGAGCGAAGGAGGAGCGGGAGCTGAAAGAAAGTTAATTACTTTTTTAATATATAAATACGTGCAATGCATGCACACAGAATGTTAATTTACTCTGTTGTCCCAAATTGAAGATTAGTAGTATTAGCTACAATTATGTTCACCAAAATACCTTCAACAATAAGCGTTATAGTGTGGAGCTTCTTTCCTTCAGCAGATTCACAGCTGTAAACTCCAGAGTCCTCTGCGTTGGCTTGTCTGAGTATGATGCTCTGGTCGTGGTCCAGTGGATAAAGCAGCTCCACTTTCCTCTCATCTGTCGAGTCTTCTTCAAGATCCACTTGTGTCTTTTGACCTTTATCGTTGTCTTTGAACCACAACGCATTGGCGCTGACGTCGCTGGTGGATGGGAGGTGGCACGGCAGGTTCACATTAGTGCCAGGAGTCACCTTGATGGTAGTGTAAAACGACTCTGTCAGAGGAGAAGAAAACCCTTTATCTTCACTGCGTTCAGGTAGAATCTGTATGAGTTTAGTTTGAGAAAATAAAACATCTCACCAACTGTGAGGATGAATCTTCTTGTCACCTCCACCTCGTTGACTTCTGCCAAACACACATACTCACCCTCACTGGCAGCAGTTACAGGAGAGATGGCGATGGATCGGCCACTGTTTGTAACCGTGGCTGAGCCCAGAGAATGAGTTATATTTTGTCCTGAAATTGTAAAAAAAAAAAAAAAAACATTTTGGTTCAGTTATTTTATGTTGATCATTATAAAAGTTATGTATGAAGATATAATTAAAACGTTGTTCATGAATAGTTTTAATATAATTAGTGTTTATTAAAAGGCAAAAGGTAAACAATACATTTTAGCCTTTGTTTGTCTGCACTAAAATATCTCATGAACCACAGGATGAATTTTAATGAAACTCCTGGAAAGTAAACACTGGATATACGCCTACAACTCATTCACTTCTGGAGTGACCAAATTCAAATTTGAACGTAACTGGATGAGTGGGATGTTGTAAATCAAACACTGAAGAAGATTTGCTTTAGCTTGATTTGCTCAAGAATAATATAGCTGTATGGATATCTTTTAGAAAGTGTAGAATGGATAAACATTACATGGAGAACAAACTATATGTATATGTATAACATGGAATTTTATTATTATTATTTTGCATCCTAGACTGAAATGTATAATGTGCTATAGATGAGTCAGTTGGGGGTAGGATTTAATGAGTATTGACTACTTCTTACTCCTTGTTGACCTGAATAGGACAATTTTATTTTCATGTTAGTTTATTATTCTGTTTTTTAGATTTCTGTATTGATTATTGTTCTCACAAGTAAAAAAAAAACGTTTGAAATAATGATTTAATTTGCTATAGAGCATCATTCATTCAAGTTGATCACTGCCCCCAATTGACATTAGTCAAAATCAAAAATGGCTACAGCTCAGTCTGTTTTGCAGGTATTAAGCAAAAATTTCATGTGAAAGTAGCCGAGGGTCATTCACAATTCATGACTCACTTGCTGACAGATCATGCATAATGTTATTTTCTAGACAAAAGCAGCTATAACTCCCATCATTTCTCAATGTCAGATGATTTTAGCATAAAACTCTGGTATTACTGGTGGTGAGTGATATACATTTCTTTTTTAATATTAGGCCTTTAATTATATGTATTGTATTAATGTAATTAACAATGAATGTAAAGGTAAAGCAGAATATTACCATTAAATGTCCAGATGATAATTGCTCCAGATAAGTCATTTTCTGATGAGATGCAGGGCAACTCCACAATAGAGCCAGGAAGCATCTTCATATTTGTGCAGGAGGAAAGCTGGAACAAAAGCAGAACATATCAAGCATCAGATAGAAAGTAAACACATTTTATAGTCAAAAATGCTCTGATTTAGGTTGTGTCAATAAATTATGACTAATAAATGACGTTTCTGCATTTGTCAGGGTTACCTCAAAGATGAGCTGCAGAAAAAAGCAAACTAAGACCCGTCGTCTCATCTGTAAAGACAGTTATACGTGGGAGGATTATTTCAAAATTAACGTGGCACTAAGCCTGGAAATAGATCAATATGTGGCGCAACTAGTGCAGAACTTTCACAGAGAAATTTTTCAACAGGAACATTTCTCACACACTTCACTTCAATAATAACAGTCATCCAATAAAATGTTGAGAGAAAATTACTGAAATTTACAACAATATCCATAAAACTGCATCAATTAAGTTTCTTTGGGTTGTTAAATCTTTTGTCGAATAAAATAGAAGCATGTATGTATGTGTGTGTATTTTTTCAACTTACTGCTCTTGTATTAAATTGTCCAGATTCAGTAGATTTTTCAGTATTTCTCCTTCTTCTGTTTTCTCCCACCTCCTTCGACAATCTGCTTCTCTGAACTGACAAAGGACTGATTTGTCGTTGTTGGTTTAGAGATGTTTGTTTGCATAGTGCAGGTCCTCTGATTTGCTGGAAATCACATGATTTCACTCGCTGGCAACAAATCCTAGGTACATTGATTCACATTAGGGTTGAATTTTGGTTTATAATGTTTTATTTCACCTTGCGGAGATAAACAGAAATATCTGCTTACTTCTGCCGTCAGCGTTTAGTGTCGAGTAAATGGACAATTATGCCCACTCAGTCATAACAAGTTGAAAATAGCTGTGTTTAGTTGGGGTTAAATGAGCAGTTTCACTTGGACTCATTTCAATCCGCATTGTAAAATGTTTTTGCCTCAAGTGTTTTACATAATTAGATTTTGCTGAAGGCATTTTGGGATACAGAAATGTGGACATAGTCACAGAGAAATATGTGTTACATCTGAGTTAATGGGCAGAGAAAGGTATTATCATATCTTTGAACTGCCTTTGATGTTGCAGGAGACATGAATGTGGTACTTTCCCTTAATGAGATACATTGTTTTTTATGTAATGTGCTTTTATACATCAATTGGACATTTATTACTTGAAATCAGGATTAGCTGGGTGGTGCACAGTGGCACTGTTGGTCTGTACTGCTGCCTCACAGCGAGAAAGAAGCAGGTTCAGGATTCAGCCGGAACATTTCTGTGAGGGTTATGCAATTTCTCACCTGATCATGGTGTGTTTTTACTGGTTGCTCCTTTATTTCCCTGCAGATAAGTATTTTAGGTTATTTTTATTGATCTTATTTGTGAGTGTGTGCATGCATTGTTGTTTGTGTTGACCCTAATGGACCGTTGATCTGTTCAGACTGTACCCCACCTTTCGCCCACTGAAGATGGATTCCAGCTCCTTGCAGTGCTGCATAGAATCAAAAATGTGTATTGATGAATAGATGGATGCATTGTATTTATAGTATTTAAAAGTCTAAAACCATTTGTCCACTGTGTCTGCCTTCAACATTAAACTTCATGGAAAGTCTTCATCTAACGCTGCCAAATATATCCTATCTACTGCCAGGTGCCATCGCTGGTGATCATAATGTTAAGAGTGATAATGCACATTTATTCTCTTATCTTATCATTTATGCTGTTAAAAGTAATGATCAAGATAAATACATTAAATTTAATTAAGTGTCATTTATATTACAAATAAAATATACCTTTCTACATGTTTTGAGCTGAATTTGTAAAAAAAAAAAAGAGTTCATATTTATTTTTATTGCTATGGGCGGTATTAGAGGTTCAATCGATGAAACGATACTCGATTAAGCAGTCTGACACTCGAACTTTGCGTTTGTTTGGGCGGATTCAGTCGTGTGCAATCGAGAGCCGTGCTTTTAAACTTCTCAAGGGGTCTTTTTTCCCTTTGAACAGAAGCAAACTAAACCAGTATTCTACTTTTAATATAGAAAATATATTTTTAAGTCGTCTCAAACTCCGTCGACATGTGACAAGTTGTTTTTAAACAACTTAAGGTCAAGTTTTGTCTCGCTGGAGAAAAGATTTTCCACAAGACAGTAAGTTTTCCTCCTCTTGGTCATCTGATTTAGCAAGCGGAAAGAGGACAAACAATGGCAAAGACCGACACCAGAGATAGTTAGCGGTCCGTGTTTTTGTTTGTTTCCTCCGCTTTAATGAAACTAACAAGTTCGAGTCTCGCTTTTATATTATATTACTGTTTATATCAAGGGGGAGTACTTGTAAAAGTAATGGAGCTCGCGACCGATTTATATAGCTTATAAGAATGTGTGCGCGCGCTTTAAACATTAGAACCCAAGCTAACACGAAAAAAAAAGTCGTATTTCATGAAGATGGCAACGATAACAAATGAAAGCTGGCCTGGTGGTGTTGTAACGAAATGTGTGTTCTTTTCACATCAGTGAAAATCCGATGTGAGGACCCCGAAGTTTAGGAGGCAAACTGCAGCAGTGATGGCAGCACAGTTTACTATTGATGATGCCTTTGTCTTGGATGATGGAGACGAAGAAGGAGCTATATCTGATGGAGAAACAGAAGGGTGGAAAGGTAGAGACAAAGAGAGAGATGGAGAGATGACATTTGGTCCTCTGACTTTCTCCAAACCCCAGTCTTACCCTCCATCTGCTGCCACTGGCACCCCTGAACACAGTAACCTGAAGTATCAGGTACAAATACATCTATAATAATGTCCTAGTGTAATAAGTTGTGACTGGTTGTCTAATGACACCTGCTGCTTCTTTAGAATCTAGAAAATGAAGACGCTCTGGGCAACAACGGCAATTCTTCGTTCAATAACTTTTTTAAAATTAGGTGGGTTTGTCCTGTTCTGTTTTTTATTGCATATTTATTGTTTTATTGTGACACAAGATCTGTCTGTTCTTTCTTCACAGCGACCCTGCGACTCTGTCTTACTGCAGCTCTCAGTGGTCCTTCAGCACGCTGAGTTCAGTCACTCAGCTCTCTGCACGCTGCTGCGGGTAAGCTCAAACATCCATCAAACACACACACACACTAATACCGTCACACAGAGAAACATAATCAAACAAATACATTTTTCAGGTGGGTGTCCCATCCTCTGGTGAAGAAAAACAGAAGAGTTGTTCTCGCCTCATTCCTCCTCCTCATCACTGGAGTTGGTGAGTCAGAAACACACAAGGTGCTTCTTTTACTCATAACGTAAAATATAGTCTTTTATGATTAGACTCTGACCATTTTAATTAAATCAGCCAAATTGATCAAATTAGCAAATGCATATGACAATATGTATATAACTCCATCTCAAGCTGGTTTATTGAACATAATAATGAGTTCACTGGACTCCAGTGGACTCCACGGTCTCAATCCAGTCCAGAACCTTTAGGATGTGAACAAGAGATTCACATCATGGATGTGCAGCTGACAAATCTGCAGCAACTGTGTGATTGTTGATTGTGATTGCTTTAGGATAGCACCACACAGGGTAGCAGCTAGTTTCAGTAAATCTGTTATGTTACATTTTCCTGATTGAATGTGTTGCTTTTTGAGTGATTTTGTTCTAGTTTGAACGCTGTTCTGCTTGGAGGATTTTTGCTGCAAAATTTCAACTTTTTGGCCACTTTTTATAGCGTGTAACCACAGCAACAAGAGACTTGTTTACAGGAGGGAGTAGCTAATTGACATCTCAAAAGCTCAAATAATATTCAAACTGCAACAAAAAAAACCAAGACACGTTAAAAAGGAGGAGACATGGATGTAGTATAAGATCAAAGCAGAGAAGAGGAAGTTTAAACCATCGCTTCCATTGATGACAATGGGAAATAGGAGATCTCTTGTTAATACGATGAATGAGCTGGAGCATCTACTCATAATCTAGAGCTCAACACAATTCCAAGTCATTCACTTAAACGTGATTAAAGAAGACATGTTACCATGTTAGAAAGTTAACAATGTGAAAATATTGATGAGCAGTATGTTTAATATCAAAATCCACTTGCTTGTAGCAGATATATAAAACAGTTCTAAAAGTTAATACATGTTTTTATGTTAGTTTTCATTGTAATTGTTAGTGTGTATTTGACACAGGTGTGAACATTACGTACAGAAAAACTTTTGTTAAAAAATCCAAGCGCTAATGTAAACGGCTTGCAATTTAGTGAAAAATAATCAGTTAAATAAAATAATATGACCTAAAACCGATAGTTAAACAGCCCAGAATGCCCTCCTCACTATGAACTAACTATACGCCACAGTTTGCTCAGTGTTGTGTCACTGACATCTTCCCTCTCTGCACAGTGGACTTTGTCCTCACACTGATCAAATAAATAACTAACTTTTACAAGAACTTTTAGGGCAGATTTATTATCAGATGTTTTATTAGGGTATGAGTTTATTTTCATCAATTTTTCACCTGTAAATCTTTGCCTTATTTTTTTTTCAGCTCTCATTTTCACAGGGATTGTTATACAGCTGAACCCAAATACAGGTAAAGAAGAGACACTTTATTTTGTTTTTCTTTTAGATGGTGTATAGTTGTTTTTTTAGTCCAAGTGTATCAAAGAGAGAAAAGGTTAAATACATTTTACCTACTTTTTTTTTTTTTAATCTAAACTCTACATATTATGTATGCAATCTTTTATACTTGTCATAAACAGCTTTTGTCACCCCCTGTTTAATCTCTTTATGATACCGTCACACATGCTGCTGAGGTGGTGGTAAAAGTTCATGTGTTGCTATAGAGCTGTGTTTGTCAACCTAGTCAGGAAAACCAGTTCTGCTGGTCTCCATTAACAGCTGCACCAAACGCACACAGCTGGAAAATAAACAAGCTCAGGGATTGGTGGGTTTACAGTAGGTTGTGAAAAATAGATTTTTTTTTTAATCATCCGGAAGTAAAGAAAAGTTAAAGATGACACTTATGTAGAATTATTTCACACAATGTTTCTGACAGAAGCAGTACACAATAGCAGTATCTTATGCGTAAGTTGGTCTAAAAGAAATAAAAACCTTGAACAGCAACATTTTTGTTTAAACAATTAGAAAACACTGAATCTTTTACTTAGCTTCATGTAAATATTCACTCTGACTATTAAACATTAACCCAGGCTTCCAGTGATTATGTGTAATGTTTTTTTTAATGAGAGAAATAAACTAATAGTAGTCAATTCTTTAGCTGGGATATCTGCATGGATATCTCGCAAGACCAAAATGTACATTTTTGTGAGATTTCGATGTTGAAAATTACATTTTTCTAGGGACTCAACAGGATGAGACACTTAATATGACACTCAATACCATGTTTAACATTTCACATCACTTTAAAACAGGAAATATTAGATTATCGACAAGTTAAAAGCAAACATTTTGCCCTAAATATGAAAATATCTGAGCATTTTAGCTCAGTCTGTTTATGCATGACGATCAACCCTGAAGTCTCTAGGCAAGTAAACATAAGCAGTTTAGTTTGACATTTGATCTGCTCAGCAGGGATTCCTCTCATCCTTTAGGCGGGACTGTATTGAGAGCAAATGTTCATCCGTTGCTGATAAATGGAGTTGGTAAAGGGATAGGTTTGGGGAAACTTTGTCAAAAACTTTAAATAGCACAATTTTCAAACTGCAAAAAGAAAAGTGTTGGCATCCTTAAATTATTTTTGTTTTCCTTTTCTTGTTAGAACTTATCATGGGTTTGTTGATGCAGTGATAAACTATAATTACTGTCAGTTTATAGGAAGTTATCCTGATCTCATACTGTGGTTTCAGCTTGTAGTTTTTGTTGTAGCGCTGACTGAGGGTGATTGTTACCATTGCATATTTATTTTCAGACTCATCCTTGTGTAGTAAAAAGTTAGTGAATCATTTTAAGCCACTATTAAGGTGAAATCTTCAAATGTATTTTTAATTTGTTTAATAGCAGTTTTTCAGAAAGGGATTAATTCCTCCCTCGTTCTTAAAAATAGCTTTTCTGAGTTCTTTTCCATCCATATTTATGATCGACCAACCATAAATGTAATGCACTGATTATGAAAATATGCATCAAGTATGATATAATTCAGCATAATTTAGGTTTTGCAGTCATTTGTTGATTGCATGCATAACATTTTATTGTCAGCCTGCTTTTGAGTAGGAGTCCTTTTAATGGAAAGATCATTCTTTCTATACACAAATCCAAATGTAGTTTGGTAGTTGAGTCGTCTTCTCTCTGTCGTTGAACTTTGAAACTTTCTCCTTTTCATATGCTGTTAACATTGAGTAATCATTAAATCAGTGCATCTTCCTGTGAACCTTTTATAATTGTTTTAATTAGAGACCTATAAAAGGGGGTTTTCAAGAGAATTGTGGTATAGCACAAACATTCTCAGCATTGTAAAATCTATAAACACAGGTGTTTTTATTCTCCTGGTGTCTAACGAAAGTGAAACCTTGAGATCAGCGCTTTGACACAAAATATTAACACCGTCACTCTCAGACAGAATGCTTAGTGCTAAGTGATGTAAGTAATGTCAAGGAAATTTGTTGTTCTTGCCAATAAACCTCAGTGAGAACGTTTCTAGAGTGAAAAAGTCTTCTGGTGTTTTATTAAAGACGACAGGGAGAAGAAACAGAGTCGGTCTGTTTGGGCAAACTCAAGAGTTTTCTAAACAGACGCATATAGAGACAGAAAGGGGGGATTTTTCATGACCTTGCAGAAAAGATGAGGAACAGAAACAGAAATGAGCTGCTTCATTCAGGCTTAATGTCTGAAGTTTTCCAGGCTGTTTTCACCAGCACATAAGAAACTATAGAAAAGAAAAGAATACTTTGAGTTTATATGAGGACATTTTCACACTTATTCCAAATTAAAACAAGTTTTTGGCTAAAAGGGAAAAATCCATATCCACATCTTTTAATGAACTCTTAAAGTTCGTTGCATAGATTGATGATGGCGGCGCCGTCACTAATGAAAAAATATCTCCACAGATGTTTCAAGTGCCATTTTCTTTATCCCTGGATTCCTTCTTTTTATCCCTGGAGGTAAACAGATCAGAATGTTCTCCTAAACTTTAATTCTTCTAATAATAAAGTGCTGTTTAAAATAACGGACTCCCTGTCTTCTCTCCAGTTTACCACGTGATCTACATCACCTGTGCTGTTCGCGGTAGAAGAGGCTTCAAGCTGTTCTACCTCCCTTATTTTGAAAAATGAACTTTTATGAGACATTTCTGAGTCACTCCATTTCTCTGTTATATGAAGGTGAATAGTATTTTATAGTAGCATTTTGTCACCTGTAACAAGACACTTTTACTTTTTATCATTATAATGACCACTACTTGAACCACTCAGTGTTGTGACTACGTTTCCACTAACTGAACTAACATGGATGTTTGTACACTAAAGGAGATTGGTCTTTCCTGTGGTTTTTGTGTTGTGTGAGTGATGTTTGTAAAATCACAATAAAAATGTTTGTACATTTTAATTTGTTGCATGTCTTTTTTTTGTTTCCAGTTAATAGAATGCTTCTGTTGTACTCCACCTGTTGGGAAATGCACGTGTATGCATTAATAAAGCTTGATAATTCCAGTGCAGGCAGGTAATTCAACTGATCGCAGGAATTAAAGCCGCACTCTGAAGGATTTCAGCAAGAGAGCAGTTTTTTAATCTAACGTCCAAAGGCTCCTCCTCAAAACATCTCGACACGCGCGTCCGGTCGCGTGTGCACGCGTGCACGCGGCGCATATACTTCGGACATGAACTGTACAGCTCAGTGTGTAGGGTTTAATCACTCACAGTTCACAATCTTATTCCAACAATACTACGAGGGTCTGATGAGCCCTCTCTGTCCCTGCTGCTTCTGATATTAGCTCTGTTAGCAGAGAGCTGCTGCTGGACTCTGAAGCTGAACTTGACTCGGCCCTGGATGAACTTTCTGACCAAAATAAACGCGTAATCCTGTCAAGCCTTGCCATTCTGTGAGGTGAAAGGTTTAAAAATAAAAATAAATCCATCTTTAGCTGGGGAATGGGTAGGTTTTTAGTAGAAATGAGCCGTGAGTCCTCAGTGAACGGCTGAGACGGCAGAGAAACACACGGAGCGTCCTGTACGACAGCGCCCCCTACTGGTACAGGTTTGGTCGATGCGCGTGCATGTTGAGAGAATGCAGAAATTTGAATTTCATTGGCTGAAAAATGTCGGCGGAAAGAAATAATGGAAAGGGGTCTCTAGGAGGAGGGAGGGTCTTCATCAGAATGACAGATGTTGTGGAACTCAACCCATAGATCATAGTTTAGACCTGAAATATCATTTAAAACATTTAGAAAACTTTGATACATAGAAAAATGCTCCAGAGAGCCGCTTTAAAGTGATAGTTCAGGTGCACGGACGTGAGTTTCTGTGGAAACCTACCTGTTGTAGGTCCCTCTTTCAACAACCTCGTTATTAGAAATGGGGATTAGTACTAACTTTATTGATAAGTTCCCAAAGTGGAATACTGTGTTATTTAAACAACTATAGTCTCAAAAATGTCAACAGTTTCTGCAAACTCCTGCTGTAAATTTCACATTATGTGGCTGCTTCCATTAATTGTATGGTTATGAGCTGTGAAAGTTGGCTGCTAGCTCTTAGCTCAGTGTGTAACACTTCTGAATGGGATTTAATTTTTTTTTCTTTAAGAATAGCTAATAAAAATAAAACTGTAAAGGTATTAAAATAGCATTTGCATGAGCCAGATGTTTTGACAGCAGCAGTCCTCTTTGGTCGTAGCCCTACGGTGATTAGCTGTTAGCTCATCACTCCTAAGAGCTAATTACAGCGAGCAAGGCAATAATCCTTCATAACCTGTTCATAGAAACTCATTTTGAATTATCTGAACTATTCATTTAATGGAGCACTAAAGAACAAGTCCAGTGGTAGTCTGTATTTTAAAATCGCTTCTTGAAATTTCTGGGATTTTTTGTTTGCTAGTTTTTAATAGAGCTGGTTCATGCTCTGTAATAAGTTCAGCCATGGTGTTTCTCAAACATATTTTCTCTACTGTGTGCCAGACAGATCTGATTCCAGTGAGACGGATAACAAAGCCCTTTTGTTGTTGCTTTATGAAGCCCAGCTTTGTATCAGTTTAAACATTCAGCTGCATTTCTGGTTTGGTTATTCATGATTGTTAAGCTTGATGTTATTAGTGAGGGCCAATCGATCCTGGAACTAACATAATGAAATGTTAGATTTAATCATCAGCAAAGGGTGTCAAAAACAAGGAGCAGATGAGGTTCATGTCCCTCAAGTTTAAAGATACGTTTTGCATGAAGTGTTGGAATTAATGAATATTGTGTGTAAAATACAAGCAGTATTTCTTACTTACAGTTGGCCACACCTTCAGAAATGTGATTAAAACAGCTTAGGAGCCCAAAACAGCAAAGGCCCTAACAGCCTTCTGAAGGGAGGATCAGGGGAAACTAGCTGGTATTACAGTTTTTCTCAAATGCTAAAACACATTTCACGAACGTGTCCTCATGTTCCCCAATGTCTAAACACAACACCCTTTTACACAAACACAACCACATCTTCTCACTTCAAAACTCAAACTTTCACACCAAAAGGGTAGCTCGAAGCAATCAAAAATCTAAACACTATTCACATCATTACACACTACAGCAACACAATTGAAAGCACAATGCTCAATTTGTGAGGAGGTTCTGTTTCATAATTGCCAATGCATATTTTTAGAAACTTTACAGTAACGGATCTTCTTAGATCTCTGCAGAGGATTAGGCATTTAGATTTGTGAGTTTCATATGAAGAGAATAAATCTATAGGAAATTCTACATGTACAGTACTGTAACACAACTCAATGCTAGATAGGCGTTACAGTAAATTATGGAATAACCTTAAAAAGGAAATTTAAAAATCAATGTCATTTACAGTAATATATTCAAAAAATCTACCAAATTGAGAGTAATAAGTAATTATGAAAATGTAAATTACGATAAACTAATCATGATTACGTAAATCTGGAAATAAGAACAGGACGGAGTTCAAATTTACAGTAATCTGTGTCTGACATTAGAAATTGTATAGATCATTTCTTTTGCAAAAGGGCACAGAAATTATATGATTTTTTTCTTCGTTCTGCTCCTTTTCGTTCAAATTAGATTTTGTTGTGTATATTTTATTGTTTTTTTTATGTGTTTTATTTTGAATGAAATAAACTTTGAAAAAAAAAGAGCAAAAACAGAATCTATTGCACACAACAGTACTCTTGAAAACATGATCAGGGTGTGAAGTTTTTTTTATTTACTTTATTCACACCACACACACACACACACACACTGCAGCATCATGTCACTGAACTGCATCGCGCCACATCACCTCATCCACACGGCCACGGTGAACCTACTCAGGTTTGGACGGACTCTTAGTCCTGCTTCAGCCATTGTCATGACATGGACAATGACTGTTGCTCACATCTCGTCCGTAATGATGGTGCGAGGTTGTCTTGCTCTCCCTCCTGGACCTTCTCCTCTTCCTCATTGGCTTCCTCCTCTTCCTCGTTGGCCTGCTCCTCTTCCTCCTCTGATTTGAACTCCTCTTTCTCGTTGGCCATCTCTTCTCCCTCCTCTGACTCGAATTCCTCTTCCCCTGACTCTGACTTCATCCACTGTGTTTGTTTGGAATCTTCAGCAAACTGTGCACTCTGAACTTGCTTTTATACGTTGTAGTCACAGCATTAGCAACAAGTGTCTTCAATTTTGAGTCGTTGTATGTAATGAATGACGCCATGTTCATTGTGTTCAAATACTGCTGACTGTGGCAAGTATTTTGCATCACATGAGCTTTCATTTGAGAATATGAGCAGAGTTCTTTTGCAACTTGTGTTTTAGCAAGGACAGATGTGTTTAGATTTATGAAAACGGAGGATTGTGTTTTGTGAATTGTGTCTTCATGTGAAATGTGTTTATGGTATTGGAAAATGGTGGCTAGATTTGGTAAATGTGTTTAGACGTTAGGGAACATGGAGGAAACATTTGTGAAATGTGTTTTAGCATTTGAGAAAAACTGTAACAAAAATCTCACTACAGTTTAAATGATTTGTGTTTTGCATTTTTCTGTATGGACTGAAAAGGATTTTCAGATGTGACAATGTCTGTTTCTGAACTTGTAATTGGACTACACCACTGATGCTTTAAAAATCAATACCAGAGTTTGAAACACAGTAAAGCCATGAAACCAACCTTTCCAGAGCTGGTGAACAGGAGCACATTTGAGATGAAACAACATATTAGCTGAATGCGAGTCAGATGAAAGGTTTACATCTGAGTGTACATGTTTCACTTCAGCTCAGAGTGAGTCTGTATGCCTGCTTTACTTCACTTTTTTAAAGCAGCCGAGGGAGCGATGGAGCTAATTTATACATGTGCATAATTCATAAAACATTCTAGGGTTCTAAATGAGGCAAACGAGCTGCATCATCTCATTATAATGAACAAAATGTAGTCTTAGGGGTTTAATCAATGGCCAGACAAAACAAAACTTCCTAAATCAGAATATTAATGTAAAACAAATGATGACATGTATAGCACTTTATCTGAAAATAAACAGGAATAAAAAAGCTGCACATCTGATTCCCACGGTGCTCAGCCTATACAACCACCAGTGTGTTTACATACTGAGTAAAACTCGTGAGAAACCTCTCATCTCTTTTTTCTTTGTTTCTAAGGAGACAGAGCTTTTTGTAGCTGTACCTGGTTTTGAGCAGAAGGTTTTTTAGGCGTTCTGAAGGTCTTAAGAAGATTTTATTTTGTACAAAAGTGTTCAACACTTGGCAAAATAAACTTAATTTAGATTTTTTTTATGAATACATATACTTTTATAAAAAAAAACTATTTCACATTTGAACAGAAATAACAGAGACAGCAACATTTACAAACCTCCAGTGGCGGATCTAGAGAAATATTTATGGGGTGGCAAAAGAGGGGCAATAATACTGCTGACTCAGGTCTTCAGAAGAGATCACCTGAGGCTTGTTCCTGAGGGTGACAACATTTCAAACTCATGAAATATGTCCGTTTCAGCTGATGGGCTTTCACACACACACTAAGCATATGATGTTGCTCATTACTTATAAATATAATGAAATCACAGTGAAACGTCATTTTAATCTGACAGCGTTGTAGCCTGAATGCTACCATCGCTGTCATTTTCATTGTCAGTGCATTACTTTGCTCAGACATCCTGGAGGAACTCTGAGTGGAACCACAGCTGAGGTGCTTCATCTGGTCAGGACGCCTCCTGGAGAGTTGTTGAAGGGTTGAAACCCTCTGGTCCATCCAGGAGGGAATGTATCTCCAGGCTGGTCTGGGAACTCCTTGGGGTCCCACTAGAGGAGCTTGTGGAGGTGGACGGGGAGAGAGGACAGTCTGGGGTTCCCTACTGGGGATGCTGCCCCTGAGACCCAGACACAGATGAATGAATGAATGATAAGTTTATTTCAGTCAATACACAAATGTCTATGCACAAAAAAATTCAACTTCAGTACTTAAAACTTAAACAAAAACAATGACTGAAAATGGTTTGGCTGAAGTGAAACACTTTTCTAGAGCCAATGTGAGGTAGATCACGTTCATTATCAGAACTTTATTCTACAGGAAATAAAAATCTGATTTTTTAAAATCCCATTTACAGTCACAGAACTCTAAATCAAACATGTAACTGAAGTAGGATCAGGTGTTTTCAGGCCTTATGCTACTGGTTCTCTTAAAACTGAACATTTTCCTGGAAAGGTCAAAGTGCAAGAAAAAGTCTTCCTATTATTGAATGTTTGTTTAAAACAGGAACACAATCCAAATGTCTGAGACTGTTTCTGTAGACATCATTTCTTCTTTTGACCCACTTTATTGTCTTCATTTATTGATTCCTGAAACTCAATATGCAAAATAACAATAAAGATTCTGAATCTGAATATAGTGCAAATAAAGATTCAGTTATCTTCTAATGTTACAGACTTTCAAAGGATGAGAACCATCTTTAGATGACAAGAATTAGAAGATGTTCAATCTTAAAACAGGTGACCCTTTATGTTTATTCAAGCATCAAACCTGGAACTGCTGACTAGACACATTTTGTATTTTAAGAAACAAACAAAAGCAAAGTGAAGTACCGTATGTCAGTCCAATGAGCAGGGCACCACAGGGAATTGAACCCTGTCCCATCACTGAGAGAACTCAGTAGATAGATGCTTATCAATATACAAGGAATCATCCTTTAGTGGATATAATTACAAAAGGAAGATGACAAAAACAAATGGTCACTCCCACAAGGCAGAATTAAAATAATATAATACATAGAGGAGGGTATGTATTTTTTTAACTCAATAGAATCTTTAAAGATATCAAATTTATTCAAACTCTTTATGGCCAGGCTTTCATATTTCTGAATTATATTTTATCCCCACCTTCCCTGTGAAAATGACGTCAGGAGCCTGAAGGGGGACGGAACGCCTGGTTGGCTTCGGGAAACATCGACATTTTCCGTGAACTGTTAAGGATGGAGGAAGAGGTACGCAAGCTTCTCGAAGAGGGAATAGGAAAGAAACTGATAAGTCCTGGTAAAGGAGAGCTGTCGACCTTCCCAGATGGAACCAAGGTAAAACTATGCTGTCGGTAAACAACGGGTTCTGTCCTGTTTTCCAGAAACTACTATAAAACGCGAAGAGGGGCATTAGCTACCATGCTATCAGATATTATCTTTACCGAAAACAGTAAACATGCTTGGTTTAAAGAACGTTATGCCAGGACATTTTGAGTTTATATACAGACAGTTGAGTTATGTGGCTTTTCAGATAATAAAATGTTAAATTTGATAAGTATTGTTTTAAGTCTGGTCCATTTTTTTTCATCTTTTTTTCTGACGGAAAGCTAGTGGGTGGGATTTAAATGTTTCTGTGTGCTGATTGGTCTACTGGCCATGTCGTTCAGATTTCGCTTGTTGTGATTGGTTAGAATGTGATCACGTAACTTCCCAGGCCTGTCATTTAGAAGTGCAGATTTTGGTTTTGTTTGCGGTGAAAACAAGCTCTCAGCAGGCTCGCTTTCTCAAACAAACTCTATTCTCAGTGTTTTTGCTTTTGTTTATTTATATTCCAGGTTGTCTTTCACTACCGCACTAGCCTGTGTGATGGCACGGTGCTGGATGACTCCAGAACCATGGGGGGCCGCAGCAAACCAATGGAGCTGATCCTTGGCAAGAAATTCAAATTGTCTGTATGGGAAAGAGTTGTCATCACTATGAAAGAAAGCGAGGTTGCAGAATTTACCTGCGACGCCAAGGTTAGAGTGCTAAGTTGGCTGGATTTGCTGACATGTTGATCCTCCTCAGTTAGTGCTGATTGCTTACATCCATCTCCTCTGTTTTCAGCATACAGCACTGTACCCGCTTGTGTCCCAGTCACTGAGAAACATAAGTATTGGTAAGGACCCTCTGGAGGGCCAGAGGCACTGCTGCGGCATAGCACAGATCCACTCCCACCACTCATTAGGACACAAAGATCTGGATCATCTCCAGGCCAACCCACAGCCTCTTGTCTTCACAATCGAGCTGCAGGAGGTAAGCTAGTAGGACACAATATCAGATTATTGATAGCAGAGTTCAAGTGTGGCATTCTATGAATAGAAAAATTATTAAATAATAAAGATATAGCATTTCTCCAAGAAGTAGAAGATGCTTGGGGAGCACATAACAAATGTAAAAGCTTTTATTGTGAATGCTGCTTCAGATCTCTGTTTTGGTCCACTCAGGTTCTTCCTCCTGGTTCGTTCCAGCTGGATATGTGGGCTATGAGTGACAAAGAGAAGCTTGACCTTGTGCCTCATATCCATGAAGAGGGCAATGCTCTCTTCAAACAAGGCAAGGTTAAGGAGGCCTCAGAGAAGTACTACAATGCCATTGCCTGCCTCAAAAATTTACAGATGAAGGTTTGGGGACATTTAATCAGTTGCATGCTGAACTTGACTGCAGTGCATTTCTCTCCCAACTCAATTTTGTGTTCTTTGGTTTTTCATTCAGGAGCACCCTGGAGATGAAGCCTGGGTGAAGTTGGACCTAATGATCACACCTCTTCTTCTCAACTACTGTCAGTGCCTGTTGCTCCAGGGCCAGTACTACGAGGTCATCGAACACTGCTCCTCCTTGGTCTTCAAATATGAGGGTAAGGAATCTGTCTTAATGTTTCCTGTCTCTGCCACATAAATATTTTTTATGTCTAAAAGAGAGAGCTGATTATTGAGAACTGATGCCAAAAGAAAAAGAAAGAACAAAAAATTGAAATAAATCTGATTTATTGGAACTTTCAAAGAACTTTCTTTCAGTTCCAGATCACTGGATGATCTGAAATAAAGCTGCTGTTGGAATTTGTGCTGGTTCAGTGACTTTATGCTTAAAGTTTCACTTGTCACTCTAGCTACCAAGTTAACAGATTGTACATAGATTGACCTCATTTTAACACCACCTGTGAATAAAAACGTCCTCTCCAACAGCAGCTAAGTGTAAATGCTTACTATTGATTTGCACATCCAGTTTTATGTCGACTCAATTGGCATTTCAAACTTTGTTCAAACTGGTGAAAGTGTTTGGATTTTAATCATTTTTTATCAAGAGACCTTAGAGTTAATGACTTACTCACTTTTTCTCCATTTTTTTTTTCTGTATGTGAATTGTGACAGGTTTTACTAGGTTAAACCTCATATGGCCCAGAAGTTGCATAAGTAGCAAATAAAGTGTTTTAAAGTAAATGTGTAATACTTTTGAGGTTTATCTTTGGATGACAAACTGGTGAAGCTTTAGATGTCAAGTGCATTTAAGTTTAGTAGTTTTAGCCCCTAAAAGTTGCTGAACAACCTAGTTGTGTACCTGTTAACCCGTCAGCTCTCACCTTTCAAAAACACTAAAGGATTTGTTAAATCTGTCTGTGTTCTCAGTGTAGCGCATTTACATTTTGACTAGTTTCTGATCACTTTCTGTGCTCCTACCAGACAACGTAAAGGCCTACTATAAACGAGCCAAAGCTCATGCTGCAGTGTGGAATGAGAAAGAGGCTCGAGCAGATTTTGCTAAGGTGCTGGAATTGGACTCCTCTCTGGAAACCTCTGTTAACAAGGAGCTGAAGCTTATGGAGGAGAAAATCCGCTCTAAGCAGCAGGAGGAGAAGGGGCGTTACAAGGACCTGTTCAACACACGACCAGCCACTGCCACTACCGTGAGTCCAGTTTGAGTTTTAGCCAACTGCTTATCTCTTATGGACTCTCAAAGCTCATGACTTCCTCCTCCTTGCAGGGCTGAACCTTGTAAAAGATCGGACTCAAGGATGCCAATGAATTTCAAGAAGACGGAGGTGAAACATAAGATACATTTGGACATTCTTGGTGTTTTGATTTTATCTGTGCACTTAAGCCAAACATGCTGCCAATCTGCTCCCCTTCAGGCATATACTGACATCACGAGAATTTTCCCTCTGAATTCATGCTCTGTAGATGTGCAGCGGACTCTGATTGGAACATGTCTGCAATAGCCTGCGTTGACTCAGTGCAGCATATTTTAACTTTAAGGGAACACTTTGTTTTATTTATTACGTAGCCTTTAAAGGCTTCAGAAATGTCACATTTTGGTTAAAATCTCACTCCCAAGAATTTTTACATGATCTTGTTTTTCCCCTTTTTGTTTAATAATTCAATTATCTTCAATTTTTATAGTTAATTAAAAAACATCACTTGTAACCAGTATGTTATGCATAAAAATGTTCCTTCTTTAAAATACCTGCAAAGCTGTTACACCATCCTTTGAATTCCTTGTGGTCGCAGATTAATGTTGGAGTTTCATCAGATGCTCTCCCTGCATTTTTGCTCTACATCATTTTCACCGTTGTATTCACAGCTGAAGCACCTTGACCATGTGAAAGGTCGGATATGGAGCCCAGCTGGTCTGTGACAATCGCTAAATGAAATACAAAGACTTGTGCGTTTCTTTGCTTTCCCATTATGTACTTATTTCATGTATTTACCTAAGAAAACTGCAACCATTGTTTTGTTGTAAAGCTGAACTCAGCAAAAGCAGAGAGCATCTCCTCTCACCTGCTTAGCTTTTTTTACTCCACCTTTGAAAAGACTCAACCTGTGGCTTTTCTGAAGTGAAGTGTTTGCAAGGTTGTGATTATGTATCTAAAAATATACTTGTTTATCCTCAGAACTGCACTTGTTTCTGTCTTTTCAATTTAAAGTGATAACTGAAACAACGTTCTCCAACAATATAAGGAAGATGAAACGTTTCTCTTCCTTTGAATGTTTTGCAGCTTTCAATTGTATTCATCATATTAAAGTCACTCACTAATGACTGTGGAAGATTTTTACAAAGCGAGCTGTATAAAGTACGTTTGTCAAACACAAAATAATTATAAACATCCTACCCAAAGTTGTCAATCCATGCAACCCCTCCCAAGCAACAAAAAATATAAACTTTTTTTGTTATTTAATTAAGATATACATACTGAACTGCAAAAATTGGTTTTACAAAATGTCCTTAACAAACTGACTTGAGATGCAAATAGATTTTGAGAGAGAAATCTAATGGGAGCTTACACAAAATATGTGAATCACATCTGTTCAAAGGAAAAACAAGGGCCTGGAGCAATTTAAACTATTTTAAAAAGCCAACTGTCTGTGTCACCTGTATATTTTACAAGGAGTTTTAACCAAAGCTTAATGAGTTCAAATTCCACACAAGTACAAAATTTTGTTTTGTAAAATCTCTACAGGTCGCAAGAAAAAAACAAAACCTGACATTAAATGAATTTGGTGAAATGCAATAACATGGCGCACAAGGTGGGAGGATGATTGGTTGTAAAGTATCCATAAGAATCATGATCAGGGCAGGCTTCTAAAAGAGGAGAGTGTCCAGTGAAGGGATCCTTTCCAAAAGGGTTATGTTCGAGCGCTTCTCTCTGTTTCTGCGAGACACTCTCTGACCAGTGCACGAGCGTGGATTATACCTGGAAGAGACAAATCTTTTAAGTAAACAGGGTCAAACAGCATATTTCCTGCAGTGGTTAATGCTGTTTTATGGCTGTAGTTACAGGTGAGCCTTTTAACCAAAAAGAACATCAAACCTGTGGCTAAGTTAAATACCTCTCTTTAGCCTCTCCATTGCGCTCTTGCTCCCAGCGTACGTTGGCCTGATCTCACGACTCATCTCCTCGATGACAGACAGAAGTTCGCTGTAGGTGGACCCCTGGGACACTTTGACGGGCTGTTTGTGTATTTTCACAAACACAATGTAGGAGGGAATAAAAAGAAAGGATCCATCAGAACTTACAGATGAGAACTTTGTTAAAACCACTGGCTACCTATCCCTACAGGCAGAAAAATAGATTATTTCAAGATCATTTTTCATTATGTATGAGCTGCACTTTATTTCTTTAATTTCACACAGACCTGAAGCTCAAGAGAAAAGCTTTGATAAAATACAAAAGAGTGCAACTGAAGGACAGTTGGTTCTTAATACACAATCTCCCCAGAAACAGAATTTGTTAACTTTTGGAAAGTCTAAAACAAACTGAAACCTTGGTGAGTTTGCTATGAATTTAAGTTTCACAAACTAAAATATACAAAACAATCAGCCATAAAGCGTAGCCTAACCTGAACCTCTGTGTTAAAGGAAGAGTAATCTGTTATGTTTTGGTGTTTAGTCTCATATTCTTACAAATAAACAAAAATGTTTTGGAACTAATTGAATGATGTGCTCATACCAAAACATTGTCCAGTAATGATCTGTTTGTTACTTCTATATCCACAGTCAGCCACTATAAATGTGATTTTCTTTGATCTTCATTGTAACATTTCTTAAGATTTACTTGTGAATTTTATGAGAACTCTGCAGAGACACTTGGATTTCTTTAACAAATGCATGAAACAATTTCTCAGAACATAAATCATACAGACAAGATTAGATAAAATCACCCAGAATTAGGAAGAAAACACATGATTACCATTTCTAATTCAGACCTAAACCTTTATCATTTATGTATTTATAGTTTGGATTCATCAGTCATTTCCAAAAATGTCTCTAGTGACTCATGACCACAGGATGTAACCACTTCTTTTGAAGAGTTCAAGAATATATACTGTATATATGTTTCTGCTGAAACTTGTAGTCTGGTAACACTCAATGTGCATTACTGACCTTATGACATCATGAAATATAAACATGAAATAAAATGACATTATTGTTATTAGCTATAATTTGCCTGACTGAATAACTTAGTCATGCAAGGCCAAATGTTTAAAAATAATTCAAATTTAAAGTGTTGCAAAAGATTTTAAAAAGCACTGTTGCCACAATCTCAGACAATATTTGTTCCATTCTCAAAACTTTTAGCCATGACTGTACAAAGGAAAAACAACCATCTTCCAGTTTTAAAGCTTTCTTAATTGGTACAAAAAATTCCCTTGCTCTCACCAGGTTGAAAGGCCTGAGAAAAACAATTTGTACCGCTATCAGTCCCGAGAAGGGATGTGAAGCCACTGTGAAAGCATTTGGAGTCGATCATTCCACAGTGAGAACAATTGTTTATGAGCAAACAACAGCAGACAATCTTCCTGTAATTGACCTCAGACTGTGCCCCGTCTGAGCTGGAGGTGACGGTTCCTTCTCAGACGTTTTCTCTGCAACCACTTTAAATCTTTGACAGGTAATTAACTGAACAGGTGCTCTCTGCTACCATCTTGTACTTGTGTGTATTCTACCACATCTCAACAGCTAACCGAGTATTCTTTTTTCAGAATCCTGTTGCCTTAGAACAAAACCACAGTAGACTGATAATAAACACGATTTCTACAGGTTCAAATTTAAAACAAGTCAAAATCATTCATTAACTTTTAAATGGCATCAGATGGTTAATTTGAACCAACCAGGGTAGGAACATAGTTGGAACATTTTGCTTTGTTCCTCCCAAATATGACGCCACATGTGATCACTTGTGAAAATGATTAACCTCTTGTAATTATTACAAACATTTAATGCTATTAATCATATACGTAAAGTGGCTGAAAACATGCAGAGTGTCATTTCTTGTTTGACTGAGTGGAGTCTTAGGAGTGTGAATGTGTAGCATTTGTACCTGAACAAAGCCCATAGAAGGTGGACCAAAATCACTGAAAGCTGGCCTAAAGTTGGACGATGATGGGAGGGATGGAGAGGGCACCGAAGAGCCTGCAGAGAAAAGAATCAAGCTTAAGTTTGTAAAGCAAGGTACGGGCAAGAAACTTCCCTCTTAATCTAATCGTAACAAATATTACTAAGATTTGTTACGCGTGTTTCATGCCCGATTATAAGAGAAATAAGAGGCTAATATAAAAACATTAGCGCTGTGTTGTCTCAGAGTACCCGGCGGAGTGTGGTTGGAGCCAGATGGCGCGGGAGCAATAGGTTTGTAACTCATGGCAATTTCAGCAGGCAGCTCCACGTACGACGCGCTGCTTCCTTCAGTCCCGTCAATCCAATGCTTATACAGCTTTCCTGGTGATGTTGAGCTCCTAAGAGCTGATGAAAAACACACACACAAACAATTTTGATGAGTTCTTGCTTCAATTATCTCCAGAAACATTTTTAGAGCTTGTTAATACTGACAGCACTGCAATAAACATTATGCAGGTAGTATTTTCAGTAGCTGTCTAATGTAGCTGTCAAAAATCCATATTCATCCAGGGTCTCAAACACCTTTTGTCATTGGACTCTCTACATAAATTATTCAGTTCTCAAAAAACTGTGAAACATCTGGATGTCTCTAACATTGATAAACAACCAGTTAAAAGCTTATTCTGACAGTTTTGTGGGCTACACAACCATCTGTGCCTAAACTACAGCAATATTTTTGTACGGGACTTTTGGATTCTGATTTTAAAAAACAAAAATAAATAAAAATTACCAAATTTGAAATTATACCACACAAACTTCCTGTATAATCTGAAAAATGCTGTGGAAAAATGACTATTATACAATATGCAGGAGCACAAAACATGGAAAAAGCTTATAATAAGCTATACATAACTAATCTGTTTAAATATGTGATAAGCATCACAATAAATTCTAATTTTTTTGCCCTGTGATGGATTGGCGACCTCTCCAGGGTGCCCCTCGCCTCTCGCTCTGTGACTGCTGGAGATGGACACCAGCTCCCTTACCCTCACTGGGTGAAGAGGTTCAGAAAACGGATAGATGGACATTCGATTGTCCCCATACTTTACATAAACTTTACAGCTTTAAACACAGAGGAACAGTACTACTGGTTTGTTTTGAGCTACAATGTACTTTATCTGGAAAGCTGGTTTCATCAAACATCAAACTGTACCACATACACATATACTACCATAAGATTTAAGATTACCTTTAATAAAAATGAAGCAAAGTCCAGCTAAACAGAGATGAATAATTTTAATCAGAGGTTTACTATTAACCAGATCACTTTTGATTTATAACTGCGAACCATCTTCTCAGTGTTGTTTCATTTTACTCTAAATTTGTCATGAAATAAAAACAATTTTCAATAATGGAAACATTACTTTGTCAAATGTCTGAACATTGGGTACTAATATGTTGTAGGAAATACTGTAAAATACACAGGAACAATAAATAAATTTAAATGTCCTTTTAAAGCTTAAATGTTTTATACAAAATAATTTTAAAAAATAATTACTGCTACTTCTCTTATAAGATAATATAACACTACTTAATTCATCTGGCATCAGCAGCATGTTAACTTCTTAACACAAAGCAAATTACTTACAGATTTTGATGCAACAGGTATGTATTACCATGTTCAAGCTGCTTCTAATTTTTTAACTTAACTTATTAATTTATATCTATTTCATTAAAATCTGGCAACACAGATCAAATATATGTATTAAAATGGGTCTAATAAGGCCTGTAGGAGCACTTAAGTGTGAGTGTGACAGCTCACAGTAGTACTGTAGGAGCGGAGGAAGACTGCTGAATGAAACAATAGCTGACGTTAGCTTTAAGAGGACGATGCCGAGCAAACTACTACCAATGTTACAGAGATTAGCTAGCTTTTACCGGTTAGCATAACAACACAAACGATGGCCAAAACCTGCTGTAACAACGCGATAATATTTCACACACAGAAAGTGAATAATAAGCGACGAACTACACCTCTGATCACCGACTAGGGCAAAAACGTTTCAAAACAGTGTTTCATTTTTACCTTTGTACGAAGAGCTGAAATCTTCAGGAGAACGTTAGCCCTGGCTCTTCCTCGGCGTGTACGCATGCGCATTAGGGAATCATAGTGTGTGATTATTTTTTTACATTTAAAGCGACATGATTGGCTACTAGCTAAACCTGTGACGTCTGTTGAGCAAAAAAATAAAAAGTGACAATCATCTGCATCAGTCAGTTAAAAAGTAAGACCGCAAAACCCTATCTAACTACACAGTAAGTTCACTTTATTTATCCCAGAGTGAAATTAGATTTTTAAGTAACTCATTTAGGTTTTTTCAATGAATATTTCAAGATGGTTTTAGCTGTTGTGGGCAGGAAGGATCAGTAGAGGTCTGTGTTGCAGCGGATCTGAAGAATCCTCTGACTGAAGACACTGTGTTTGAATTATTGTCTTGTGTAGAGGATGCTCTGTGTTGTCCATCATTTTCTTCATTTTATTAAGTGTCATCCTTTGCCCAAACACCTCTAGAAAGCACCAAAGCAGTCCCTATATATGATTACTCCACTCTCCACAACAGACTAACATAACATATGCAACCATTTGTTGCAAACATTGAAGGATCTCAGTTACCTCATTGTTGTATGTCATATGTCATAGATAGATTGAAAACAATTCATTTATATAACAAAAAAAAAAAACTTTTGTTGAAGCTTTAGATTTGTTTTTGCTTTTTATTAACAGAAAAGTGAAACAAGGTCTAAAAATTGAAAAATATACAGTATTTAAAAAACATTGTAATGTTATTATAGAAGCATGAATAGCAATAAATTCAAAGAAGCAGCCATGATGTGTTGAAATAGTCCACAACAAATGTTGTAAACATGGTAATGGCAGTTTTATTCATTAAGTGTGACCCTGAGTAATATGCAACACCTGAGAACATCAAGACAGATGTTCTTAAAAGCAGAAGTGGCATACATCATCTAAAAAATAAATATGAATCACCTGCTGCACATTAGATACACCACAGAGCAACAACTCAACAACCCTATTTATGTCAAGAACAACATTTACTGCATAGTAAATGCTAAAACACACACACACTGATAAAATGACCCTGGTAGGATAAAGACATTCTGGGTTATTTTTTCATTTCAACACAGCTGACTGTGACCTTGGGTTATTGCACATTTGCATAAGATGTTTCTTTATGGTGGAGGAGTGAGGACTGCCCCTAGTGGAACCACAGGGGGGATTTATGTAGATTTAAAAACTAAAGTACGTAAGAAAGCTTCTGCCACTATGAAGGCTTTCTGAGGACACTGAGCAAATAAATGCAAATAAAAACATCGTGATCAAACCAGCAGTCAGAAAAAGCAGAGCTAAAGTTGGTGTTTTCAAAGTATTTTGTCTTGAGGTCAAATACCCCCCCCCCCCCCCCCCC
>SSNR01000117.1:724107-758385 GCA_006937965.1 Callopanchax toddi
AAAAACCCCCCCCCCCCCCCACACACACACACACACACACACACAAAAGCTGAAGAGCAGCTTCCTCTGTTGGCTGTGAGGCTCACAAACGCTGACCTTCTGCACTCCGTTTACAACATTATTTTAGTTGTTTTTAATGACTTTAGGTTATTTATTCGATGAGCTCTCTACATTATATTTTTGTAAAATGTACCAATCTGAATGTATGAAATGACAAATATTAAATATTAAATTAAAAATCGTTTGAATGTTTTTACCTGGTTGATTTCATGTCCTTGTTTCGTTTCAAGTTCAGGTCTACTGAAGTTCACAGTTCAAGTTAGAAAAAGTTTGAAATAAAAATCCAAAATATTATATAAAGATCTGTTTGTCTCATCAGCAGCATCATTTTAGGCTGAACTTCATCCTAGATGTGAATTTATACAATTCATTTAATATTTCATATCCTGGTAACAAAATCAGACTTCTTGTTTGATTTTAAAAGACAGAATCAGAAACTTCCAATTTAACATTTGTGACTGAATGCACAATCAAGATTACATTCACATTTTAACATTTTTGTAAAAAAACAACAACATATTAATACTTTATTCATGAAAGCAAGAGCAGTCGTTAATTTCAGGGTTCGTGCAGCTGATAGCAGAGGAATTAAATAGTGATTGCAGATGATGTCTTTTTGCTGATTTTTAGCTTGAATATAAGCCAAGTCAGGTCTACGTTTGTGTGTCTGCTCACAGCTCCTTAACTGATCTTAAAACACACACACACACACACACACACACACACACATGCACACACTGCTGTAGATGGAGGTAGCAGGGAAGTTAAGTGGCTCGTTGTTGTCTGAAAGCTGTCCACTCAGGGTAGACAGGGCCTGTGTTTCACTCTAATCTGACTGTATGTGACCAAAGCATTTGACAGGCATTTCATTAAGTCCTGAGGAAACAGCATCAAAGAGTATCACTCCTCTTTTAGGCTTTAGGCCTTTAAGCTGTGTGAGCGCCAGTCAGTCAGTCTGTTTGTCCTTTGGAGCTGAATTCAACAGTTGTGTCTGATGATTTTCAGCTAAACAGTTTGTCAACTAAAAATAACAAGTAGACCAATTTGTTGTAACCAATAATTTAGGAAATTAAACCTGATTTAATAACATTGATAAAAGCAAACAATTTAATAAGACTGACAAAAATTAAACAAAAAAAATGTTGCTGCAAGTTTTTTTCCCCATTTTTCTTTTAACTAAATATTCAAGGCTGTTCTGTGTTTATTATAATGGTTTTGATGAGTAATGGTTTACCACTATGATGCTGACTTACCTACATCTCTTTCTGTTTTAGCTATCAGATGCTTTTCTAAAGAAAAGGTTCTATAATTTCAGGATTTTCTTCTTTTTTCTGTGTTATAAAGCTTTTCACACAGGTGAAAGTTATGTTAACCCTGCAGCTAACAGGTCATTCCCTCCCACAGAGTCCACAGCTCCTGAAACACCTCAGCATTTCAGCTTTATTCTGCATGCAGCATAACACAGCTTATTGTTGTCTGCAATGTGTTTAGTTTGGTATGTTTCAAGATAATTTAACATAGAAATTGAGTTTAATGCTGCAGAAAAGACCTCCCTTTGTTTGGTGCTGCTTGCTTTTGCTTGTTCACACCAACCGGAGTGTGCATTCAAGCAGTTTACACAAAACAGTTTTGTTTGTAATCACTCCTGATCGTTGATTCAGAGCAGCAATATTAATTAACTTTCCATTCAGTTTCTCTAGAACATATTATCGTAGTCTTGACTAGGCTATTTTATCAGATATTGTGAGAAATGTATTATTTTTGCACCAATACTGGTAAATTCCAAAATACAAAAATCCTAACCTGCACCACACCATCCCTTACATTTCCTCTTATTCTCCTTCAGATCTTCCATTCGACCACTGGTTTACACTATCACAGTCTCAGTGCTGCAAACAATCTCGGAGGTGAGCTGCTGAAGAGCCTGTAGGACAGAAAATCCATCTGCATCAGCAGCATTCCATTCTGAGAGCATTGATGGGACTGTTTCTTTAAAACACACAAAAGGACAACAAATCTTCAACCTAATAGGCAGGAAATCAATACAGAACATATCATTTTGTCTGATGTCTGTAAAAAATGTGTTGCTTATCTTGCAAAACATTTTCATTAATGCAGAAGACAGAGAGGCAGATATACAGCAACTCAGTCAGGATACAAAGATGATGTTTCTAAATACGGTATTTAAGACTTTGTGCTTGACTGGTTCCACCTGGTGAAGGTGATCTACAGCTTTATTTTATTCATCCCAAAGTAAAAATATTTTTTATGAAATAGAATTTCCTGAAATAGCACAAGTTGGATTGGGAAGTTTGTGATTTTTGGACTTGTTTTATTGCTTTCTGTATTTCAGTCCCATTTAAACTCCCCTACAGCCGACAGAGGAACAAGAGGTCTCTCAACTTGTCTTTACAAGCTTCTTCTGAGCAACTGTATAAGTTACTTGTTTCCTCCCAAAACTGTAGATGTGTTGGGGTTTTTTTTGTGTCTTGGCACAGCCAATTTACTTCAGTGATGCATCCTCACTGACAATCAGAATGACTCAATCCTGGCATACTATCCATTTCTGTGTGTTTTGAAGTTTAACAATGGAAGCAAAAAATAAATAAAAAAAACATTGAAGGAAAGCAGCAAAAAAGACAAATAAAATGTTGTTATGACAGAGTCCTGATTATTTACCAGAGGATCTGTAGGAGATAAAGGCCTACTGATTTAAACCTGGTAGCCCAAGACGGAAAATAATATTAAAGTCTGGGTCAAACTGAGCTGAGGATGAAGAAGTCTAGCATGACAAAGAGTTTGGGATTAGGGCTGGGCGATATGGCCTAAAATCTTGGATAAGCAGTGAAAAATAATCCCTTTTGAAGTCACAAAAGGTGCACCTCAAGACTCAGTCTTAGAACCCATCCTGCTCATAATAAGTGATCAGTGCATAAACTTGTCATATCCTCCTACCGTTTCTATGCAGATGAGTCATTTATTGCTGCTCGCACTCACTCGCACAGGCATTAGAGTTTCTGCAATCTGCCTTAAATGAAGCACTCGCCTCGAGAAATCTCATTTACAACGAGGACCTGGCCAAGAGACAGCAGCTATAGTGGAATAAAAAAAAACAAAAATGTTCCAGGATAAAAACAATTAAAGACATAAAGACTGTTCTCACATATGTGCACAGAATCAAGACTGTCTTATTGTAGTCAGAAGCACATTGATCAGAAATGATTGGTCGTAATGAGTTGTTGAAGGTAGATAATGGGATGTAGGTGGTGAGCTTTAGTGATTTTTGCAACTGAAATGAGAAAGAAAGCCTTTCATTCTTCGGCCCCCTCAGCTTGGAATGCCCTCCAATCTGAACTGAAGCTGTCAGAACTCGTGTTGCTGGAAGCGTTCTCATCATAAGAGACCTACAGCAGAAATCATTTGAACTGTGCCTGTGTTTAGGAGATTATATTGTTTTTAATCCTTATATTATTTTAGTTACATTAACTCCTGCCGTTTAGTTTGTATTTTATATGTTCTAATGTTGTTTTTTTCTCTATCAAACTATGACATGTCCTGCTGCCTTTCTTGACCAGGTCACTCTTGTGAAAGAGGTATTGATCTCAATGATTCTTATAAAGGTTTTTTTTAACCCCCCAGGAGAACTGAGTGTCGCTGAAAAGAGAGATGTCTGCGTGTTCCTCCTGTTATCTCTGAAACCCAACGTCAGCGGGGAATAATACTCTGGCCTTACTGGATAAAACTCAACTAAATGTTGAACAGGCTCTTTTTACTGAACCAACAGTAAGACAGAAAGGAAGAGAAGTGACTTTTAAATAAAGAATTAAACAATTTTGACTCAGATTCACAAAAGAAAAATGTTGTTTTTCTTTGTAAACACAGAGCTCAAATCTGGATCAGGTTGGATCATTTTACAGATTTTACAGACATATTCATGCAAGGCAGTACAGAATGTAACAGCACATCCACTCTGGACTAAGAGTGAAGCATCAGTTTGGTAACAGAGCAGACGGGCACTTGTGTTGAGGTTAAGTCAATGGATAACGATCATTCTTTCAGTCTAAAGACAGAAACACACAGCTGCTGTGTTCAAGGTCCTGACAATATTCAATACACTCTGTTAAAAATAAAAACCTGAACACTGTTAGACTTTTTTAATTGATTATGGCAAACTCACAAGGTTTTATAAAATGTTTATCAAATGTTTATGCTTGTATCTCTATATTTTAGGTTACATATATGTATAATGTTGGACCTACTAGAGAGAAAACTGAACACTTTCCCACAGTTTGCTCCAGAACACAGGAGAAGTTAATTGAGAGCTCGAATTCTCTAAATTACAGGCAGGCATCGCCGAGTTGATTTACCATTCACACTGCAGAGATAAATCAACATGTTGATTATTTCTAAAGGATAAAAAATGCTGGTAGATGACGGGACATCAACACTGACCCAAAGTGGCAGATATCACTGTAAATCTGAGTTCATGGCTACTGATGGTATCGTAAAAGAAAGATGAGGATCCTTTTATTTTTAATCTTCTTGTTTTTAACACGTGAAGACACTTTGAAGTTATATTTCTACAGAAGTAGCTCACTGCTGTTCCTTAACCCCAAATCAACCTCTGTTAGTGCCAAAATACAGAATTATGGAAATAAAGAATACAGTATCATCACATCTTTGCTTCAAAGGCATACTTTGCAGTTTTGGCTTGTTTTTAGCTCCCCCTAGTGTCTGTTTTAAATCACTGTCATAAAAAGTTAGCAATGTCTTTGCTCAGAAACACCTAAATCTAAATGTCTCTTCAGCCTTCATCGCTTTCTACTGGAGCGGTTCATCACTCATTCAAAGAAATCAGCTGTGTTCAAGCAGGGAGAGATTGAAAAAAATGCAGGAATCATGAGCTAAAAACACTCCGGCGCTAGTATATCGACTAGCCACATTGGGTTAGCCTAACCCTCGCAAAATACGTGACTTTGTGAGACTTCAGGGCGCTGAGACTGGAGACTCAAAAGTTGCAAACGCGGTATTCTGGATACAAGCAGCAGATGGGGCTGAGTGACTTTTCATTAACCCAGTAAAGAGTCATATTAGCACATACTGGCTCAAGGAAAATATTTAAAAATGTGAAATATTTACATAGTGTGCCTTTAAATGTGTTAATTTCTCTGTTTCAAATAGTACCTAGCTTTAAATATTTATTTATTTGGAAAACAATCTATGTAAAATGTTTGTGGAAATAGAATTGAGAGACTAAAAGGATTTAAGTATTCTAACTGGAAACTGCAGCAAAGGTTTATGGGAATTACTTTAGCTCTTGTTGGTAAATTTAGAGCATTACTTTGGACTGGAATGGTTACAATTTTAGGATAGAAAAATAAAGAAAGCAGTATCTTGACAATTCATTTGTAAAAATTCAACAGAGGACTCACAAAAATTAAAACACATCAGAGAACTCTAAGAGACCTCGAGGCTGAAGGGTTCATCATGACTAAAATAATCTTATCCAGACTGTGGATGGACTTCAGTCAAGATGAATAAAAAAAATGCACAACAGAAATAAATATGTAGACAAAAATACGCCAAATAACAACACACAGTAAAAGCTTAAGGGAATTTGTCCGTCTGAGTACCAGTTGTGCAGAGAGATGGCGTCTGTGTTCGGACTTTTAAATGAAAGTTTTTTAAACCATGAACAATACAAACCTGATCACCCCATTCCTAATTAGCTTCACTTCTGCAGAAAATGTAACTCTTCTTTAAAAGCCTTTCCAAGGCAACTAGAAAAAATGAAGACATCTGAATCAATAAAATGGCACCAAAAGACATGAAAACAACCCGGTTTATTGTGCTGCAAAAGCACATAATAATTTGCAAATTTAGGTGAATGAAAGTGGCATAAAAATGCACCAGGATGAAGGAAATTCTAAACAATGTGTTTGGTTTGTTGCACCGTGAGAATCAAATTGATCAACCTTGATTTTTTTTTTTAGTGGAGACTGCAAACGCTCAGACTCAAAATGAGTCCAAATTTCTCCTTTTATTTGTTATCAGTCTCAGCCCCTTATATAATAACTGGATAGCACAAAAAAAAACCCTGAAAGGATAAATAAGAGTCAAACGCAGGCTGCAGTAGTCTTCAGAATGGGTTATTCAGAAGCAGCAGATGAGCAACCCTAAACCCCTAAATAATTTAGCCAGATGCTACGCTAATGTAATGCAATGACGCCATATATCTGAGTTGGGTTACTTTAGTTCTGCCTGTGTCCTGGCCACTCCTCCGCAGCTCTCCTCTGACCTTCCTTTGCAGCAGATCCTCATTCAGCTAATCAACCCAGCCGCTCCTATTCCCCTGATCCTATTCCTCTCACACCTTCTCTCTATTTTATGGCTGCATGGTAGCACAGTTGGTAGCACTGTTGCGTCACAGTAAGGAAGTCATGGGCTTATCAGTTCTGCAGCCTTTCTGCATGAAGTTTGAGTGTTCTCTTCATGCATGAGTGGGTTTTGGGTACTCTGACTTCTAGGTTCAGTGGAAACTGGTTCCAGAGAAAGTCCAGTTGCCCCAGTGTTTATATTTGGTTCTTGGAACATTTAAAATAAACTCAAGGATTTACCACTGATACCAAAACTCAATAGATCAGAGATGTAGGATGGGGTCAAACCATTAAGAGATTTAAAAACAAATCTAAAATCTCTTTGAAAACGGACAGTCAGTGGAGAGAGGACAGAATGGGAGTAATGTGCTCATGAGGTGAAGCCTGTTGAGGTTGTCAGAACACAAATGCAATTAAAAACCTCAATATTGAACAAGCCCAGGCTCTTAGATTTAGCAGTGCTTTAAAAACATCACAATTTCTGCAATGCAAGTAGAGTTGAATGGGGGACGCCTCTTAAAATTCTACTGGGTGTATTTACAAGGGTTTAATGACGAACATCCAGCTCTATTCTGCTGGGTTGTTGGGAACACAATAAATCTAGTTATTATCAGACGGATAGGGAATGCAAAAGCTCATAATATGTGCAGAATAGATTTAAAAATATGTCTAACCGCTACAGCTCTACTGTGACTTCCTTGGAGATTCATCAAACCAAATGTAGACTGAAGGCTGTTAAATAAACGTAAAGATGGACCTTATTGAAAACCTCAAACAGGTGCATGGTTCAAAGGATCCAGACAGGGACGAGATATTTTATGGAAAATATAATCACATGATTCTTTATTTAGTTTTGGTTCATGTGGGTGTAGAGGGGAATGAAGAAGTTTACATTTAAACACGTCACTAAGAGCTCAAACAATACATACAGAAATCCAAATTTTGCTAAGCTGAAGTGAAGACCCTCATTAATGGAGCTGTTCGTCATGTATGACAGCGATGCTGTTTTCTCTCTGTGCTCCCTGACTGTGAGCCAGAATCAAGAACCTTTAAACTCAAGTAGCTTAACAAAGACGTTCAGCTGTGATTAATTCGATTTTTGACAAAGGAGCAGATTTATAATTGAGATGCATCAAACTGACTTCTGTATTCTTCCACTTTAAAAGCCCTGCATGCTAAATGTGCAGGTTAATAAAATCCTGACTGAATATGCTCTATGAGGCTTTGTGCCTTGTAGCTGAGCTGATGTAGGAATAGTGATTATTATTCAAGAGCTTTACTTTGTTTCCATCATGCAACCTATTCAATTCCAGCTGAGCAGCAAGTTATATTTTTATTAGAAGAACCTACACTTGACAAGCTGATGGTTTCTAATAGGATAACATCAAACAAGGTCAAGCACTAAGGGAGCAGTTCAGACACACCTCATCTCTTTGTTGTTTACGCCTCATTGGAAAGTGATGAAATTCTGCCTCAACTAGAAAGGAAACAAGACTAAAGCCATGACTGGAAACTGTTTCAGGCTGAGTTTAGCTGCAGTCTCACCACTTGAGGAGCTGAGAGTTCCAGCGATGGACACTGGAAACTCTGGTGACGTGTTTCTTCATGCTTTAATGACTCTCCGCCTTTAAGGTGGTCACCAATAACATTTGGTTCAAGAAATATTCAAAAAGGATAGAATTTGTTCTAAATACTTAATGAGGCAATCTGCTGCAAGCAGGAAGCTGCAGCTTCACGTCAGTAAGTCTTCTGAATGGTTTGAATTCTCATGAATTATCAGATTACTTTTGTTACAGTTCTATTTAAAAGCATAAAGTTGAGCTATTGTTTTACTTCCCTGCTTCTGTATAATAACTTTTTGTTTATTTCCTCCACAGACTTTAATTAATTTTAGGCTGTCTCCATGGTGATAGGACACTGAGGTCCTTAATTTATATTTTAAAAATAATTTTAAATATAAATTTGTTATTTTTAAGGTTTTGACAGAATGAACATTTCTATAAACAACTGTTGTAGTTCACTGGGTAGCGGAACACATAGAACATGAATTTATTTGAAATTATAACCCTCAGAATAAGGTATCTCCAAACCTCACAGAAAATAAACGTCTCTTTTTGTTACACTGACACTGTGCAGCTATTTATCAGCACTAAAGGCTGTTTGATGTGGTTTTTCAGATAGTTAAGGATCAGAGTGAGAGAATCCATCCAAAGAAAAAGATTACATCCATAAATGGAGGTTTTGATCTCAGACATCAATCTAACACTCTGAGTGCTGCCTTGACTCTCCTGCTCAAGCTGTTCACACTTTAAATCACGTGATTAAAATGTCTCACCTCCTGGGTTTGGGGGCAGCTGATTGAGCTTTCTGACGTCCAACAAACATCTGCAATATGTCTCCAAACCACAGAGATGAACTAAAGAGTGAGAAGAAGTTTAAAATGATCATCAATCATAATAATGTAAGATCCATATGAGTAATATTTTTATTCCACATAAAAAGAAGGCTGTGTTTATTATCTACATTCAGCTGAGCTGCAGCATTTCCAGGAAGAGCTGTTAGCTAATTTAGCAGGAATATTATACTAATGTTTTGTGAGTAGACAGTCATTTAAATGCAGTATTTTAGAACAGGTTCACCTTATATTTGAAGCAATGGAGTTTAAAGCTGCTGTTTTTCCTGTAGCAGCTAGCTGTGATGCTATGCTAACAGAACTGATCTAAATGTGTTTGGTTTTTGCCAAACATGAATTATTTTAGGCTGCCAAGGTTAGTCTCAAATGCTCAAATGGAATGACGCCGGCATGGGAACAAGTTGACTTGTAGCAGACGGCTTCTTTTTGTAGCCAAAAAACATGGATGATCGAAACGGCAAAACTATGACCGGCAGCTTTTATTAACACGTTAATCAACCTTTAAAAGAAATCTGAGGTTTGACTTGTCCAAAAGAGGAAATTCATTCTGGAGCAAGTCTCAGTCAGTTTCTTCTGTTGAAGCAAAAGCAAAGACAAATGTCACTTTCAGAAAAGCAGTGGATTATAACTGATTAACTCAGGATGAAGTGATGAAGGCGTGAACAAGTAGGACACATCATTCTCCTGCATGAAGGGGCAAAAAATGACTTTGACATTAAAGAGAGAAAAATATAACTCAGTTCTAAGAATCTGTCTTGTTGAGAGGAATAAAAAGGCTACATTATTTTTATAATAGGGGGTCAGCATGAACCACTTCAAACTACAGTATTTAAAGCAGAAGTTGCTCATGGTGACATCTGATGTTGAATCTGCCCTTCAGATTTGACTCTTTACTGCCTTTTTAAAAATTTAATACAAAGCCCAGCTGAGGTTGTGGAGCAGAGACTCATGCAACACTCTTAATTTACATTTTAATTAATTTTAAGCAAATAATCAAAACACATTTCTTATAGATCAAAAGGTTCCCTCAGTGTCTTTAATTTCCCACACAGATAAAATGATTTCACAACCTCAAAATTGAGATCATTTAACAGGATGGTTCAAAAAAATGTAGAATTTATAAACCAGAGAAACTAACATGATTATATTAAATCTGCTTCAAACATGTAAGTGCACACACACACACACACACACATACACACATGCACACAAAAACACTGGGTCTTAGGTAAATGCTCTAATGTGGCTTAATAACCCAATTCTTTAAAAAAGAGTGGGACAAACTTCCTCCACATTAACAAGAGACGGGACTCATCACATAAACACTGATTGTTGTTACTAATCTACAACCTGTTATTAAATTTAAGGGTAATACATTTTTCCAGATACAGTCAGGTTGGTTTGGATTATTTTTTTCCCCTTAAGCAATGAAATCATCATTCAAAAACGGCATTTTATAATTATCAGGTTATCTTTACTGAAATGTGTTTGCTGATCTGAAACATTTAAGTGTGACGAGTTAGAAAAAACATGAAACCTTTTAGGGGGCAAATACTTTTTCACAGCGCTATAATTATCTCATATGAACACTAATTCACCTCTCAGATATGTAGTCTGTTTTTTGTAGTCTAGACTAAATGACTGCAGTTATAAAAAGAGCTTGAAGGCTTTAATTAGTGTTTAAGCATTCTAATTTGACCTTTAGGATTTTAAATCTGAATATCAATATATAACATGGTGCTAATTACTCCTCCAAAGCAGTCTGGAAGTGAGTTAAATATGTGATTTATTCTGTGAGGATTAAAAACCTGTAAATCAGACTGTCCTCACTCAATAAATAGTCTAAATTAAAGCAACATCTGTCATATTGTTATATATATTCTAACACTTCTATAATTATAGGCTGGTCAAGATTAAACAAATTAAAATCTTTATAACCTCCATAATTGAAGGTTATATATTTTTCTCATTTAGATGAATCAGAGTTGTTCACGTGTCAGTCCCTGACACACACACACACACACACACACACACACACACACACACACACACACACACACACACACACACACACACACACACACACACACAGCTCCCTAAAAACTAAATGTATTATCTCTGACATCAGAGTGTTCCTTTATTTTAATCTCTTAAAACATTCACACTAGATGAATGATAAAGTAGAGTTTTGTAATGATTCTGCAAAACAATTTCCTCACAGATATCTCAGAGTGATTTGTTTGTCTAAACGACATAAATTATCTTGTCGTCTGAGGACGATTTTAAATGAAGATGGAAAATTAATCAATTTAACCTGAAATCATGACAAAAATATAACAGAAAAAATGTCTTAAGGTTTTAAAATAATATCATATTGTATGGAGATGTGTTGTGTTGTGTGTGTGTGCGTGCGTGCGTGGGTGTGTGTGTGTGCGCACACCGTATACCACTTGGAGTGGCTCCAACAAATAAATAATATTTTTAGACTGTAAACTTTCTCAGAAAACTACAAAAATTAGCCTTTTCTGCTCCCGACTTCTTCACGAATCACAGCATTCTAATATAGTGATGACTAAGACTGAGCACAGCTTTGAAAGAGAAATGAAAACACGTTACACTTCAGTGGGAGACTAGAGAAGTTTTATAAACCCCTCAAGCCCAAGTCATTTTGTGGAAGTACATTTATTTGTACCAGACCCTGTGGGAAAAAACTGTTGTTTGAAAATAATTCTGATGTTCTGCATCACACAGAGGAAGATCAGAACATTATTATTGTTTTTTATTTAAATAACAAGACACTGTCTGTTGTGAAATTTAAAAAAAAAGCTGAATTATTATAATAAACCTTATTAAACTTGTACAATCTAAAACAAGGCTGTGTCTGTTATGAAAATACAAACAAATCATGCATTTTTTGCATAGGGTTACTTAGTTAGTTGCAAGAGTTAATCCAGAACATCAACTCCACCTGACCGACAATGAAGCACCTTTTCTGACTGACTGCTCTGCTGTCGTAGCAACTGTTACAGAAATCCCTTCCTGACACAGGATCTGCAACAAAATCTGCCACCTAAAGCTGCAGAATGTGCCACATTTTACACAGTTACTTACTAGCCACTTAGCTATTTTTATGGTTGATGCCTCGGTCAAGACAAATGGCTACTCGTTAGCAGAGATCAAAACATAACTCTGATGGAGAAAATCTATTTTTAAGGGTGGGAGACAAAAGACCGTTCGTTTGTTGCAGGTGCATTTTATCCTCACACAAATGATGTGAAATCAAAAGGATGTGGCAGCTGTAGCTCTAAACCCTTCACATTTCCACTTCTGTTTTTGGCTGAACACGTGTCGGTGTGAGTCTCCCTGCTTGACTCCAGGGAATAAACACAACTCATCAGGTTTGCACCTGCAGCACATCCACTGCAGGATTGTTCAGTCTCTCACTGGCGACTGAAAGCTTGCTGTGCTCAGTTTTCTAAAAACTATTCTCTGAGTATAAACACGTTTTACACTCCAGTACTTAGTCATCTCCTGCCATGGCAGATCTTCTCCTACCACCTGATTACTGGTTCCTTTCTCTTAACGGCACCATTCAGCATGCCAAGAAAATTAAAAGCAAAGAATAAATAAAATAGGAATCAGAAACATGATGCACTTCTTTAGTTCCCAGCAGATTCAATAATGTCTTTTGTTGGTATTGCTCTTTCAAACTGTTGCATCTCATCCACTGATTGAGTTTCATTTTCTTTGTTTTTCAGTTGAATTTGCAAAACTAACTCACTCATCTAAAAGGTAGGAGGGACTTTTTTTCTTCAAGCAAGTTTTTAATTATGGCATTAGGCTTATTTGATTCAAGCATTTAACCTTCACGATGCTTGCACCAAACTTCACAAAAAACAAACTAATACATCAACTACATTGAATCAAACCTTGAATGTTATTAAAGCACCAATGATTAACTAAATTAACTAAACTTATTGGAGTAAAAATGATCATTTGATGTTGGAGTGCGACCCAAGGTGCAGGTAAGGACAGCAGCAGCAGGAGGAGGAGAACTAAAACAGTGTTTATGTGCAGGCAGCAGGAACAAGAGTGACACAGCTGGACAAGAACCAGGTCTACATCCAGGAGCTGGAATATGGATAGACAGCTAGGTTACACAGGGTGACAAACAGGAGAACATGAGTTTAGGAGCTTATAGAGAAGGGAAAGTAATCAGGGGAATGAGGAGCAGGTGCTGTGATAAATGACAGAGAACACCTGAGGAGGAGGAACAGGAGGAGGAACATGGGACAGCACAGAGGAGGAGGCAAAACCAAACCAAGCAAACACAAAGAGAAACGAGACACCCTATGGGGAATCAGTGCAGAGTGACAGGAGGAGGAACACTGGAAGAAATAGGGCAAAACACCAACCGTAGACACAACAGGTATGGCAGATAGTGTTTGTTTATGATTGTTATTATTTGTTTATTGTGTTAATGTTATATTTTTATTATATTTTTTACTTGGACTTTTCCCAGTTTTAGATGTTATTTGATTCCCTGTTTTTTCCAAGTTGTTTAACGGCAAAATAAAATAATATTTGGCCATTTTAAAGAGTGTAATTGTGCAAAAGTTTAAAAAATGCAACATCTACAGTAACCCTCTGGCCTCCTGAACTGTTTCACCATTTGTAGAAATAATACAAACACTGATGAGCTAACATCGCTAAGACTAATATGTATTTGTGCCATTTTAAAGCTGTTCCAATCTCCAAAATAATAGTTTATGAAACGGTATTTTACAAGGATTTACACTGCTGTCAATTTCACAATTATTGCCATGGGATTCTGTGATTATTCACATGTTAACAGCAGAAGCATTTCTGGTGCATTCAGGGGTCAAGACCTGTAGGACGTTCTTTATATTTCTGCTGAAATATGAGAAAATTATTGTGATATAAAAGTTTGTAATGTTACATTTGCATAAACTGCTGCATATTGAAGGTGTTTTAAGATGGTTTGGATAAATCTTTAGTTCAAGGAGGACATAAGACACATAACACAAACGTTCTTGGTATAATTAAATATATTGTCTTTTTAACACCTGATTAAATTCTGTAAAATACCAGAAAATGAACCATTTTGCTTAGATTCCAATAAAACAAGCAGAGTCCCTTCCATGGTTAAAAGGAGCAGCTCTAGTTTCAGCATGAATCTCTTTTTCACAGGGCTGATTGATTCCTGGCACCTCCCAGGACGCTGAATATGAAATGGCTTCTGACCAGGTGTTCAAGTTCAGCCATGATGAAGGTATGAACTGATAAAAAAGAGCTACTGTCCAAATGTAAAAAGCACTGCTTGGTTGGAAATTTCTACTTTGAAAGCAGCGAATTTGAGGTGAGTTAGGGAAGCACTCAGCGTGTTGACATTTTGAAAGAGGCAGTTCTTCTGAGCTTGAGCGCAATCTTTTAAACTGTAACCTTTAAAACAATGCGAATAATCACAATGTGTAAAAATAGATTGAGATATGTTTCTGTGAATGATGTCAAACCTGGAGAAAAGTGCAAATGTAAAACCTGTAAGGAACTTGATGCCAAATCTGAAGTAATATTTAAGCACCGTGTCATTTCATGAGCATAATTTTAAATAATTCATCCAAAATGTGCTCTAATATTTAAAAACTGCTACGAAACACAGCAACACAACTGTTACATCAGGTCTTTATAACAAATAAGGTGTCACACACTCATTGTGTAACCACTTTTGCTGGCTTTTCATTTATTGTTCATTGAAATTCCATTAGAGCTGATGTCAAAGCTGGGTCGAGAAAAGTGAAAATTGCCGCTGCAAGCCTCTCAGGGTAATTTTCATCCAATTATTTTTTCATCGTGACAAATAGGAAAAAACCCTAGCGGTGGTATTTTCATAGCATCCAAATGTACCGCAGGTCAGAACTTCTGTAGAATCAGACAAAGCGTGACTCGTGTTTGAGAGCGCCGTGTTCTTCAACCTCGCCATCCCTCCATTAGCATGCAGCAGGGAAGTTCTCCAGCGTTGACACTGAAGTTTACCTTTAATGGCTCACAAGCTGTTGGGACACTCATTTGGCTTTAATCTATAGTTCCACTTTAGCTCAAGGTCTTTTACTGAATGGTGGTAATTTGAAGCATGCTGTTGAGTTGTCAGCTCTCAGTAATGCATGTGAGAGCGGTTCTGACTTCTTCTTTTTTCTTTGTTAAAAAACATACAAAAGCTCTTTCATACACTTTTCGCTTAATACATTTCTAAAATAAATTCAATTGTTACAAAACCAGATTTTCAAAGCATAACATTTTATTTCACCATAAGATCACTTTGGCAACCAGTTTTATGTGGTTAAGATGGGAATTTATTTTGAAAAACCTAACTGAAGACATAATTCAATTTAAAGTTAAAGTTTATATGAAAAAAAAATCTTTTGTCTGTATAGCTCTACTTGTTTAACAGGATTAGTACATTCCTCAAAATGCTGCTGCATTAACTTATACTATATTCAAGTTATCTGCCCTGTTGGAGGATGCGAGTACTGCATGTGGTGAGTGCCAGTTTTATTATTTACATATTGTGATATAATTGCTTTTAGTTGTGATATAGTTACATAAGAGATTTTTGTTTAATAATTAGCATCTTGTCTAATAGTTTAAACAAAATTCTTAATACAATATAAAAAGGTTCACCACAGTATTTGCAAATGGAATCCTTATCTCTTGCATGTGCATGGGTGTTATGATCGATGACCTGCTGATCTTTAACTCGGTGTGTTTACATGCATCAGAAAACTGAATTATTGCCTTAAATCGACTGAAGTAGGTTTTTTAAAATGTATGTAAACACGTTAGTCCGGCTGAAGTCGAACTGGATCTAATCGAGCTAAAGCACCCAGATAATGTGGTTGTAGCTTGATTTCATCTGCATGTAAACAGCTCAGTCGAACTAATGCCAGCTGGACGCTCTTCCTCCAGGAACGAAGAGATTGTGGAAGTGGGATTACAAACAAATCAGTATAGTTGTAGAAGAAGACGGCAGTAAAAACAAATGAACAGCAGCGCTGGTACACAAAGACACCTGAGCTAACTCATGTCTGATGGAAGCATTTAAAACAAGAGTTTTTAAATGCTAAGAAAACAACTGGCAGAAGGTGTGATCCCCCTGTAGTACACCCTCTGGTCCCCCTTCTTAAAAATGGGAACCACCACCTCGATCTGCCACTCCACAGGAACTGCCCCCCGATGACCACGCAATGTTGCAGAGATGTATCAACCAAGACAGTCCTTCAACATCCATAGCTTTGAGATACCCAGGTCGGATCTCCTCCACCCCCGTGGCTCCACTGCTGTGTTGTTTGACTACCTCAGCGACTTCTGCCCCAGTGATTGGACAGTCCATCCTCAGGTCTCCCAGCTCTGCTTCCTCATAGGAATCCGTGTCGGTGGGATTGAGGAGCTCCTCAAAGTATTTCTTCCACCACCTGACTATAGCCCCAATTAATGTCAGCAGCTCCCCCTCACTGTACACAGTGTGAGCGAGTTTCTGCCTTCCTCCCCTCAGGCGCCGGATGGTTTACCAGAACCTTTTTGGAGCCAATCGATAGTCTTTTTCCATGGCCTCCTCCCACACCCGAGATTTTGACTTGACACCAGCCACCTTGCAATCACAGCCAAACTTGTTGAGATGTGGGCCAAAATTGTCAGATTGAAAAGACCCCTGGCCACAAAAAATATATATTTTTTGAGTTTATTCTCTCTTCCCCTTCTATCTTTCTTTTTTGAAAGCATTTGGTAGTCTGGTTTTCCTTTCTTAGTTGATAATTATAACATGACTTGTTCCTGCCAACAGGTAGTTTGTGTTTCAGTGGGAAAAAAACTTTTTCCTTTAGTGGTTTAGATAATTTCCTTTCTCCTCTTCTTCTCTTGTCATAATGACAGCAAACACCTCCGTCTGTTTACATCCATGTTGCAGTGAGAATGTTTTTCTAATTGTGAGGGGAGATGCATTCAGCATTTTGAAGTTATTATTGGCTAAATCTGTAGCGGACTGCTCACCTTGGTAAGTCCACTTACTGTATGTACAAGTGTTCCAAATTTTTATTTGCCTACATTTTCCTTTCATTAAGTTAGCAACATTTCCACCAATTCAAGTGAGAGTCTTCTTAAATGAGGAAACACACTGAGGAGAAACAATAAAATCAAAGTTTGAGATTTTTGTGCAGGCTATGAGCCACCAGAATGCACAACACTTAGGACTCTATTGTTAAAGCTCTGATTGCTGAAGACTTGTCAGGTGTGTAATGTGGTGCATTCAGGAGAGAAAAGGCTCATTTCCTGTCTGCACAGCAGCAATTTAAATGCAAAGACTCAATTATAGGGGCTTTTGTCTGGTGAAATTGTGTTTAAACCAGCGACCTATCTAGATCAAACAAGAGTTTGCATATGTTCAAATTTAAAATATTACTATTTACTTCAAATAATCAAACTCATTTGGGGGGGGAGCCATTGGATTTGCTTTTAGGTTTTTCCAAATGCTGCTTCTGTGAACCATCAGAGTTTGATAAAAACACAACTTCAGATTATAAATATACAATTATCTAAATACCGGTACATGCAAATTATATACAAATGCAACAATATGTGCAAGTCCTGCATGGGCCACAAAAATTAGATTTCATTTAAATTAAAAAAAATAAGAAGTTACAATTATTTTTGTTGCATTTTTTATGTGTACTGCTCAAAAAGACATTCTACTTGCAATATTTTAATGAAGAGAACAAAATATTAGATTTTTTAAATTATAGTGCCTGTAGGACTGTGTATACTTGTCTTGATAAAAGAAAAACTACATTTCCTAGATTTGATGAGTTGACTGTTAATTTCTTGGTCTTGAAAAAACAATTTAAGTTTGCTATTTAGTCAAGTTTTGTGTTGCTCACAAGTCTGCTTTTGAGTAAAGTCAGTGAGGGTTTTTGGTTTTATTTACCATAAAATTCATTAAAAAAATAACCTGGCTAATAAAGGACTAATACCTTGGGTTAGACCTAAACCTTACAATTAAACATTTGTTTGAATTCATCTGTATTTTTTGTTGTTCAGCCACATTTTAGTAAAAATCTGAACATAAAAATATTTAAAATATTTAAAAGTATCAATGGCCGACTGGAGGACAAAACTCCCATTCTTGAAATGCAGCTGAGGGACACACAAAAGCCCTTCGAGGGCCACAAGTGGCCCCCAGGCCGCACTTTAGACATGTCTGCTGTAAGCATCATGTTTTTTCTGTTTCTCTTTTGTTATACTTAGGTCACATCTAGTCCAAAGTGTGAACTACATGTTAGTCGAGTAACATGACATGTGGAGACTGATATCTCGCTTCTGTCTGTATTCAAAAACGATCTTCTCTAAAAAAGACAAAACAAAAGTTCAAAGCCTATAAGCTCCACTAGCTTCCCAACTAACACAAAGTAAGCTAAATGTTTCACAAATCAACACTAATCACAAAGTTGCTCACACTACACTGGGTTTAACCACAAACACTGAACTGTCCAGGGGGAAAATGGGATATGGCACTGGATCACTGGAGCTTTTATCCAGTCCACTGTGAAAAGGGATGTGTCAGGGTTTGGCAGGCAGCAGAGCTGCAATCAAACAAAACAAAAACAGGAAGATCTCTGCAAACTAGAGAGCCCCCAGAGGTCAGTGGAGGTAATAATAATAATAATCTTTATTTATAAAGCGCCTTTCATACAGAAAAAACTGTAACTCAAGGTGCTTAACAAGTTAAAATGACCCCACATAAACCACATTCCCATCCCTCCCCCATAAAAAGCACACATACGCATACACACACACAGACACACACATACACACAAAGGACATTGGGCTGAGTACAGATGAGCAGGTTCTAAGGAAACACCATCAGAGGAGCCCTCTGCACCGGCAGCAGCAGGTCAACAGCAGTAGCCAACGCACCGACACGGGGTGACCAGAGGAGGCAGGGTTGAGACCCCACCCCCACCAGGAACCACCTGGAGAACCAGAGGAGGCAGGGGTCTCAGCCCTGCCTCACCTCCACCTGGAGAACCAGAGGAGGCAGGGCTGAAACCCCACCTCCACCAGGAACCACCTGGAGAACCAGAGGAAACAGGGCTGAGACCTCACCTCCACCTGGAACCACCTGGAGAACCAGAGGAGGCAGGGCTGAAACCCCACCTCCACCTGGAGAACCAGAGGAGGCAGGGCTGAGACCCCACCCCCACCAGGAACCACCTGGAGAACCAGAGGAGGCAGGGGTCTCAGCCCTGCCTCACCTCCACCTGGAACCACCTGGAGAACCAGAGGAGGCAGGGGTCTCAGCCCTGCCTCACCTCCACCTGGAACCACCTGGAGAACCAGAGGAGGCAGGGCTGAAACCCCACCTCCACCTGGAACCACCTGGAGAACCAGAGGAGGCAGGGCTGAAACCCCACCTCCACCAGGAACCACCTGGAGAACCAGAGGAGGCAGGGCTGAGACCCCACCTCCACCTGGAGAACCAGAGGAGGCAGGGCTGAAACCCCACCTCCACCAGGAACCACCTGGAGAACCAGAGGAGGCAGGGCTGAGACCTCACCTCCACCTGGAACCACCTGGAGAACCAGGCAGCCACAGCTGACCACCGCTCTGAGGCAGAGGACTCCCTCAGAGGAAACACTGAAAGGAAGATTAAAATAACAAGTTAAAATATAAAATAACATAAAATAAATATAAGAATAAACAATAAAACAGTGATAAAACTAAGTAAATACCTCAAATCTATTAGACTAAAATCAGCTAAAGGTTAAACTAAAAGCAGTTAAACAGACTAAAAGTAATTAAACACAATAAGTTAAAATTACACTAAAAACAGTTCAACAGGGAGGTAACACCCTCCCCCATAAAATATTTTACAATACACCACCTTCAACATGTCCCATCATGTTAATAAGGAGGTGATCTCTGCACCCTTCAAAGTGCATCAGCAATCACACTGTCAGCCCCTGTCTTGTGTCTGGTGTCCAGGTTATATTCCTGGGCAAACAAAGCCCAGTGCAGGTTGTGGTTGTAAAAATGTTTCAGAAATACCAAAGAGACAGTGTATTGTAACAGGATAGGTGGTGGAACCTTCATAAACCTGATAAAGTTACAGAGCCAGTAGCCTTGGACAAACTCTCCTTCAATGGTGTAATAGTTCAGCTGATAAGATCTGAACGTAGCTCCTTCATAACACTGCTCCAACACCAGTAGTACTTTCATCCACCTCCAGTTTGAAGGTCTTGTTGAAGCTTGGGACTGCTAGCACAGGTGCACTAAAAAGAGCAGACTTATGTTAAGACTCAGCAGTCCACACGAAAAGTTGCTTTGGACAGCAGAGTGAGAGGAGCTACCACAGTAAGGTTCTGACAGAGACACTTACAGCCAATCAAACCTACTGTAGGAATCTCTGCAGACCGAAGGACAAGTGCTTCAACATTAGCTCTCAGTTGGACTTATACGTTTGCATTCTGACTCACAAGGCATGAATAAAAGTTCATGAAAAGGCTCAGGTGGGCTCCTGGTGTGGCGTCGACTCAAACTGCACTCATGGTTTCTCTCAGTCAAAGAGCTCAGGGTTGTTTGACCTCCAGTTGGCCGGCTGTGTTACGTAATCAGAAAGACAGATTTTATTCCAGGAACTCCACAAAAATCATGGACTGAACTCCAGCTTCAGCCTCAGAGCAGGAAAACAACCCGTAGAGCTGTAATTAGAAAAACTGACTGAACTGTGTCATTTCTGTGAATAGTAGTTTTATCTCACTACAGATCAGCGCAGTCATTAGGGTTACACTTTCATATTTTCGTCCTGTTCAGGGTCACAGAGGTCTAAGCGCACGGGGAGGAGGTCACATGGATCAGATTGGCTAAATAAAACTCACTGCTGCACTAGGCTGTACAGTATCTTCTGATAGTGTAGGAGGACAATCTGGGTTTTTTAGATTTTCTTTGCATTTCACCAGGGAGTCGTTATGTTATTTAGTTACTACTGGACACTCCTCTGATCAATTTTTGGTTTAGTTGACTGATTATGTAATTGGTTAATACGTTTTTTTCCCCTCTTGTTTGCTCAGATTTTCTGAGGATGACCTCTTATTTTACTGGTCCAAAGTTAGAATTATTTTGAGAGTTTTGTCCGTTTTTGTAATCTCTGTGTCTCTGTGGCTGGTCTGCAGCTCCACAGGTACACTTGTTGAGTGAAGGCCAGCAGAGGCTCAGGCTTTACTGATGTGAGGTGAAGGTTGTTAATTGCACCACTTTGCTACAACAGAGGTCAATTTATGACATAATTGATATAAAAATAACACTGTAACAAAAACAGCCAAAGAAAAAGTTGTAAATGATCAAATTTGTGGTACCTATATTTTAGAAATGAGTTAGTTTAAAGTCCTGCTTCCACTGCAAACCACAATGTGACTGTATTGATAATGCAATTATCAGGCATTTCATACTCTGAGATGACACATTTTTTATTAATTCAGTCAAAAACATCATTACGTTTTCTGATTGGTGTGTTTTTCTCAGCAGCCTTATCTGTAGTAAAACTACAAATACTAATATAAATGTGTCTTTTGGAGATATTGAAGTGGCTTTTTATCTCATCTCAAATGAAATAAAGTGATTTATGAAGGTAAAATAAATGAAAACATTGCAATCAGAAACCAGGTGTTATATCAAACTAAACAGATAAGAGAGGCTACTCTCCATTTAATGATAAAACTTTATTTAAAAAACAAAAATACGTCATTTCTTTATTTGATTGCATCATGATCTTTTACAAAAACAATAAACAAAGTAAAAGGTTTATTTCCACAGTTGCAGGAACAAAAAGTTTCTTTTTAAACACAAGCACAGCTGCATGTTCCTGGACAAACATTCTGCTTTTTATTTTTTTTACATAATACATTTGACACAAAATATTCAGCAATAACGTGTTTTCTATGTTTTTCTGCATGAATGTGTAAAAATGTTTGGATTATCCTCACTTCAGCTTCAATAAATCTGCATCAGGGTGTAAATGATTCAGACCTGATTAGTTGTGGATTTTTAATAATGACAAATTGGCAATAATGATGCAAAACAGTTTCACCAGTTGCTTTTCCTTCCTCCTAAAGAGGCTCAATCTTTTAAACGCATCGTAATTACAATAAAAAATGAGTAAAAGCATCAGGACAGAAGATGATCTCCTCTATGGGTCCAATCAGGTCCAGTCATCAAGTTCAGAATTCAACATGATGACAAGATGAAGACTGTCCAAACGGCAAACCCACATCGTTAGACTCTGATGAGTGACGTCAGGCTGGTTTTGTTCAGATTTTCTACAATCAGTGCTCGTAACAGAGGCTGCATTAGGAATATTCAACACATTCAGTCTGTAAAGATCCAAAGTGGTCACAGTGTAATCAAAACTGGCAGGTTTTCATCAAAGATTTGATCATGATTGTCGACCAAAACAAAAACAAAATCACAGTGTTGAGGGAGCTTTTAGCAGCTAAGATAAGACAGAAGATGACAGCAGACTGGGATGGATTCTAGCGTCACGTTCTCCGCACAAACTCTCCAGGCTAAAAGAGCGAGGACAAACAAGGCGGGCAGCGGGACAAACTTAAAGGGACTTAGTGAACAATATATGAAGATGATCCTCTGCAGCTTCATATGAACACAGAGAATTCAGTTCAGTTCTGTAAACTGCATAATAAGAGCTGAAAAGAGAAAGTTTGTGTAAAATTTGTTAAAACTGCAGATCGTTTTTTAAAGTAATAAATAATCTTCTGAAACCCTTCAGTGAGTGCTGCTGAAAGAAAAGAGGAAAATTTACATCAGAATGCTCAGAATCACAAAACCTGTTCCAGACATGCCGTGCGATTTTAAAGCTCGGTAGTTCGACGAGTGAGTCTGGTTTGTGAGAAGCTGAGTTAAACTCGCACTGAAAGGGGAAAGGGGGGGTTTTAAAAGCACAAGAAAAACCAGTTTGAATAAAGAAATGTAAATAGAATCCACTGAACGAGCTCCACGGTTTGAGGAACTTGAAAACAATCTCAGAGCTTTTAAGTCCTGCTGAACGGACCTCATGTAGAGAATCGTCTCTCTGGATACGTAATGCATCACAAAATGTATAAAATGAAGGTGGAAAAAGCCAAAAAATGACCTTTTAATGGAGATGCATTAACAATTTCTGCTTTTTAAAGTCCTCGGGGTAGGTTTGACCTCCCAGGCTGCAGCGTTGGACCAGCCAAACATCTCATCTTCTCAGATTTATGAATGAATTCTCAGACCTGGTTATCTCTCGGTCACGATGGGCTCCACTGAGAGGATGTCCGTTCTCCCCGTGAGGGCCTGCCTGGCCGTGAACAGCACGTGTGCGTCTTTCATGTTGTGCGAGTGACTGGAGGAGGCGTGACTCTGCTGCAGGGAGTCCTGACCCGGCTGAGACAGGGCGTGACTCGGCCTCGACGACTCGTTGTTGTCAGGCCAGGCGGCTCGGTGGCAAGGAGCGCAGGCGACCGCTGGGCGATGCTCCGGCTCCGACCCCACCGTCGTCCTCCGTCTCCACCGGCACCTGTTGAGGAGCAGGCGCAGCTCCTGGCGGAAGGTGGGGTTCAGGCAGCAGTAGATGAAAGGGTTGTAGCAGGTGGAGCTCATGGCCAGCCAGTGAAAGCAGAAGTAGAGGGCGTTAGAGGACTGGATGGCCTGGCTGGAGAGCAGCACCACGTAGCAGTTGAGGGGAAACCAGCAGATGGCGAACACGCCAACAACCAGGAGCAGCATGGCCAGCGTGCGGCGGCGCTTCCTCCTCTGGGTGGCGTGCTGGGCTGTGGTGGTGTCTCCGATGGCGTTGTGACGCCACAGCCGGCGGGCCACTGTGGTGTAGGAGGCGGTGATGATGAGGAGCGGCAGCATGTAAAGCAGTGTGAAGGTCAGGAGGTCGATGTACTGCCAGTAGACGTCTGACGGCTCCGGGAAGTCTGGCACGCACAGGCTTCGCTCCTTTTCCTTACTGGAGAGGGAAGGTTTGGAAAAAAGACGACAGAGAGGGAAAGAGTGAATTAGATCAGAATAAAGTAAATAAATAATTAATAATGTTATTATTGATAAAGTCAGTAGATTGATGGAAGTTATAGAAACATTTATGATTTGAAATAAATAAATTGGTGCATCACATTTATTATGTTTTCCTGATTGTCAATAAAATGTCCAAACTGTCCCTATATGCGTGCCAGATTAAAGATTTTGAATGTTTTTGTCAGTTAACAAGTAGATGTGACTCAAAAGCAATTTTTAATTAATTAAATTTTTACTTTTATCAGACTATAAACAAAGGAGCATGAAAATACAGTCAGAATCTTAAGTAAACACATTATCTACTGCTGTCAGAATAATCAATAAATCACAATAAAGACCTCATCCATCGAGTTTCACGACGCACCCTGAACCTGCCAGGAACATCAGCACTTCATCATCACTGGTTAAATATCACCTGTATTTGTTCATCTGGTTATATATCAGATATTTACTTACTCATATTTTAGCACCTCAAGTACACACGAGTGAGAAATGATGTCTAAAAACAACTCAAAGCAAACAGAACGTCTCTAATGATGGAGCAGATGGTAATAAATGGACGAATAAACAAATACACTTTTAAATTATTTATGCTGCAAAAAACCCAATGTGTGAATTATGAAGGCACAAGTAATAACTGTCTGAAGAGATTTTGAAGGATACCAATGCCTCTACTGCATGAGAGTCTGTCAGCTTTGTGATAAAGAGAGCTAAAACAAAACATTTAGATGTTTAATTTCTACAAGAAGTGAGAAGAAAAGCACTTTCACAAGAAACGTTAAAGCTGCAACCAGTGTCTCCATGGTAACACACACTAGTGTTTCTTACATATTCTTATTCACGAGAGGCAGACTAAAAGAGAAACCTTAAACAAACAGTTGCTGCGTGAAAACTATAACTTGTATTTTAAAAAGTTTAAACTGAACAGCAGACGGCTCTGATAATCACAGAAGTTAACTTTTGTGTTTCTACGGTGTTTTGTGAGATATGACAAGTAAAAAAGACCCTTCACTTCAAGTCTTGAAGAGAAAATTTTGATCTAAATATAAGTGGAGCTTATAGACGCTTGGGAGGTCGTTCCCCTGAGGAGGTCTGAGGAAACTGTAAGTCCAGCCGTGAGAGACACGGTGGGTGGAAGACCAAAAGGCCCATGTTGGTATGTTGACTCTATAAAACATGAGGATAAGAACAGTTTGTTTGCAGAAAATGTGACATTTTGAAATGGTTTAATGTGTGACATCATCTTTAGTTGAACATTTGGTCAAAAACAAATCTTGGAAAATTATAATAACAACATATAATTATAAGACTTTAACTCTAAATGTCAGCTCAGTCGTGGACAGTCCAGCGTTTTCTGATGTTTAAACTTCTGGAGTCTGTCTGACCTATAGCGCTGTACATGGAATAAACCACCTGTCATTTTGGGGGAAATGGCTGCAGTTTGATTTATTGAATCCTTTAAAATTTAAACTTGATTCTCAACAGCGCCACCCACCAATAACATAAAACTAGAACATAATAGAAATACAGCGGTGCCCTCGGTGATGGAGAAAGGATAAAAGTAAACAGGCAAGAACAAAAATCATATAAAAGGTATTAAAGATTACCCAATACACGCTCTGGAAATCTTATAGAAGCATCTTCAACTAGAGGCTGATCCCCTCAAGGTGCAGAAACTCAGTCCTGCCAGCAGCCAGCAGACGTTTTAACAAACTTCTCCTCACATAACTGTTCTAACGTGTCTGTTTTTAACTTGTTATTCTGCTACTGTATCACTTGAATTGCCCACAAGCTATTAATAAAGAACACACTTTAATGCATGTGTTGGTTTAAGCTGCAGGATGTGAAAATGGATAGAAACATCCCAGTGCTGCTATAGTAATCAGGGTGCACTAATGCACTCCTAAACAACAAGAGGAGCTCAACTTTTTAACAGGGGAATCCATAACAGCACAGGCACTAGTCAATGTTTACAATCAGCGCCTGGTTGTTGTGTTGAATGATGCGTTCTGGAGAGACGATCAGAACAGTTTATTTGACACTTTCTGCACCACATGACAGTTTTTATGGTTGGATAAACACAGATAACAGCAGCAGGTCATCATTTCTACTCAGAACTACATAATCCTGTATCACAGATTAAATCAACACGACAAACCAGAGAGGCGTATAACCACCGTCCTGCTGCCAGATCTGTAATCAAAACTCTTCAGCTCTTTGTTTTTCTTTTTTTTAAATCTATAAAAATAAATCTGAGATTTCACACTGAAGATGCTGCACTGGTACCAAACCTAATGACTCAATTTAAAGTCTCAAAAGCCTGAATCCTGACTGCTTTATGTTCTTCTTCTGTCATTATTTAAATAATAAGTTCTGGGATTCATTCTGAAAGATGGAGCAGAAATTGATGTATTATCTGATAAATTTCAAGGTTAACAAAGTTTTGATCACTTTAAGCTGGAACTGGGGAAATATTTTAATCTTTAAAATGGCCTGAAGATTGTAACTGACAGTTATTGTGTTAGCTATGAGCACCCAAACACTGAACACAATGTAATTCATATCAAATTAATGGCACTTTATCCATACACTGGTTTTTTTCTACTAACTTGAACTCACAAAGACCTAAAGAGTTGTTGCATTTTCCAGACGTTTCTACAGCAGACAGTAAATCTGATAAGGAGGTTTTCTTTATCTGATGACCATTAGTCAGATTAAACAGACAGTTTGCATAATAATAATAATAATAATAATAATAAAGTTATAATACATTTATAGGTGGTCTAATGAGCAACAATTTCCCCATAAAATAGGTTTAAAAACATTGAAATGTTTAGGTTTAAAACAAGTTAACTTATTATCTTTCGATGATTTGGCTCATATCCAGCTTTATTTATTTATGAGGATGTCTTTTTCAGAAATAAATATTAGCGTAAACAGATTCACAGCTTCAGGTGGGATATTATGGAAATGAAGAGGAGCAGCAACCTGTGAGTTCCTGAAGAAACGAAGAACCGAGAAGGTGGCTGAAGGTGAAATAACCAGTGTTTATCAGCCTACTGTGGGAAAAAAAACTTCACAAAATGTTGTTTTTCAACCCTATGAAAAAGAACATTTTATAAAACTTTGGTTTAAATAAATAATAATCTACCAGTTGAAGGTAATTACTTTTTAATTAGACATTATTTATTTAGTAGCCTATACTCTCAGCACTGGAAATATGATTAATGTCTTCACTGTGAGCTGAATCTATAGAGTAAATCAAGCTTTAAAGGCACACTATGTAACTTTTGCATATTTTAAAAATATTTATGTGCTAATCTGACCCTTTACAGGATTAATGAAAAGCCACTCAGCTCCAGCTGCTGCTTGTGTCCAGAATACCGTGTTTGCAACTTCTGAGTCTCCGGTCCGGTGCCCTGAAGTCTCACAAAGCCACGTATCTCACGAGGGTTAAGCTAACCCAATGTGGCTAGCTGTTATGCTAGCACCAGAGTGTTTTTAGCTCATGATTCCTGATTTTTTACATCTCTCCCTGCTTGAACACAGATGATTTCTTTGAATGAGTGATGAACGGCTCCAGTAGAAAGCAAGGAAGGCTTGAAATACCAATACAATTTACGGCCTGGGACAAAATGATAGCAAGGTTTATATGGGGGGCAAGAAGGCTAGAATACGCCTACTTTAGTTGTCAAAAGATAAAGGGAGAATGTCTCTCCCAAACTTAAAACTCTAAAGCGGTACAACTTAGACCGCTGTGTTGCTGGTGTGATTATTCTATGTAGCACGGTGGAAAGATGTTGAAACCTTTGTCCCTGGTTACAAAATTCAATCAATTTTGGGGGAGGGGAAGTTGGATATATCTCTTAGGAATAAATTAGACCCTGTAACTATATTCTCACTAGAAACATGGTTCAACATTGCCAAACAACTTCAACTGAAAAATGCTCAACAATTATTAAAGGGTTGCCCTAGACACTGGCTTTAGGCCAGGATCATATGATTTCGTATTTAAGGACTGGATGAGAAAGGGCCTGACGGCTTTTTTGTGTGGCTACAAAAAATAATATGATGAGGAGTTTCCAGGACTTGAAAGGAGCGTTTGATCTTAATAGCCAGGACCTGTTCAGATATCTCCAATTAAGGGACTACTATAATAAAGAAATCAAAAGGGGAGCTAAAGAAGATATTAGCCCAGTACTTGAAATGATATGCGGAGCTTACCATCAAAAGAACACGAACTGAAAACTCTACCACAGTCTTCTGACAAACCTGAAAACTACATCACTCCACGTGAAAAAGAAATGAGAACAAGAACTTGGTGTTATCATCACAGAAGAGGAATGGTATCAAGCTTGTAGATCATCACAGACCACTACTAATTCAATGCAATGGAGAGAATTTAATTGGAAATGTATCATTAGATACTTTATTACTCCTAATGTGATGAGTAAACAGCTCCAAATTCAACAGACTTGTTGGAGGGAGTGTGGGAATGTGGAGGCACATCACTCTCGTATCTTTTGGAATTGTCCTAAAATTCAATCTTTCTGGTCTGGTGTCAATAAGGTCATAAATAAGGTTCTTAGATATAGTATTCCAAGAGAGTGTACTGTAATGTGTCTGGGAAATATAGCAGGAGTAGTTAAGGGGGAGGATCAATACATAACTAAGGTTTTATTAACCGCAGCATGGAAAAACGATAACAAGACTATGGCTCAAACCTAATTAATGCCCCAGATGAAAGCCAATGGTTTACCATAATAGAGGATATTTCTCAGATGGAAAAACTGTCATACAATTTAAAGGGACACTCCACCAGAAAGTGACTTTTTGTCTATTGCCATTTTCCTTTTAGTTAGATAAGTGGGCAAACAGCCCAGCCGTTGTCCTGATTCAGCCGTGCTCCTTTAGCATTAGCTTAGCGTAAAATACTGTAAGTGAATGGTAACAACTAGCATTGTGAGACAAAAGTCATCAAAACTCACTCAGTAGTGATACTAATGATACTAATTCTGCTTAGTGACCTCGATAAACATATCAACTGCAAGTGAAAAAAACAGGAACACAAAGGAATTACAGGTACTATTTTAGACTCAGGACTACTTTATGACAAAGAACAGCTGTAAGCCTCTGCTGAACGGCGCAAGGACATGACGCAGCGGCCCCAAGCAGACCTACTTCCGTAAACAAGTGTCCAAAATGTTGTTTGCAAACCTCACAGATGATGAAAAATAACACGAAGTCGGGAGCTGCACAGAGATTATCTTTAAAAATCGTTACCGGGGTGAGTCTAGTAGCCAGTATTTGTTTTTAAGGACAGTAATAAGACTAAACAGTTTGATCTAAAGGTTGTTTTAGTTTAGGGGGAGGTTGTCAGGTCTAAATGAGCTCAGACAAACCAGACTCATTACTGAGGAACAGGGATGTCACTCATTGGTTCATAGCTGCTGTTTTGACATGTGAATGTTGGTATCCTTTCTTTAATGTTACAGAGTAGCTACTAGCAGCAGATGTGTTTCCTCACTGATATTTGGGCAAATCATCAACTCTGACTAATAAAAAGAGTTCAAATAGTCCATAAACAGCTCAGATAGAGGAGGTTAGACCATGCTCAGCTCAGGATCTCAGGACCTACTTCTGGTAGCCCCGCCCCAGACACATCTGACCAATAGGCAGACTGAACATTCCCACCTGGTTTGTAGTGACATATTTTGGTTCTTTTGCAGTTGTCCCAGAATGGCAAGAAACCAAACTACAGAAAAAAGCTGTTTAAGGAATCGTTACCAATTGTATTTTGCAAAAGTCAACAAAAAAATCTAACTCTAGATCATGAAACTGTTTTTGCAAAATATTTTTGTCTTTAAATTGATTTATTCTGTTTTATAATCTCCCTCTTACCTCCTCATTGCACCATGTCCCTTTTTCAACAGCATTTCAATAGAAAAACAACCCTAATCCCTAAAAACCAAACACTGTTTAAATTCAGGCCTTCAAGTGGAGCGTGACTCTTGCCCCCTGGGACAAAAGGCAGAAGTGTGTTTCTGAGCTCATTAGACGACAGACTCTTTACCTGTAGGTGAAAGTCAGGAGCTTTTGGTAGATTGCATGTGGAAGGGAGAAGAAGCTGGCCATTACCCAGATAACGGCCACCCAAACACCACCCTGTGCTGGAGTCATGCGCGGCCTGAGAGGATGTAAAATCACCTGAGAATAAAAAAAAAAAGAAACAAACAAATCAACAACTAAAGTCCACAGCACACACAATCAAGAGAAAAAGTTTGTGTTTTTCCCAGGGAGTAAAATCACCCAGGGCAATTTGTGAAGCAGAAGAAACAACTAAAATCAGGCAGAAACAACAAACTCCTTCTTTATGTTGCTGCTAATTAACCTGCAGCTCTATGTTGCATCAGACGAAGCTTTTAGTTGGGTTCAGAGCGTGATTAAATGTCAGTTTGTTTGCTGTAGATACGAGTTCTTTTCACAGGTGACCAGAGGAGCTAAAAAAAAGAGACGCGACGTACCAAGAATACTCATCAGGCAGCGACCGAACGGGAAGAAAACATGCCTCCTGTTTCTTTCTAAGCTGCAAGATAAGGAATTAAATCCAGGTGCAACTAAAGGCTGGGGAGTGAATATTTGTTTTTTCAGGACACTGTGTACTTTCAGTGCAGGCTTTGTTGAGTTTTTTCCTTTCAGTGCAAACACTAATTCAGTTTGAATCCAAGATATCTTCAAAGGTCCTCAACAATAAATAGGTTCCAGTTAAATTCAATGTGCTTTAATTAAAATATATATATAAATGTGTCTATTTGTAGTTTATAAATATGTTTGGAATGATTTCTACCATCTGCAGTGACCGTTTTGTTTCATGTAAAAGTATAAATTTTAACAACACTCAAGAACATTTAGAAGAGACAGTCCTGTGTTTATTCCCCAGTTATTAGCACATTTAACATCTCTTTCCACTTGTATGCTAATGACATTCTGACCTTTTTGAGTCTTTAAGATTTTTGAAATCCTGTCAGAAACAGAGACTTAATTAAAAAATAACTTCCTTCAGTTAACATTCATGAGACAGAATGTCTGATCATCACCCCTGACAGCATCGTTACATCATTCAAGCAACACTAGATAATCTGAGGAGCTGTTTGTGACTAATCAGTCACTCAGTGGTCGCTTTTATCACAAATAAGAAGGTGAAACATGAACTGAGTTATCTATGCTTTATTTTCTCCCATTTCTGTGATTTTAATCCACTTTTTATTGTTTTAAACAAAAGATCCCTTGGTTGTCTTCAGCTGGTCCAAAATGCTGCTGCTAGACTCCTAATAGGCTCCTGCTGTTCATCTCTTCACTGGTTACACGTCAAGCTCATTGTTGCAGTTTTCAACTGTTCAAAGCAACTCAAACCCTCAGATCCTCCAAACCAAAAATAAACGCTCCTCAGACCACTGTTAGAACCCAGAGGAGGCTGTGTTAGAACCCAGAGGAGGCTGTGTTAGAACCCAGAGGAGGCTGTGGCTTCACTTCGACATTTAGTCTCAGAAATCAGTTTTTATTCAGCCTGCTGGTGGAAGTTCACAATAAGGGTTTGAACTGTAGTGAGATCTTCATTAAAGCGGCACTCCGGAGGATTTCATCAGGAGAGCAGTTTTTGAATCTAGCGTCCAAAGGCTCCTCCTCAAAACATCTCGACACGCGCGTCCGGTCGCGTGTGCGCGCGTGCACGCGGCGCATATACTTCAGACATGAACTGTACAGCTCAATGTGTAGGGTTTAATCACTCACAGTTCACAATCTTATTCCAACACTACTACGAGGGTCTGAAGAGCCCTCTCTGTCCCTGCTGCTTCTGATATTAGCTCTGTTAGCACCGAGCTGCTGCTGGACTCTGAAGCTGAGCTTGACTCGGCCCTGGATGAACTTTCTGACCAAAATAAACGCATAATCCTGTCAAGCCTTGCCATTCTGTGAGGTGAAAGGTTTAAAAATAAAAATAAATCCATCTTTAGCTGGAGAATGGGTAGGTTTTTAGTAGAAATGAGCCGTGAGTCCTCAGTGAACGGCTGAGACGGCAGAGAAACACACGGAGCGTCCTGTACGACAGCGCCCCCTACTGGTACAGGTTTGGTCGATGCGCGTGCATGTTGAGAGAATGCAGAAATTTGAATTTCATTGGCTGAAAAATGTCGGCGGCAAGAAATAATGGAAAGGGGGCTCTAGGAGGAAGGAGGGTCTTCATCAGAATGACAGATGTTGTGGAACTCAACCCATAGATCATAGTTTAGACCTGAAATATCATTTAAAACATTTAGAAAACTTTGATACAGAGAAAAATGCTCCAGAGTGCCGCTTTAATGTGAACTAGTTTCCAAAAACAGTCTAACAATGTTGGTTTTTCTCTTTTCACAAATATTTTAAACCCCTCTCTCTCTTTGGAAGGACAACAGTTACAGTTTGAGGGAGGAGTAAAAAAAATAAAATCCATGTCAAGGGGTCTGAGATTTTAATTCTCCAAAAGTTACAATGCAGTCCGGATTCTGATCCCAGGACAGTTTCACAAAAATCTAAACCTTCAAAAATGAAATGACCAAAACTAAACAAAGACTTAAAGGCTGTCAGGAGGAAGGATTGACGTAAACTAGCTCACATTAATGAAGCTCTCACTATTTTAAAGGTCTGTGCAAACTTTTTTTTTTTTTTTTTTTTTTTGCTGAGAATGATTTTGGATGAGAAGCAAAAAGTCCCTGAACCTCAGATAAGTTTAAGTTACAACTTTTTTGACCATGGTGCAACCTGAGGAGGAATAAAAATGTAATGATAAACATTGATAAACTGGCAGGGAATAAAGGAAATGAGAGGTGTGTAAGAAGGAATGATGGTGTGTTAATCAGCAAACCAAACCCAGGAGGAAGACTGGATCAGAGCATAAAGGAAATAAAACTAGAATAAAAATAAATACTGTAAAAGAAGCAAATGAACAAAAGAAAAAAGCATTTAAAAGAAAATATGGAAATCTGAACAAAACGCCTCGACAAAAGGCTTTGTGTTTCCAAACAGGGACAAAAAAACTGTGTCAGAAAAATCCTTTTAAACTGAATTTTATCATGAAAAAATGACAACAAATGGATTTCCTTCAGCCTCGACAAAGAGTTCATGCTAAAACTGTTAACGCTGAGTAAAACTCTTAACCTTGAAAGGCGCTGACACTAAACACAGCTCACTGCAGACAGTCAGTCTGTGATGGTTTGGGTGGGGGGCGTCGGCACCTGGTACCAGTATTAGAGTCCTTTTCACGCTCCATTTGATGCAGACATATGCTGACACCAAGGTGTTTTGTTTTCCTGAAAGGTTTGTGTTTATTTCAGCGCAACAATGCCAGGCGTACAACAGAGTGGTGTCAGAGGATTGCTGTGCTAAACCGACCTGCCTGGAGTCCAAATCTGTCTCATGGGGAAAACGTACGCTGCAATATAAAGAGGAAAGCCCAACAACAACAACATTCACTGAGAGTTCCTGAAAATAGTTTTCAGGTAAACTGAATATAGAATATTTTGATAAAACTCTAACAAACGCTGTCCTCAGATGCTAAAAAATAGGGCTGGGGGAAACCGATTATTTTTAAAACGATTATTCGGGCGATTATTTTATCGAATAGTCGACTATTCTAATGGATAATTAGACGATTATTCTAACGATTATTTTTCTGTTGCACGATTAATAAAAACCATAAAATTTCAAATACCCCCCCCCCGCCCCCAAAAAATGTAATAAATTACTTAAATGTACAACTGTTTTCAAAGCCAAACATCTTCTGCTTAAAACAGAATCAAAGCAGTGTTCTACAACATGGAAGAGCTGTCAGTATTTACTCTTTTACAGGACAATAACTCTAGTTTAAAGGTTTGGAAAAAATATTAAGTTGTAGTACTAAACAAAACACTGTGAGGTTCACAGTATGGACATTCCTGAGTGTTTAAGACAAAATAAAGTGACAGTTTCTAAGGAAGAGCTGCAGTTTGACATAAATCTCTTGTTTTAAAGATTTAAAAACTGCAGAGCAAAAACAAACACTGTGCAGTTCACAGCAGACATTCCTGAGTGTTAATTAAACTATTTCATCGTCTCAATATGAAACTGAACTGCTATTCTCTTAGTGTGTGCAGTATAGCACTGTGTTCCTCCCTCATCACCTCCTCTGTATTACACTCTGAATCGCTGTAGAACAGGAGGAGTCATTATATTTATATTTGGCTAAAGAAACTATTTATTATTTAGGTTATTATCCAGGTTATTTAT
>SSNR01000117.1:758637-772429 GCA_006937965.1 Callopanchax toddi
CCGGTCTGAACGGACCTGGGTCTGGACCTCCATTAGGTGATGCCTGCTGCAGAGGAACGTGTTGCTCTTTGGTGAGGCTAGCTTTTTTTTTTTTTTTTGCTTACAATCGTCCCTGTTGCTGAGAACAAACGTTCAGAAGGTCGATTTAGCAGGATTTTACCACAGCAGCAGCAGCCAGGGCGGTGAGTCTCTTCATTCTCCTTCCTGGAGCAGGTTTCTGTCCTTTGCTGCTTTAAAGTATTCCTAAAACTTTTAGGTAGAGCAGCGGGTTGTGTTCTGGTGACATGTAGAGCTTGGGAGTGCAAGCTGCTGAGCCTGAAAGCTGTTAGAGACGGAGTTCTGTTCTCCATGCGGCTTTGTTTTGGTTCCCCGCGTGCGTGTGGTGTGCGCGCGCGACGCGTCGACTTCCGGATTTGACGTCGACGTTTTTTTTAAATCGATTCGTCGACGTCATCGACGAATCGCTGCAGCTCTACTAAAAAATAAAATTATCATCTACAAAAAGAATACAATGATGTAAATATCCCTCTCCTCCTACTTTTACTTCTTTATTGCTGATGCCACAAAACTCTATATTTGCTTGAAATTTCCAAATAACTTGTGTTTAATTTTAGCTCAGATGTATGAATATATGTATGGACCACCAAAGTTTCAATATTTATTGAATAAAGTTGAAAAGTTGTGAGGAAAAACATTGAAAAAAGATCTAAACCAGCACGAATAAAAAGACCCAAAGTACCCATAATGCCTTAAAAGAAGAACTTTGATGACTTTATTCATCAGTAAAAGTTTTAAGAAGTTTTAGCATCTGAACACAACCTGTACATAACTTCTCGTTATTCCTAGGGTACAGATTGACTTTTACCAGAAAGCTAAAATCTTTTATATTAATTCATAACTTTCAAATGTTTTGTAAATATTTTGAGGTGTGCGTTTTAAACTCTTATTGTGTAGGATTAAAGGAAGTTCTATGAACCCTGAATAAAGACCTCACCTCAGACTGACCCAAGAAAAACCTCATGCTACAACAACAACATTAATAATAATAATGATAAAACATAGAGAATACAATAGAGAACAATAGGGTTTATTTAGACTTTCTCAAATTATTCTGTAAGTAATATTTAATTTTGTTTAAACTTTAATTTTGAAACAGGAAAGCAACAAAAATAACATTTTTCCTTCCTCTGAGGGATCCCATATACACCATCATACAAATAAAAATACATTTATTTTCTCATGTTTTAGAAAACTTTCTAACATTTCTGTGTGGGATGATATAATATATGAAACAATGACTCGAGGTCACACAAAATAAATCCTTTAAATGTGTAATGTTTGTGCAGAAGGGTGAGTGGTTTATTGGATGTGTTCTGATGATTCATGAGAGAAGTCTCTCCTGCAGCGGGGGTCACTTTAGTCATCAGCATCGCTAATGATGAGTTTGTTTTGACATTTCTGTGTAAGAATGATGTGAAGTGACAGTTTAGAGTAAGACGCTACCTGCTGCTGCAGAGAGGTGTTTTGATAAACTGATGCATAATCCTGAAGAATGCAAAAAATAATAATCAGGTATTACTTAGAACCCTCAACACAGACAGGAGAGGATGTGATTTGTATTCATTCTGTTCATCATCATTTAATTTTACACAGGTGCATCAAGTACATCCATCCTCTGATGCTTGTGTAACCATCCACTCAACCACTCTCTATTTGTAGCAAAATTGATGGTTTTTTCCCTCATTTTTTAAAGCACAAAACAAGGTTTCTGTGTGGATTTGGGTACATTAGTGACTATGACTGCAAAAATGCACAGCCCCCCTTTTGAAACAAATCCTCCCATCCTGTGCATGATTATCACCTTTGTGCATTTGCAAATGATGACTGCAAATCAGCAGATCTTTAATAAGACGGTGCCAATAAAACATCCATTTAAATTCAGTATAATTCACTCTAATAACCACACAGCTAGCAGGGGAAATGTGTTCCAGATTAGAGAAGCACATTGCATTCAAAACATCTGCTGTGTAACCACAACCTAATGTGTTGGAACATATTTATAAATGTTCATCACAGATCATTTACAAGTTACAGAGATGATAAAGGAGGAGGGGGAAAGCTACTGTGTTCATTACTTTTGTGTTTTGCAGATTTGTTGCAGCGTGATGGTTTATAGTGTTGATGTGAAAAAGATCAGAAGGTGTTGACTCATTCTAAATGCGCTGAGCAGCAGTAGGCAGAAATCTTGATTTGATCCATGTTTACATCCTCTAAAAGCTTCTCGAGAACCTGGATGAGGTTGCCAAGGATACGAGAGGGCCACCGACAGAGGAGATGAATGAAGTGATCAGGTTTTATGATTTGGTGCAGCAACTGGTGTGCAAAAGTCTTGAGTCGTTGCTCGGTTCTTTATATTTTGCCTCCAAGCAGCTAAATGTTCTTGTGATCCTTTGTAGTGGTTTTAGATCTTCAGTCTTGCTTAAGTTTTTTAAATAGCATGCATTATTTAAATTTGTTTATTTTAACTTTGGATGCCTTTTAGCTCCTTTAAAATCTCTAAATGAACTGGAGTGTCATGCAACATAAAGAAGCAAGGAAAAAAAATAATAAAACATCCAAACACAGACCTCCACATACATAAATAAACTTGTGAGAGCAAAACCATAAAACCATAAAACCCAAAACCATATGACCATAAAACACATAAAAATTTCTAATCAGAGTTGAACGTATTCTATAAAAAGTAACATATTGAACTAAATCATTTTAACATTCAATTAAAAACATATTAATAAGGAAGTCCTCATTCATCCCTTCAGGAAAGAAACTTTTAAGCTACAGGAAACAGAATGCTCCATCTTAAACTGACAGTACCACACCTAGATCAGGTTTTACTGCCTCCCTGATGTGTTTCCCTCTGGGCCCGTGTTTGAAACATTCTTGTAAGGAAAATCACCTGTAATGAAACTCTACAAAATACCCCAAAACAACAGTTTGACACAAAATCATTATCAAATGATCTTTTTCTTCTGTTTTCAATGAGTCCAGTTTCTAATGGGTCGCGTTTTAACGTGTTTTAATCTGGTTAAAGGTTACATCCTGGTTAACTTTACTTTCTGTTTGAAAAACCCCGAGTCACTTTGAGTTCTGCTTCCTCCACAAACCTGATAGTTTGTTCATTTGAACACCTGCTGTTCTTTTAATGCTTTGCTCCCTCGGTGTCTTGTTAGCTGTTGGATACTTCAGAGTTGATGTTTTATGCTCTGCATCAGGGGAAAAGTTGTTTGCATTACCTGCGTTTGCAGTACTTCCTTTGTTTTACTTATTAAATAAAATGTTTCTGTCTGACCTGCCTTTCTTCAGCCTACTGGGTCCTTCTTCTTCTTCTTCCTGGAGGATGAAGTACTGTATGTCTCAGGTCCTGGAAGGTCTCTGCTGATTGATTTGTCCTGTTTCCTAATGACATGTCTTTCAGTTACTGTTTGTCTGCTGGTTTTGTTTAGTCTGACGTCTCTTCTCTTGACCTCCACTTGTCCACTAACCTCATTAAAAACTACTTTTCAAAGCTCATGCACTGCACAACAAGCTGTCATGGTCCTTGCTGGTCATGCAAGGACTGAACTAAAAATGAGTGAAAAAACAGGCAAAAATAAAAATGTGTCTAAACTTTCAGAAAGCCTGACCAGAAAAGCTGATCGACTTTAAAATAAGAAGAAAATCTGGCTCATTTAAAGTGAAATAATAAAAATGATGTTTTTTGACTGTTGCCTAGTTCTGCACAGATTTTGTTCAAAATAAGGGATCAGAGTAGATGTTTAGCAGGTTTTTGTGGACATTTTGCAGGATTTTTAAGAATCAAAGGCAAAGTTAGAGTAGATATTAGTGTAGGAAGGACAGCTAATGTCACATCTTTACAGACATTCTGGCTCTTTTTGCACTCTGGAGGGGTCTATGTGAAGAGTAGTGCAGCCTTTGAGAGATGATGGCATGACGCTCTTTAGTGACTGATTGACCATGTACAGTATATTGGTGCAGATCCTTTGAAGCACGGAGGTTGATGTGGATTTTTAGAGAGTTGCGTGTCAGAGAGCGCAGCTGCAGGGAGAAGCTGGACAACATAGAGCCACTTAGGCAGCACAAAGATGGAGAGCAGCTGAGCTAATTTGCCCTGACTTCCTGCTTTCTCTGTTAGAGAATCTGAACGCTGGCCATCACTGATGGAAAAGGATGAGCAACAAGCAGAGAGATGTTTCACTTCATCTCCATTGTAGATGTTTGATACCTGATTAAAAAAGGATGCTCTAATGCCAGGAGCTTTTTCCAGATTAGACAGTGAATAATTTGTTGGTGGCTCTGACATTCACATGTACGCCCACGTCTGTGGAATCGTGGCTTCTCTGAAGAAAACACCATTTATTTATTATTTAAATTCTTCACTCTGCACCTCAGAAATTCAGGACCAAGGACAGCGCTGGCAGAACGCGGCTCCAGCTGTGTCTCAAACCTCCCGTTCAGAATAATTACAAATGGGGAGATAAAAGATCAATTACATTCAAAACACTTAGAAGGTTTGGAAAGAAAAACACAAAAACCCATTTTGACAAAACAAACGTAACAAAGAAACTCAACGAGCTCCTTTGAGAAAGTTTTCAGCTCTAAATGTGCATGTCTAATCAAGCCTTTTATATTGTAGCCACTTGTTACGTTAGGAGGAGATAAACACTGTTTCATGCTAGTAAAAAGACCCATCTGTTTTGCAGACATCTGCCCTCTTAAATTCCAAATAAGTAGGTACTCGTAATATTTCCTCACAAGAGACACTTCTGCTTATTTAACTCTTAAATGTTTCGAGCAAAACTCATAGAACTTTCTGAAAGGGCAGTGGCTCATTGTTATTTTCTAAAGCAATGAACCAACATCAGAAGGAACATCTGCTGTCAGACAGAACTAATCGGTTTGACGATTTATGTTTGGTGTTTTAACATAGCCATTTTTCCAGGCTGGAATGAGTAACCAATTAATTGATAATTGCTCTATAGCAGGCATGTAGGAAGCTACTTATTGTAGAGTATGTTATTTATTGTAAGTATTGCTAAGAATGTTGCCTCAATATTGAAAATTGATTGCCATTGCAATGAAAGTTCCTCAGGGATAAATGACAAATCTTCAAGGTTCGCTGTAGGGGTAAGTTTGAAACACTCAAGGCAATATTACCCTTAATGCACTTATTAGTTGTGCAATGTGCAAGAATGAGTTTTACAGGGCATTTGTGCTGAAATTGCCAGCAGACCCCTGAGGAAAAGTAGCGTTCCTAAGTGGTTTCTTAGAAATATGTTTTTGGTGATTATTGTGATTCATCCAGCAGAATTTATACCCTCAAACAAAACATCACTGACCCACAGACCTGAAACCTTTAGAGACAATTCTGCTGTTAGAACTTTTGTCTCTTTGTTACAGAAAAAGTTCTAAATATAACAAGTGAGACACTATTCCTCTTTTGAAAGAAATATATGCGATATCTTTCATTTTAGCACTCTAACATGGTTTGGTCAAAGTACCACAAGGCCATCAGTACAACAATGTCTGTTTTGAGGTTTATAGTATTTTTCAGCCCTGAGTCTAAATCAGAAGCAGATGTGAACGTCACCTACTCTGGACAGAAATATTAATATAGGGGTGTAGCGCTACCAAATACGCTATAACCTCTGAACTTTGACCCCTGTGACCATCGCAACAATAACCCATCTTTTTCCCAATAACTTGGAATAAAATTACTCTTTTATTATGTTTTAATCTGAATCAACATTCCTCCCAGGATCCGGTCGTGCCGGAAGATCCACTGGACACTCTTTTAGTTAATAATAAAACTCAAAGACTGCAAGACGTCTCCTTCTAAACGTCATTATTCTTAATCAAACTGTTTTAAAATGTCTTAATGTGATTAATACATTTTCTCCACAGTATTTTGGATGTTTGATCCAGCGTCAGTATTATGTCATACATACGATGCTAAAAGGTTAATTCAACTGCGTCACTCGTTTACTTATTCAAGTAACCAATAAGAGTTAGTAATCTGGGTCACGTGACATTAATAATGCCATTCATAGGTCCACGTCTTCTAGACGTCCCATTGAGACTTCCTTATAGCTCTTCGAACCCCGGAAGCTGTCAGTTCTGGTCTCGATACCAACCAGACAAGACCTCAGCTGTCAGACCTCTACCCAGCTGACCTCCTGGAGATGGCCTCTCACCCTGACGGCCGATCTCACCTCCGGCTCCCGAAGAGAGAACACGCTGTTTTCCCTTCAACTCAATATGAGCCTCACACTCCTGTCATCATGGATCATGGACTGAAGCCTCTTGCTACCGCTGGTACCCTCAGGACCAACCCGGTCTGCCCGTTCGGCGACTACCTCCCCGTGCGGACGTCTCTTCTCGGCAGGGGTCGGCTTTCACCTCGACGGGACGAGTCAGCGCCGGCTGGATCCCCGGGACCAATCCGGTACAAGTAAAAACCCCATGATCTGAAATGAGGCCTACTTTGATAAAAGCTAACAACTTTAGCTCATTCAAACTAGCCATTGATACACTACTCAGTATCTCCTCCTCTCCAAACCAAATTTAATCTAAATTAACAAACCCTAGTCTTTACCACCATGAGACTCAGATTACTAAAACTTATTTAAAGTTCAATTCAGAACACAAATACCATCGTGAATGACTCAAGCTTAAACACCTGCTAACTACCTCTGCTAAACTGGAACTGTTGTCCGTGTCTTTTGTAATAAAATATTCATAATTTTATTCAACGACTCCTACTTCCCTTCAATAACAAAAGGATACGTAAGTTAACTCACTGCTACTAAGAATGAACCTAGAAGTACCTGTGTAACCATTATTTTAGTCAAGGCAGCTGATGCTAAACCAGGTCAGTGTAAAACCGACGAAAACTAACTTAATAATCTCACAGAAGGTGTGTGTACATAAACTCAAACTGTTTATTCCACTACAGGGGTCCAGTCCAGATGTTTACATTTTAATGTATGTTATCCTTGTTCAAAACAAGTTGTTTGTCCGGGGCTCTCTCTTGTCCTGGCTGCTGAGCGTCCTCTTGATGCATCAACTTGTACTGACATGGGCTTTTGCATTAGAGAACCTTTTATTCAACAAGTCCGTCTCAGCAGAGTTCCTTCTCTCCGGCAAACAAACAGCAGAGAACCAACACAGTTTTAATCATGGTTTTATAATGAAGTTGATTAGCAGCCAATTTAAAGTGATGGAATAGCAACGAGTCATGGTATACTAGCCATGCATATGCAAAATGAAATTTAGAAAAATTCAATATCTAAATTTTATTTTATTTTATTTTTTTGTGAGAATAAATCATGCACTCAGTCTGCGAACAATTAGCACACACACTAAACTGAGTTCACACTAGCACACAAAAAAAACACTCATTTTCAAATGTTTTTGTTTTCTCTTTCTGCAGTTTACTCACAGAAAGCAGATACAGTTTTCTTGTTTATGTAAAGTCGTGAGTCGTGTTAATCTGATGCATGTTAATTGAAAAACAAAATCACAAATGCTAAAGTAACAGCGCACTAAACTGACATTGTCAAATGAAAATCATCATGCAGCAATTTTTTTCTTACATTTAGACTCACTAAACCCTGAGTTTAACTGTTCATTCATTGTTTTGAGTTTTAAGTTATTTGAAGCCATCATTGCTAATTTTATGGGGTACATTCTCCAGATGGTTACTCGTGTGTTTTTATAATCCAGAAATCAGGTTCAGGTTTGGTGTTTTTTAATGGTTTCTCAATTCTCAAGTGGAAGTTGCAAATAAACACTGGATTTCTGGGTCAGGACATCAAACATTTCTGGTAGATTTTTTCTTTCCTAACTTAAGCAAACAATATATCTGATTATAAGGATTTGGTTTTATTGGAAAGCAAACATAAAGAAGAAAATAACTTTGATTTGCTCCTTCTGAAGTAAAATAATTGCATCATAGTTTGAAAGTGGAACATAACATCCTGCAAATCTGAGAGTCTGAGTGAAACATTTTAAGCCAAAGTGCTCCGAATAATGTGACAGAGTTTTTATATTCAGAATATGTTTAGATGGCAGATATTCAGACACAAAAACGTGTTTTTTAATATGTTCTCTTTAAACATGGTGTTCTGCAATGTTTGTAAAAAGTGCCAAATAAATTAAAATAGGTATAATCACAAATCCCAGCTTAGTAACAATAAATCTACAGTAAGGCTGATTATGGATCACTATAATCAGGTTTTTATTCACTGTAGACTCAAATAATTGCTCACATTGTGTAAGGAACACTTGGTGGTGATTATAGTGGGATCTTGCATTTAATGAACTCCAAAATCCCACACTGTAGGCTGGAGGTGCTACGAGAGACAACATGCAGTTATATATTTTTTCACACTGATTCACAGTAGCAGTGAAAACGGGAGAATTCTGAAACATTGGTTTAGTGCACATGAGTCTTTGACAGATGCAGATAAAAGTGCAGCAGAGAGCAGGAGGTCTCATAGAACAGATTGGATCTTGGACCTCCATTAAGATGTGAACAGACACCACCGTTCTTCTTGTTCTTTTATTACTTTTTCTATTACCTGTATGTCTTCAAGTGTCTCGAGGAAGAGCTGATTTAAATTTGATCCATTTACTTTGATTTATTTTTTTGTCTTTTTATAACAGACCAGCTCCAGTTAGTCTTCCTCTCTTCTAATCCTCTCCTTGGTGTCATATGTCACCTCACTTGTGTCATATGTCTCCCTCTAGTGTCCTGTCTTGTGCTTTGTTTAGCCCTCTGCCTTTTTGTCTCCCACAGGTGAATCCAATTGTTATCCTCTCACCTGTGTCTCGTCTCGTCATCACCACCCAGTATATCAGTGTGTTTGTCTCGTCTGGGTGTTGTCAGATCTTCGTCTTCTTGTCCCCTGCCCTAGTCTGTTTTGTTGCTCAATAAATACCTATTTTGCTTACATCTGCGCCTGGATCCTCCTTCAACCTCCAAAACCTGACAGAAGATCTGACCATATGGATCCAGCAGATGACCAGCTGGAGCACACTTCACCCTACCTGGGGACCCGGCTGGCCTACAGGACGCCGCCGGGTCCGAAGCCGCTACGGTGCCTCGCCTGGACGCCTGCACCAATGCCACCTAACACCATCAGGTCGGGAGTCCTCCAGGTCCACGTCGGCCCCCCTGCTTTGCCACGGCAGCCCCGACGAACCCCAGCCGAGCCGCTACAGCACCGACGGGCTTTCCCTGGACTACAGAAGTCTCGTCGAACCCGAGCTGAGCCGCTACAGCCACAGCAGCCTCCCGCTGCTCCCCAGTATCCGGTCGACCACATCCAGAGGGTATGTCGTTCCTATGAGGACACTTTCCATGCTGTCGATAACTACGACCTCTGCCCGCACATAGAGCTGTCTCTATTGGACTTTCTAGTCACCTTTTACGAGACCAATCCTGACCTCTCAACCTACCCAGAGATCCGAGAGCGTTATAAGCGCGCCATCGCCATGCGCTACCCCCGACGATGCTTGGTGGGGTCAGGAAGCCTCACCTGCTGTTTGGATGTTGGTCCTCCTCCTAGTCCAGTCTCGGTTGCAGCTCCCGAACCCGTTCCGGTTCCTGAACCTGCAGCCCCTGGACTCTCCTGTGCCGCTGCAGCCCTGGAACCCTCCTCTCCTGAACCTGCAGCCCCTGGACTCTCCTCGCCGGACGCCTCGCTCCCTGATCCACCGAGGGTCCCGCCGCCGGACGCCTCGCTCCCTGATCCACCGAGGGTCCCGCCGCCGGACGCCTCGCTCCCTGATCCACCGAGGGTCCCGCCGCCGGACGCCTCGCTCCCTGATCCACCGAGGGTCCCGCCGCCGGACGCCTCGTCTCTCGAGCCACCGAGGGTCCCGTCGCCGGACGCCTCGTCTCCCGATCCTCCGAGGGTCCCGCCTTTGGACGCCTTCCCTCCCGATCCTCCGAGGGCTCCGTCGCCGGACGCCTCGCTCCCTGATCCTCCGAGGGCTCCGTCGCCGGACGCCTCGCTCCCTGATCCTCCGAGGGTCCCGCCGTCGGACGCCTCGCTCCCTGAGCCACAGAGGGTCCCGTCGTCGGACGCCTCGCCTCCCGCTCCAAGTCAAGGTCCCGTCCCGGTTCCAGGGCCACGTCAAGATCCCGACGATCCTGGTCCCGAGCCCGAGGTGGGCCTCTCCAGTCCTGTTTCCAGTCCTGAGCCCGAGGTGGGCCTTTCCAGTCCTGTTTCCAGACCTGTCTCCAGTCCGGTTTCCAGTCCTGAGCCCATGGTGGGCCTCTCCAGTCCTGTATCCGGTCCCGAGCCCATGGTGGGCCTCTCCAGTCCTGTATCCGGTCCCGAGCCCATGGTGGGCCTCTCCAGTCCTGTATCCGGTCCCGAGCCCATGGTGGGCCTCTAGTCCTGCTCCTGAGCCCAGCAGCCTGGCTCCTCTGTCCCCTGTGCCTCCTGACCCGGTCCCAGAGCCTGATCCCGACCCGGGCCTCCCAGAGCCGGACCCAGACCCGGGCCTCCCAGAGCTGGACCCTGACCCGGGTCCTCCTGAACTGTGCCTCCTGGCAGTTCTTCTCCTTGTCTAGTCCTCCTTCCTGGTTCCCTCCCGCCCCCCCTTCTGGTGTCTCTGCCTGGCGTCCAGGGTCCGCCGTTAGTGGGGGGGCTCTGTCATATGTCACCTCACTTGTGTCATATGTCTCCCTCTAGTGTCCTGTCTTGTGCTTTTGTTTAGCCCTCTGCCTTTGTCTCCCACAGGTGAATCCAATTGTTATCCTCTCACCTGTGTCTCGTCTCGTCATCACCACCCAGTATATCAGTGTGTTTGTCTCGTCTGGGTGTTGTCAGATCTTCGTCTTCTTGTCCCCTGCCCTAGTCTGTTTGTTGCTCAATAAATACCTATTTTGCTTACATCTGCGCCTGGATCCTCCTTCAACCTCCAAAACCTGACACTTGGATGATATTAATAATCTGATTTGAGTCATTCCGTGTTTAGATGAGTGCAACAGTACTATGGTAATTCATTAAAAATCCACCTTCAAGAGGTCAATAATTTATTCATCTCCAACAGGTTTGTGAAGTGAAAAATACATTATTCAGGGTTTTTAGCAAAGTAACAGCTGGTATGTGTTCAATCTGATGATATTTAGAACAGAATTAAAGAGACATGAGCTACTTTTATTCTGACGGTATGCAAGGTACTTTCAGATCTAACAAAGTGACACACAAATTACATCATCAGATTGAGGAGCAATAGGTTGCCTTTTGGCACCCAGGGTCCAACTTGGGGTTCAATATTTTGCTCAACAATACTTTGACACATGGTCTGCTAGAACCAGGGATTGAACCACTCACCTTCCAGTCAGTGGATGTGTTGTACCGAGTAATGACTAATATATGTAATCAGGTATAACGTCAGTGTTGTAGAGACTAATGATGGTAATTATACTTCCTATCAAAACCAGCTAAACCATTCTGTCCATCAGCTCAGATTCAGCTGTTTGATTTATGTGACACCAAACTAAAACCTTGTCACATAAATCAAGCTGCATTCAAGTGGTGTTCAATAGGGTTGCCTCCAGGGTACTATGTAGTGAGCATTTCAAACACAGCTCGTCTACAGCCACATCATTAGGCTCAGAACTTATTGAGTAATGAGCAAGAACACATTTTGGAAAACATTTTAAGGTTAGTTAATGTATGAATGAATATGCAACTTTAACTGTGTTTCACCCTTTTACATGGTTTGGTTTGTAAGTTTGTGTCTGTTCTCCCCCATCGGTTTTTTCTCTCACTCTATTTGCCCCTTTATCATGTTTTTTGGGTTTTGCTCTTGTTGTTTGTCTCCTCTCTCTCTCTGCCAATCACTCCAGTGCTAAATGTGATCTGTCATGCCACAGATTGGATAAAACTCAGGATATAATAGGAGTCATAGAACATACAGTAAAGCTTTTCTGACACCATGTGGCGTTCAGGTCCATCGTTCTATTAGCCCAGATGTTCAAACAGGACACGTTAAACCAAAAAGAGTCATTTTATGTGACGTTTCTGGAGTGTATCTTCAGTAAAAAGAAAAAAGTGTTTGTAAGATCTACAGGCACAGAGTCTGAATACTCATTCAGTTTTACGCTCAGTGCTAATTATCCATATTGAACCAGATAAAATGAGCTTGGAGAAAACAGAACGGTCCTAATGGCAGCTTTCATCTCAGAGCTCACAAAGGTGTTCTGCAGCTCACTGAAATGAGATCCACTCAGACAGGCTTTTTTTTTTGGTCACTTCATCTTTTCTTACTTCCAGTCTCTTATCTGGAAATCAACCCCAATGCTTTATTCTATGATGGAAGTCTCACTTCCTAAAATGCATCTCAAAAAGGAAGAGAAGAAGAGGAGTGTTGAAAAAAGGTTAGGCGAGCAAGCTGTGTTCTTTGCACAAGTATTTTGCACAGCTGAGTCATGACAGACAGGTGATGCGTGACCTAAGCATTTCTCTGTAAAGTGGAGTTTAGAGAAAGCAGCAGACGTGGCCTGCTGGACTGATGGAGAGACAGTTTTAAGCTCTTTGTCGTCTCCTCTCGTTACCTTTCTGCTCACATCTCAAAACGGATCAAGATGCAAGATGAGGAAAATGATTTGATTTGACCATAAAACGAGAGCAGAATCAGTGTCTGATCCTGAGACAAACCTGTCGCCGGTCCAACGCGATGGCGGTGAGGGTGAGAGTGGAGACATGGAGGGAGCAGTACTGCACAAAACGACTGATGTGACACATCGTCCTCCCAAACACCCAGGTGCTGTTTACAAAGCGGACCTGGTAAAACACACAGGAGGTGTTCAACTCATTATTAAATCAGAAACCATCACAACTTTCACATCATCAAGTGATCTAACGCTCACTGAAACAAACGGAGTAAATATTTCTCATTTGTATTCTTGGACGTGCAGAGGGGGAGACATAAAGCTGGAGATGACTCCACTGGTGGCACATATTGGTGTCAGGATCCTTAAAGAAATGTAAAAAATATATTTTTGTATTTTTTTTAAAGTATTTGAAGCAATGAAGGTTTTAATATGTATATGTTTAATAATATAAATGTAATGTTCTCACTCCTAAAATAGAAGTTTACAGAAACAGTATGCGCTCTAGAAAGATTTAACTGGGTTTTATTCTTGGAACTCATCCCAAACCACAAGTTCTGGCTAATCATCAGATGAGAATACTTCCTTTATCTATAAAAAGTTCTTACCAGGGTGAAAGGCGTGTTGAGGACAGTGATGAAGATATCAGCCACAGCCAGGTTTAGAATAAACAGGCTGGTGGAGGACTGGGTGCGCTTGTTTTTCACCACCACATGACACACCAGCGTGTTCCCGAACAGAGAGATGATGATGATCAGGGAGTAGGCGGCCACCAGGAGCGCCTTCACCCCGCCGTCCTGAGACTCCTTCCCGCTCCTTTTCTTATTGGCCAGAGAGCGCCAGTCCTCCAGCAACCCTTCATCAAAGTCCAGGAGGAAAAAGCCAGAGGTCCGGTTCCCAGATTGTCCCGAAACATTCCCTGAACTCTCCGTGTGGAGGAGCGTGTCCAGGAGAACTGAGGAGGAGTCGTTGGGTGTCTGTCCCGCTGCAGCGCGGTGCCAGACGCTCATCCAGAGCAGCGCAGACAGCCAGACGCACGCTGCTGCGCTCATCTTCGTCCTGTTGGTGTGTGTGGCAGGTGGAGCTGGGGGGGGGGGGGGG
>SSNR01000117.1:772439-774939 GCA_006937965.1 Callopanchax toddi
GGGGGGGGGGGGGGGGGGGGGGGGGGGGGGTGTCGCCTGCAGCTGTTCCTCTGAGGTGATGCTGCGCTGCTCAGGCAGCAGCAACAAGTGGTGACGCGCCTGAGCAGCGCTGCTGTTCTTAAACGGGAGCATCAGCGGCTCGTGCGCGTCTGCGTGCGCGCCAGCCAGGTGAGCTAATGATGAGGATGATGTGGGGTTAGTTAGGGTAACACTCTCTTTATGTGGACATTAAAAAGTATGACGTTTGGGTTTATAGGATTTAAACATTAAATGTTTTTTCCAGGTTTTATTTCTGTAGTCTTTGGGTCAAAATGCACATAAACTGTGTTAAACAGCAGAAACAGCTGTAAAGTGACACTAAAGGGACCAAAGGGACATACTCCCTTTATTCACATCTTTATTCAGTGGCAGACATTTTTCTAAGGGTGGTAAAGCTGTATGATATTCCAATAAGGGTATGGAGTTAATTTTCAGGTAAGATTTTCTTTTAGACTTAAAGGGATTTTGGGGTCATTTTGAAGTCCACTAGTGACATCACTGAAATGAGAGTGGATACTCAGAGTCCCTTCCCAGATGCCTTTGCTCCTCCACTTAGGGCTAAGCCCAACTATGCTGAGGAAATTCATTTTGGCCGCTTGTATCTTGTTCTTTGGGTCGTTACACAAAACCCAAAATAACCACATAGTAGGTGAAGATTGGAATGTAGATTGACCAGTAAATAGAGAGCCTTGTTTTCTGGCTTAGCTCCATCAACAGACCGGTTCATCACTGCAGACACTGCACCTGTCAGTCTCCTGCTCTTCTCTCACTCGTGACCAGGACCCTCAGACACTTTTAAACCAGCAAGTCCTTCACTTGAGGTACAGGACCTCTCCACTGACCTGGAGTTGTCAATCCACTCTTTTCTGATCAAGAATGGGCTCAGATTTGGAGGTGCTGATCCTCATCCCAGCCACTTCACACACTGTTGCAAACCTCCCCAGGAAGAGCTGAAGGTCATAGCTTGATGAAGCTTAGAGGACCACATCCTAGGAGCTACAGTATATGTCTCATTTTTCTGCAGCATTTCTTTATGAAGGATGCTAAGACAAAGAAAACAGCCAATATGCCTCATGCAGAAACAATTTCAGGCTAGATTGTATAACATTTGATATTATTTTTAAAACTGTAAATAACATCAAAATATGTTTTCAGTATGTTTTTCAGTTTCATATTCCTGTGATTTTTGTTTGTTTGTTTGTTTTGTTTCTTTTCCTCTGGCTGCACAACCCTGGAAGTACCTTCAGTAAACAGCATTCTGCACATTTGTAATACTTTCTTGCACTAGAAGACCTTTTGATAGAAGAATAGTGTTCAACAGTATTTCAGTGAGAAAAAAATATATCTTTTTAAAAGAGACGGCATGACAGCTGTATTGAAATAACAAGCGCTGTCTACTGAATGAATGTAGGTCTCTCTGCACTGTAAAAATGGGAAACTGATATTTATAAAGTTTCTGACAAATGTTGATTCATGCTAATTAGATTTGGCATTGAAAGTGAAACGAGATGTCGTGATTTTACATCTTCAGTGAGGATGGGTCATTTTGACTCCTTGCATACAGAATGTGAAGTACTTTCTGGTTTATTGTTGACACTTTGAAGCTTTTTATTCACTCAGGGTATGAATCATAGAAGACTCACCATCACTGACTTCACCAAAAAGAAGTCAAATATTTTCAATATAAGTCTATGTGAGTGGGCTGAAGAACTCTTTGAGGTAACAGTTTTCATGATTTTTATTCCTCACTGCTAGGAGATATTTGGAAAATTTCAGAACAATCTTGTCTAAGGCAATGAAGCGAGATTTGCCATCTACATTTTAGAGGTTACCATGACAACATGTCTATAGACAGATGTCTAGATAGATAAATTTGTCCAGTGGAAATATGAATGTTTTGAAGAAATAAAAGCCAGAGTCCTGCAGGTTTAGTAGGCGTTCTCATCTGCATGCTCCCAGATTTTTGTGTTTGAAACTTTTTAGTCTTCTCCTACCCAACTGAGTTCAACAGATGTGTCATCACTTTGGAGCTATGTCAGATGTCACTCAGCTCATGACAGAAAAGAAAATTGACCACTGATAATTGAAATTGAAAACTATAACCAATGAGTTTTATTAGAGGATTTTTTTCAGATTTTTCTTGTTCTTTTGAGTTATTCATTTACTTTATTTTTCAAAACATTTTTGATTTTTAACTTTTAAATGTCAAATTTTCCTCTCTATTTTATTCAGTTATTTAGTTTTGTTGTTTTATGTTCATTTTTAAATTTATTTTGTTATGTTTTGTTCCATTTTTTTAACAACTGTACACTTAATCTTCTGTTATTGAAACTTCAGTTATAAAGGGTATACTTAATTTTGAACAATAACTTTACTAAAATACAGTTATGATGTCTTGTTGCTTTTGTTTAATAGTCTGCTATTGTTTTTATTTTAAGACCTGTTATGGAACAGATGGTGA